>JAOTBA010000008.1:4683813-4730431 GCA_025629845.1 Erythroxylum squamatum
AGACTATGTTAACCAAGGAGCACGATGATGGTGTTTATCCTCTTGTGGTGAAAGCTGAGGCATTTCACCCTAGCATTGACGAATCCGAAAAAGGTCCAACAGTTCCAAATGGGAACTCTCAGATGACCTTTGCAGTTTTTGATAGGAAGGAGAAAGATGAATATGTGGTACATGTGATGAAACAGATACTATGGGCCAATAATATGAGGTATGAGTTGCAAGAGATCTATGGAATTGGGAACTCTGTGGATGCTGAATCTGATGGCAATGACCCTGGAAAAGAATGTGTCATCTGCATGTCAGAACCAAGAGACACTACTGTCCTACCCTGCCGACACATGGTAACTATAGACTATACTTCTGCTTCTAACTTATTTCTTTAACAAATGATCATAAATTGAGAAGAGTTCCAAGTCCTTTTACCTATGACATCTAAAGACTTAGGAACCTTTCAAGTTTCTTGAGCTAAAAAATGTAGCTATGATTAATTCACTTGTGATTGTGTCTTAGAGCTTTTATCCAACAGGACAAATATTCCTGGACTTTTATGCTCCTCTGTTGGTGTTGGGCATTAAATTTCGTGGTTCAAGTGTGTAACATCTATTTCTTCTGATAATTTGGATGCACAAAAAATGATAATGGATTATGATACTGAAAGTGAGTGATTATTTGCCATGATGGATTATGGGGATCTTACCGCTGATATTCTCTGTGATATCTGTAACATCTATTTTTTCTGATAGATGCATAAAAAATGATACCGGATCATGATACTGAAAGTTATTGATTATTTGCCATAATGGATTATGGGGATCTTACTGCTGATACTCTCTGTGATATCTGTAACATCTATTTTTTCTGATGATATGGATGCATAAAAAATGATACTGGATCATGATACTGAAAGTGATTGATTATTTGCCATAATGGATTATGGGAATCTTACTGCTGATATGCTCTGTGTCATCTTGGTTCCAAGGTAAGAGATTTGACTTGATGGTGGGTTGCAGTTGGCACATAAGCTTGGATGGATGGATAGCCTATACATCTCAGCTGTCTTCTTCATGCAACTCTATATATGATAGCTGAGTTGGGTTTGCAATATTATAAGCGTCATTGCCCAAGGAGTTACATCTAGATGTTTATACCTCATTGAACCAATTTTACTTTTCTGTTTTGGGATCAGACTGTGCTAACGGTTCTGGTCATTCTTACTTAGTGCCAACTTCTCATTTGATACATCTTATGTTGTGCAGTGCATGTGCAGCGGGTGTGCCAAGGTTCTGCAATTTCGAACAAACCGATGCCCCATTTGTCGGCAACCAGTTGAACGCCTCCTTGAAATTAAGGTGAATGATGTAACTGATAAGCGAATGTGATCAACTGGCATTGGATGGTATTGGTGGTTGTAAGGTCAACAAGCTTCTTCAATATCACAGTACCAACGAAATGTATAGCCTCAGTCAAGTCGCTCTCCAATGTCATGCAGAGCGTTAAAGCATATAATAAATGTGCATAGAATTTTTTTAAAAATAAATATATTATAATGGTTTTCCGGCAAGTCTTTCGATTTTGGACTGCTATCGTAATTATGGTTGACAATTGCATTGTGCGGAGACGTGAAAGCGGGAAGGCAAACTGATTCAAGTAGAGACCAGTGGTGGTTTGTTTTAAAGAGGATGATAATTGAGAAAGCTGGAGTTACTCGTTACTTGCCGGAGTTGATTGGTGACGTTGGTAACAACTCGAATTCAGACATAAGAAAGTGGTTCCGATCCGAATCAATTTGAATAAACAATAATAAAAAATTTTTTTGGTTACAAAGGACGAGAAAGAACAAAACAGCCTAACTAGTTCAGCTAGCGGCGGTACAAAAGACCCCGCTGGTCCCGACGAAGCTGAACCCTGATAAGTTGCGGGGTGCTTGCAAAAGATGCAATCCGGCCGTGAGAGCATAGTATGCTCTCACTATGCTCTCACGGCCCAAATTGTCCGCACATTGATTGCCTTCCTGATACACGTGCTGGATCTTCACCTCTTACGTTTGATGAATGAGATTTCGGGTACTTGTCACCAACGCAGAAAGCTTATTAGTATGTGTAAAAGTGGAAGAAAGGATATTGATAACCTCTAACGAGTCCACTTCAACTATCACTCGTCGATAGCTCAGCGTCCAGGCTAAGTGGAGGCCAGAATAAACCGTCCAGAGTTTGGCAGCTATGGGCGAAGCGCTGCCAATATATGGAAGGAAACCACCTGCCAATCCCCGTGGCACAATAATAAAATTTAACAACACCGTTTTGTTATTATTGCGACGAGTATCCTATAAAACGTGAACAAGTGAACACAACGAGTGCAAGACGAAACAAAGCGAAAAGTGATGTCATCTCCAAGCGACCAACTCCAACTCCCTCCAATTCCAACTCCAACTCCAACTGAAACCCTAAACCCCACTCCCCAACCACCACCCCTTTCAATGAACATCCTTGACTCTTCCCATCAAGCGTCCACCGCCGACGAGGACCCCCAGGGAGAGAAGCGAAAACGAGACGACATGTCCGCACCCGAACAATCAACTAGGGACCCATCTCCCCACGCACTGTATAAAACCTCGCTCTGTTCCTACTTTAGACGGGACTCTGGTTCCTGCTCCCACGGCAGCCAGTGCAGGTATGCCCACGGTGAAGAGGAGCTCCGCCCTCGTCCCGACAACACGTGGGACCCCACCTCGGAGCGCGCCAAGAAAGCGATAAAGTTGGATAACGGTGACGCCAAAAGCGAGGATAGCAGAGAGGATGAGATTATGATGACTGATGCTTTTGTCGATGATGTTGACGGTGACGGTCCAGGTGGATGCTTGAATCCTGAGCTTAGTAAGTGCTTGGTGCATTTGCCCCGTCGCTGGACTTCGGACAATTTGAGGAACTTCCTTACAGACCAAGTACGTGGCTTTTTCGACTTTCGTGGTTAATTTACTTGCTTAGTTCTAATTTTGCGTCTTTGGAGTGGTTAAGGTTTAAGGTCTTGTGTAAATGTTCTATAACTGCTTTGAGATTAGTTATAAGCCGATGTGCACACTAGATTTCTGTTAGTAATTGAAATCTCTTATATTAGCCTTTTGACTGTGTAACTAAACGATCTTGTTCTTTTATGTTGTCAGGGAATCCATTTTAAATCTGCAAAGAAAAAGAAAGGAATGACTGTAGGTTTTGTAAGTTTTGAGAGTACTGAACGATTGGAAAGTGCAATCGAGGTATCCCCATGTCATGTTTGTGCTAAGAATGCATACATCATTTTCTGCAGAATTAATAATGATGGAGATTTTGGGTGCTTTAGGAGCTAGAAGGAAAACAAATTAATAGCAACAAAATAAAGGTTGCAGATGTCATTCCTCGATCATATGACAAGAAGATAAAATTAGCAATGGATCGTCCCCATGATGGTTCTCAAGTGATGGAATCTATCCTGGATGAAGAAAATACAGGGTTCTCTCAATCTTCTGATTGTGTTCAACATGGTGATGGAAATGATGAAGGCTTGATATCCAAGCCAAAAAGTGCTCGAGATGCAGTGACACCCTTGGCTCACAAATCTTATGATGAACAGTTGCAACAAAAAAAGAACTCTATTGCGCAAATGCTAAAAAAACTTGTTAGATCACTTGCCTAAAATATTTTTTTCCTTACTCTCACCAAACTTAGGACTGAATTGGTGCTGAAATGTTTGGACAGACTAGAAGTGCGCGAAAAGCTTGTCCGAATGGTGTTTCTCTTCCAGAATGGATTCTTAAATCTAGGGAAATAGGTGATCTTTTTCTGCTAAAGTTCTACTTATTGCATTGATAGTTTCAGGAATGTTGCCTGTGAACTTGTAAGACTCATAGCTTCCCATATGCGACTTTTGTTTTCAGCTTTCATTCTTTGGCATGCTTGAGACTCTTATCAACTCTTAAGATTCTCCTTTTCTTATTTTAAATTGTGCAGGTGGTCTTCCATGTCAACTTGAAGGGATACTTCAATCCCCTCTGATAAATGGATACCGCAATAAGTGTGAATTTTCAGTCGGATATTCTCTTCAGGGAAAACCTACTGTTGGTTTTATGCTTGGAAACTTTAGGTAGTCTCTGTTCAATTTATGACCGAGTTACTTAACACTGGAGGTTTTTACAATGAAAGTACTAAAAAGTATTTTCAGGGCGGGGGTGACAGCAGTAGAAGAACCTGTGGACTGCCCAAATGTTTCAAGTATTGCTTGCAAGTATGCGTTGATCTTCCAGGAATTCTTGCAACATTCAAACCTGCCAATGTGGAACAGATTTAAGAATACAGGATTCTGGCGCCTATTAACGGTATGTCAAGGAAACAATCCTAGAAGTGGCGAAAGATTTTGTAGAAGCTTTATTCCTCCATTCCTGCCTTTTTTTTAAAAAAAGTCTCTCAACTATCAATCACTTCATAATTCCTGAAATATAATTCCTATCCCTTGATTTTGCGTTCTGTTCTGTATTATAAGGTTCGAGAAGGAAGATTACCTGGGAATGTGACAACTACTGAAAGTCCTGTGGTCAATATATCTGAGGTTATGCTTATTGTTCAGGTTGGTCGTCAATGGAGCTTTGTAGTTCCTTTGTTAATTGGATATCAAGACAGAATAGTTAGAGAAACCAATTCTAGGACAAGTTGGTATAGTATCATCACTTGGACGGTTGCATTTATCCTGTCCTTTAATTTGGGAGAAAGTGGCTTAATATGATTATTTAAAAGTCTAAGTTTATTGACAAGTTTTTTATTGAAATTACCTAGGTCTGCACTGGGGGCTTTGATGATGTACTGATAACCACCGAGTATGAGAAGTTAGCTAATGCATTTGTCACTGGAGCTGCTGCAAATTCTCCACCTTTGCCTTTGACAGCTTTGGTTCTGCAGGTACTGGTTATCTGTTTGTGGTTATGAAGTTTAAAGGTATATTGCTTCTTGTGGTGATGATGATTTCTCTTATACAAACATTATCAACTGAATAATGAAACGGTGGATTTTTGTAGGTGGTGCTATTATTTGTACAATTGGGTTCCTGCTTTTATTTGTTTCTTCTGTTTTGTTTTGGGATTAGGGGATTGTTCAGTTACAGAAGTTAATATGTTGTGTTGAAGAGATTATACTTTTGAATAATCAATTAATTTGGTTGATATCTAAACTAATATGAACTGTTGACTTAGGGCTATGAATTATGCCCACGGCAGTTTCACGCTGGTTCAAACCGTCCTTGAATCTAAATCTCCTTGACTGGTCCATTATTCCCTTCTAGGATCACCAAGGCATATCAAATGTTGCACCGCATGATGCTCCATTGCACACGCTCCCACTTCCTAATGCCAAAGGAGGTTCTGAAGTCGAGCATACTAGGAAGGTAGTGGAAGCTCGAATTCATGATCATATAAACAATCTTCGATTCTCCATATCACCAACTGCCTTTTTTCAGGTAGGCGCTCAGATCTTTTTCTTGCTTTCTTTTCTTTTTTCCACCATACTGGTTGTCTTTACAACTGTTCTGTAGGTCAATACACTTGCTGCAGAGAAATTGTATTCACTTGCTGGGGATTGGGCTGGGTTGGGTCCTGATACATTGCTTTTTGACATATGCTGTGGGACTGGAACAATTGGGCTGACTTTAGCTCATCGTGTTGGCTTGGTAGTACTCATCTGCTCTCTCTATCATTTTATTGTTTTCTATGCCCCCATAGATATGACCGGGAGTGCTTACTGATACATAACCCTCAATACAATATTTGGGCGGATGTTGATATTCTCTCTTGCACACAGCACTCTCTCATTTTCTTATCATGGTTACTGTAATATCTCCAGGTTGTTGGCATTGAAATGAATGCTTCTGCAGTTTCAGATGCTAATCGGAATGCTGAAATTAATGGCATAAAGAACTGTAGATTTGTTTGTGCAAAGGTCTGTTGATTTCTTTTCCTAGACCATGTTGATTAGCAGAAGCAACATAATGTAGCACAATAAAATTAAGATACCGTTAGGGGTTCAAGGAGTTTATATTGGCTGTCTTCAAATGTACGGATGGTAATGGGCCGGGTCGGTCGAGCTGGCCCCTCCCTACAGGCCACCCAAAGCCCGATCAGGCTCAAACACGCTTGAGGCACCCCTAAAAAACCCATGGACTAAAATGTCATTTTGGGTAGGGGTCCAGGCCATCAAGCGAGCCCAGTTCCAAGCCTGACCCAAAGCTTGGTTGAGCCTGATCTGTTGACTTCGGGCTGGCCTAGTACATTGCAGAATTGAATGTAGTTTTCGAATGATCGGTCATGAAATCTCAATTTAAATACTTGTACTTTCTAAGACATCCTCCATATGTAGTACAAATGATTACTCATGAAATCTTACTTATCTTTGATTCTTTTGGTGGCTGTCTGCCAATCATGACCAAACAGGCAGAGGATGTGATGGCATCTTTGCTAAAGGAGTACCTAACAGTCACCCGGCAGCAAGACAAGTTAGGAAATGGATCTGATTCTATTAACAATGATATTGACACCGCTGAAGAGATGGATGTCTCCAGTGTCAATGTTTTAGAGGCTGATGGGAACTCAAGTCATGAGCATAAAAGCGGTGAAGGTGATTCTGGGTTTATTGATGACGGACAAGAATCTCAAAACCATATTGAAAAGAATTGCACCTCACAAAGTGGTTCTTCACTGCGGGAGTTTAAAAATGTAGTTGCTATTGTTGACCCTCCTCGTGGTGGGCTTCATCCCATAGTGAGTTACATGCCCATGTTATTCATGATCTTTTAGTCGTTCACAAAATTGGAATGCTATATTTAACATTTTCTTGGACTTTTTCATACACATTCTTCTGTAGTGGCTGTAGAATGTATGAAGGATATTGATTCTATCTGGTAGCAAAAATTTTTAGCTTTGGAAGCTTAAGAATTTTGCAAAATTGCAGGTAATCAAAGCTCTACGAACTAACGCTCATTTTCGGCAGCTAATGTTAGTACCGTGCTCCTCATTTAATATGATCTGAATAAATTCATATTTTACAGGATTTTTAACATTATGTTTTTGGGTGTTTATGTAGTTACATTTCCTGCAATCCAGAGACCTTGGTGGCAAATGCTATTGAGCTCTGCACGCCATCTGCTGAAAAAGTTGAGAAGGGGAGTAAGAAAAACAGGGGATGGAGGAACATGGGCAGTGCTGGCTTGGCGAGGCATAGAGTCAAGTCCATGCCTGTTTCAGAGCCTTTCCGACCTGTAAAAGCCATGGCTGTTGATCTTTTCCCACACACCACGCACTGTGAAATGGTGATGCTCCTGGAGAGGTAGAGCATGAGCTTAACAGTAGAATGTTGCCTAGCAAAATCCAAATCAGAACTGGCAAAGATTTGCTTTGATCCACAAAACGAAATTTTGGTAGCTAGCTCTGTCTGCTATTCTTGTTCGACACTTCCAATTACAAATGATTGTTCATTATTTATCATCTGTATCATAGAGTTGAATTTAGTATTATGATTCCTGTTCTCTTAATTGAATTTGCATCTCTTTTAAGTATTTAAAAGGATAATAAGGTATTGGATAGTTTTACTGAACCTTTGTCATTCACTATTGTATTTCTTTATGGTTGCCTTAAGATTTAGGATTTCGTGTACAATAATAACGTCCTAAAGTTTCTGCAACTGGAGAACAACTCACATTCTAGTATGGATTCCAGAATTTTAAAGAATCAGACGTTGAATATATGGAACTGTTCGAGTGCAAGACTACTTTCTTCTCGATGTATCAAGTTCTGTTGTTCTCTTGGCAAAACGCGGCAGAGAATTGGAAGCAACCGAATTTAGTACGAGTTGTCTAAGAGAACACATATGAATAGAGTTTACGGCGGAGTCGAAAAATAAGTAATTTACACCAAAATGAAAGGTGACTTCAATGGATTAGATTTAACAACAGTCTTCAAAATATTGGAGATAATGATTCAATCGTATTAGCCCCAGAACTACTGACAAAGAAAACAGAGAAACGAACATTTGTGACTTGGCTTGTGATGAACACCTGCGCTAAGACGTCTAGACTCTAGAGTAGACGATGATACATGCCCGGATGAGGCCAACTGGACTTCGTACATTTATAGTGTGTGCACTGAAGAAGCAGCGCATTAGATAGGGTGTGAGGACCGGCACAACAACACGACGTCTTGCCCACAAGTTAGCAAATAGTATGAACACACGTCGTGAATATTTTATGCATGGCAGTACTTGGGAAGCGGTTAATTAGAATTTATGAGATCAAACGTAGAAGTCCTCTTGCAATTTGCGTTGGGGATGTGATAGACATAAAACGGTTTGCTGTCACCGACTATCTGCCTCATGGCTTACTTGATTCTCTACTTTCAGGACCTGTAACTGCTGTATTACGGCGAGGTTTGTAACTCTTGTTTTTTATTCCCCCTGTGGTGGAAAATAACCCTATAAAAGAAAACATAATTGGAGTGCTGCTACATGTATGAGCAATAGACTTGTCTGAAATGTTTTTGTAGTTTAAGCTAGTGATTGAATTTTTTTCAGGCAAGTCAAGTGAGCTTGAGAAGTCCTTAAACTCAGGATTGGATAGTATAGGTGTTCAAGTCCCTGATTGTAACTTTATTAGGGCAGTTGCTCGTGGTTTGGGAAGAGCAGTGGCCCTCACAAGTGCAAATCTTAGTGGCCAGCCAAGTAGTGTCTGTGTCAAGGATTTTGAGAACCTATGGGAACACCGTGCTTATGTCTATGATGGAGTAGTGCTTCCATCCAGTCGTGCGGGATCAACAGTTGTAGACCTCACTAGGCTTGGAAATTACAAGATTCTTAGACCTGGAAGGTAAATTTTCAAAGCAGTCACTCTGTTCTTATATTGCTGTGCACTTCATGTTCGACTTGAACTGGATTTCTCTTTTGTGAAGTATAGTATTATATCTGATGTCCATTTGAACAATTGACTTTGTACTATTTTTGCCATGTAACTTGTTGTTTGTGGTGTAAGCTATATCTACTTGGTTATTTCTCTGATATCTAATTTTTATTTCCCCTGTATGAAGTGTCAACTGAACTCTCAGTGTACATGCCAATTTTAGTTTTGTTCTCGTTCTAAACAACTAGTTGTGCTTGGTTTGACTTCTTTTTCAGTGCAATGGAAGAGGCTACAATCATTCTTCAAAAACATTCTCTAGTCCAGGAAAGCTGATCAATTTGAAAAAGGATCTTCTGAAATGAGGTTTTGTATATGGATTATACATTTGCATGGGCAAAACTACTCTGCACACCATTTATACTTTGTTTGGCTTCAGTATAGCCTTTATTTCTCAACATTGACTTCAGAGTTGAATTTTTTGTTAGTTGTACATTCTAGATAGATCATTGTGGAGAGCACATTACTGGGGAACAAATTGTATTTCCAACAGTAGTGCAATCAGAAGTATGCATGGGGAAAGTCCTAGTCAAGCCCATTGTTGTCCCCAGTAACATCTCTTCAAAAAATTCTGTAAGTGGTCTGCACAAACTTAACCTTATTTAATTATTTGTGTATTGAACTTACTGGAAACTTTGCAGGCCTATAATTTTAATGTGAAGTTAAGTTGCTATTAAAGGTTTAGATGATCTCTCAAGCTACAATTTTTCTCATTTTAATAGGAAATACAAAACCATCAACTTGATCTATCATGGATTTGTGATCGCATTTATGTATACGTTGGATATTTTAGGCTGAGGCCATACATGCAATTTCCAAAAGCCACTTTCACCATTAGTATGACTGCCTTCTGTTTAACACTACTGCTTCTCTTGTATGGTTCCTGTTTGTCATATGTATTAGAGTTACCTAAAGAAGACTAAACTGCAGCTTGTGACGGTAAGCAGATAATTAAATCCTCTGAGCTTCCTAAAGGTCTTTCCTTCATCCTGTTTTTGCTTTTGACTTGATGACAAATCATTGATTGAGCAAAAGAGCTTCAGGGCGATAATGATATTGATGTCAAGTATGTTCGCAGTGGTGGAAACTTGCATCTGATTGAATTACAACTTTGGATTCCCTAAATGCGAGATTGAACAATTGTATGCGTCAGGATAACCATATATTTGGTCTTGCATAATTTAGGATGAATGCTTCTTTGAGTTGGTAATTGATCTTTAGTGAAAGCTGATTGCCCATACATGAATGCCATTTTTCAGTTTTATTGCTTTTTTCCTTGCAATACATTGAGCTACAAAGCCAAGGGGCCCTAGTTAGAGTGTGTATATGCTCCATTTTCTTTGGGACCCGCATGTTCTTGTCAGCTTGTTGCATTGTGCCCCGTGCTTCCACATGTGATTCAATGTTACGTTCCTTCTGCCTTGGATCGCATGTGAAGATTTTAACTAGATGCCTGGTGGTTTGATCTCAACAGACATGTACTGATGTACAGCAACACTTCTTAAGTTGATGGGGTGAAGATAAGTTAAAATTTACATGTAACTTAATTCATGAGCAAATTCCCAGCTGTAAGTTGAAACTTGGAAACATCTACTGTCCATTTTCATTGCTGTATGAAAAGGTTTCCTCTTTGTGTTATTTCTTTAGTAAACTGCGTTTGCCAATTTACAATGTCAATCAGCATCCAAAAGTACTTCTGTATACTATCTTATGTTTCTGAATAATAAAAAGTAGAATTTGCATGTATTTATGATTTTGAAATCATTAACCAGTGCAACAAAAGCTTCAATAACGTTGTATATGGTAGACTTTAGAGATGGTCATGTAATTTAGATTTTCGTTGTTCCTTTTTGACTAATTACAGTGATGACGTACCTTGAATTGGCGGTCCAAGTGCACGAAGTATTTGATATTGATGTCCCGATGATCCATTGCGGACTAACGTCCTATACTGCTACTAACTCCTCTCCTAGTAGTTGTGGTCATAACTTATATAACTAGCCATCTTAGATCATCCCGAGTTAGTCAATATGCAGCAGCTGTCCTCTTGACAGGATGAGTCCGGTTTTGATCCTTCAAATTCTTCAGAAGGCTGCTTGGTGCCTTGTTGAACAATTGCTGAATTCCATAATCTATTGTAAAGAATCATTTCAGTTTGACAAGCAGCTCTTTGGTTGGTCTTTATGTTTTTTGTTTAATGTTACAGTCAAGGTAGATGGGCCTTAAAGTATATATTTTGAAGATGATGGGATGGGAGACTGAGACACGCCAAGCAGATGGTGAGAGGCAATATTGACGGTTGACTAGTGCAAGTAAACTAATGCTTATGCGATTCAACTGCTTAATACAAACTGCTATCTCATTCTTATTAAATATCTATACCATCACTCTACAAGTTATAAACTATTTATTACACTCGTCAATGTTCAACAAAAGCAATCAAACTTCTTTTTTGAAAATTAACAAAAATAATCAAACTTGTAAGCAACATTGGTGAATATTAAACCTTTGTAATAATTCTAAAGCATAAAAGGGGACTTAAATTATGGTCGACCCCTTATGCAAATTAACACGTAAAATAAAGGGCAAATTTGTTATTTTGCGAGAGCTAAGAGAGGATCATCACTGTAAACATCTTTCTTTTTATATTTTACAAAAAGATTATTTTTACAACTCGAATTTAGGACTTTTTGGTCACGAAAGAATAAATTTGTCGCTTCAATGCTCGCTTTTAAAATAATCTAACTATTTTAAATAATGTTGAATATTGAATTGATGTAATTTAATTAATTAGAATTTTATTTATTAATTTTAGGTTATACACATGCAAAATTTGCTGTCCTTGGATTGGACAGAGACAAGAGGTTCTGACGGCGTTTCTAATGAAAATGTCGGACTGTACATAGTACGTACTCAAATCATACATGTGATTTTGGCATCAGCCATCAAATCAGTCCTTTTGAACATGTTTAACCTCAGTTTTGAAATTTCATTTACGTACTGGACATTTGTTTCATCAAATTATCTAACTTCTTTTATTACAATACGTAAAATAAACGGCGACGGTTTAACCAAAATATTTTTAAAAAAAAGGAAAATGAGAGAAAATAATAGTGTTATAAAAAAACGTGACTAATGATACAAGATAGAGCAGCCAAAGGAGACTTCAAATGTGAGAGATTTGGTAGTCAGCAATCAGAGCCTGAGACCGCCACGCTCCCTTTGTTATGGAATATTCACAAAATGGGACTCCAAAGATTCCTATATTTTGTAGGTTCTCTATTTTTGCACTTAAGCCCTTGTAACGACTCCTAAGTCCTAACAAGAAGTTTAACACTTTCCATGCATAAAATATGAGCTTTTGATTGGTGGTGTTATTTTTATTGGGGACAAAGAAGGGAATAACCAAACGATGAAGGAGGTGTTCGCGAATATCCACAAAAGCCTTAAACCTCTCAATTTGCAGCAGCCGGCCACTTGGATTGGTAAGAAAAGATGCTCACTAGAGCATTTTGGCGTCTACTGCGTACGGGCACTTGCCGTTCTTTTCGAACTCAATAAATAGAAATCCATTCGTTTGCCTTCAAATTCCTCGCCAAACACTTGAACCAGGACGAGCACTCTCTCACCACTAGTTTGCTCTCTCCAGATCCTTCCCTTCACTTTCAATACTTTCACTGTCTGAAAATCTTCAAGCTTCTGTCTTTTTGCTTCTCTTCAGGTAATGATAATTAAGGTTCTCTTTGTGAATTCACGTTGAACTGCTCTTGCCTTCAGCTCTCTTTCTTTCTCTTGTTGTTGGTTGTTTCTGAAACCAATTTTTTCTTCTCTCTTTCCCAAGGGGTTTTTGGTGTAGGGAATTCGGGTAAGAAGGTTGCTTTTAGAAGAGTTCTGGTCGTTGAGATATATTATGTTTCCCTCTCACATAATTCTTGTTGGTTGCTTGTGTTTGTTTATGTAATCATATGTCGAATTGGAAGATCATTTAAAAGATGCAGACTTTCGTCCGCTTTTATTTGTTCTGGTATGCCTTGTGTATTGGGTTGCTTAATTTTTGCGATGTGATTGTGGAAATAGATTGGTGAGGGTGATCTTTGGTCGAAATGGCGACTGGAGCTGTGCCCGCATCATTTACGGGTCTCAAGAGCAGGGACTCCAGCTTGGGATTTGCTAAAAACTTGGATTTTGTGAGAATTTGCGACTTGAAGAGGATCAAGTCTGGTCGCAGGAGAGTTTCTATGATTCGCAACTCTACTGTTGAGCTTCAGCCCGCCTCAGAGGGAAGCCCTTTGTTAGGTAAAACTTGATTTGAAGTTACTTTCTCTCCTTTGAGTGCTCTTTGTTTCTAGTAGTATCAAAATTGAGAAACTGAAAAGAAAAGATGGTTGCTTGAGATAAATAGTTGGTGTTTGAGTCTGTTTCTTTATCTGATCATAAAAGATGCATTAGTTGAAGGTCGTGGCTAGTAATTTCTCACCCTTTTTTCTGTTTGATTGTCTTCATGTCTAACCAGTGTTTCTCTACATGTAGTTCCCAGACAAAAGTACTGCGAATCCATTCACAAGACAGTCAGGCGGAAGACACGAACAGTGATGGTGGGAAATGTGCCTCTTGGTAGTGAGCATCCCATAAGAATTCAGACTATGACGACATCTTATACTAAGGATGTAGCTGGAACAGTTGAAGAGGTATTTATTGTTTTTTACTTTCCAACTCCTCATACGCTAGCCTACACAAGGGAGTATACAATAAAAAAAGCCATTGTTCTTCATGTTCTGTCAGGATCATCATATCTTACTACTTTATTTTTTTATGGAGTTGAATTTTTGATTGATTATGTGGCTGTTGTTAACAAATTGCGATCAACAAGAGTTAAAGGCTTAAAATCTGACTGCCTGAGTTGATATGCATGATTCGAAAAGACTCCAAAGTCCAAAGTCAACTCTGAAGTGTTACTCATTGATATTAAAATACAACTAGAGAGTCAAATTTATGGTATTCGTAGAAGAATTTCAAGTTTGGGTTAATAGTCTATGTTTTGTTTGCATTTTTCTGGTGAAACTAACTGCCCTTCTTTTGATAGGTAATGAAAATAGCAGACAAGGGAGCAGACATAGTTCGGATAACAGTTCAAGGAAAAAGAGAAGCTGATGCGTGCTTTGAAATAAAGAACTCTCTTGTGCAGAAAAAGTAAGCCTGATTTACTGTGCTAAACTTGGGTTGCATGATTCACATGCTGATCAACTATCTTGCTCTATCCTGTTTGTGCAGTTATAATATACCTTTGGTTGCTGATATCCATTTCGCTCCTACTGTTGCTTTGCGAGTGGCTGAGTGCTTTGACAAGATTCGTGTCAACCCAGGAAATTTCGGTACAGTGTTGCCCTGCTTACGTACAAATTTTGAATGATTAAACAACAGTATTGGATTCACCATGGTGTTGATTGCAGCTGATAGGCGGGCACAGTTTGAGACACTAGAGTACACAGAAGATGACTATCAGAAAGAACTTGAGCATATTGAGCGGGTAAAACTACTTTTCTATCTCAATGACCCTTTATAGAGTGTTTTTAGCTCAATTTGATTTAGCTTCTTGCACTTAAACCTTATTTTACACTTCTTGAGTAGGCATAGTGGCTATGGTATGCCATAATTACTGCAATTTTATCCATTCAGAGTCAGATAAGCTTGTGACTGGAGTTCATAGAAATTATCCTGGATTAGCGCTTTTGTATGTCTTAGAAGTTACAGGCTTTAGCACCATCCCGAATCTTACAAGATCTTTCTTACCTAAGAAATTTCTGTTCCAAAGCCAATTGATACTGGAGTAATCTAGTTCTTTGATGGTAAATCAGCAAATATCAGTTTACGAGCTAGTGAATTTTAATAGCATATTGCTTTGTCGGCCTAGGGACTGAACAAAAAATGCAAAACAGCACTTTAGTTTATAATCATAAATTCAGCATCATAAAATTGGTAGAACAGTATACAACGTTCGTCAACACTCAACTCTTTTTTCATTGACGTTCTCACGTTGGATGTTGACAGTCCTCCTGTTTTTACATCACCAGGTTTTTACACCACTGGTTGAGAAATGTAAGAAATATGGAAGGGCAATGCGTATAGGGACAAACCACGGGAGCCTTTCAGATCGTATAATGAGCTATTATGGAGACTCTCCTAGGGGAATGGTGAAGATCTATTTTCTTTCATACTGCTGAAAACTTAAATTTGATTTTATATTTCGAGGCTTAGACACATCAATGTTATTTGCTTCTATAAAACAGGTTGAATCTGCATTTGAATTTGCAAGGATCTGCCGCAAATTGGATTTCCATAATTTTGTCTTTTCAATGAAAGCAAGCAACCCAGTTGTGATGGTCCAGGCATACCGTCTTCTTGTAGCAGAAATGTACGTTCAGGGTTGGGATTATCCATTGCACCTTGGAGTCACTGAAGCTGGAGAAGGTGAAGATGGCCGTATGAAATCTGCAATTGGCATTGGAACTCTTCTTCAGGTATCATCATAATGCCAATTGTATATTGAGCATAAGTAATGACCATTTAGAAATCTTACATGTCATGGTGGCAATCAACATTTATAATCATACCAAAGTGGGATCTTGAAAGAGAGAACTGTGCCCTTTGATATACATTGAGGACATAATCAGAGTTGAACCTACTTCCTTTTGGAAGCATAATTTTGTTTTAAGTAGTGGCAGCTTAGTTTTATAAGTTCTTTTTGCATTGGCGCAACGGACATGATTTTTACTTAAACCCTTCATTAGGTTGTAGCGTTTCTAAGAAAAGATCAAGTTAGATTTTGCTGAGGCTGAGATGACAGTTTTCTTTTGGTGAAATGTTTTTACTGTGTTCATAGATGTCTGCTGTTGAAGCTATGCATATTCTTTATTCCTGGATATAATATCTTAGAGGGCATGGCGTGCACCTCTTTATTGTAGAATCAGGAACGCTGTTGTGTGTGCAGGATGGTTTGGGTGATACAATCAGAGTCTCACTTACAGAAGCACCAGAGCTGGAGATAGATCCTTGCAGAAGGTTGGCCAACCTTGGCATGAAAGCATCTCAACTACAGAAAGGAGTGGTATGCTTCTATTTTGTGTTTACCGTATTAGAGTGCTTAGTTACTGCAGAATGTCTGCTATATCTGTTGATTAACTCGATGAAATTTTTATTGCTAGGCACCATTTGAAGAAAAACACAGACGCTATTTTGAATTCCAACGCAGAACTGGCCAACTTCCTGTGCAAAAAGAGGTCAGGCTCGATTTTCTTTATACCATTTGTCCATCAAGTGCTCTATTTAGGGTTTGCAAAAATGCAAATTGGAAACTTATATTCCTTGATTTACAGGGTGAGGAGGTGGATTATAGAGGTGTCCTGCACCGGGATGGTTCCGTTCTCATGTCAGTATCGCTGGATCAACTCAAGGTAACCACTGAGCTCTTCCTTCAACTTCTCAGCTCTTTTGATTATCTTTAAGGGAAGTATATTGACCTTAAACTTTTCAATATTATTTTGTTCTTTCCCTTTCAGGCACCAGAGCTCCTCTACAAGTCTCTTGCAGCAAAGCTTGTTGTTGGGATGCCCTTCAAGGTCCATACCCTTGTTTTAATGCACTGAATGGACATAAAATATGTACTTCAGTCTTTCCATTTGAACTCACAGAAGTGTCTTTATTTAGGATCTGGCAACAGTAGACTCCATCTTGGTGAGGGAGCTTCCACCAGTGGATGACAGTGATGCTGTAAAATCTCAACTTTCTTTTTCATTTTCCTCATCTTTTATGTGTTTCTTTAATTAGCAACCTATGATCAAACAAATTCATCTTATGGTTTTCTCTAACAAAGACTAAGAACGATTTTTTATTCTGCATTTTGTGTCATGCCAGCGCCTAGCTCTCAAGAGGCTGATAGATATTAGTATGGGGGTAATAGTTCCTTTGTCAGAGCAACTAACAAAGCCCTTACCCAATGCCATGGTTCTTGTAAATCTGAAGGAGTTGTCAAGCGGTGCTCACAAACTTTTACCCGAAGGTGAAACTTTACACCATTCTCAGATTATTAGATTATAACTGAAGGGTCATTTTTTCCACCAAGATATTTTCATTCATATTTGTTTCTTTGGCTTTAGTTTCAAATTCTGATTATATCACGTTGTGAAATTACCTCTCAGGTACCCGCTTGGTTGTGTCTGTACGTGGGGATGAGTCTTACGAAGAATTGGAGATCCTCAAGGACACTGATGCCACAATGCTTCTTCATAACCTGCCTGTTACAGAGGATAAGAATGGTAGAATGCAAGCGGGAAGGAGGTACCACCTCAGAATTTAAAAACTTTTTTCTTATGCATTCAGTTTACATTAGATTCCCTTCTATTTAATTTTCGTACAAGAAATTAACCTAAGGCACAAATACACAGCATAGTTTCATGTGAGTACGCATACATGGATTCTCTATTATAAAAGACGAGAGAACTTTGAATTGTCTTAACCTCCCTTTTGCCCATAGCATAGCCTCTTCCTGTTGGCCATATTTGTCAGGAGTGTCAACTAGATTGCAAACAACCCATTGATTAGGTCCTCAGATGTGCCTATTGACATTTTTCCGAAAACTGGACCTTAAGAAACTTTTCTCACGGTCTTCAATAATCCATTGCAAGTTTTTCAGTGTGCGGCCTTATTCACATCAAGTTGTATCTTGACAGTTTCATCGTAATGTTCACTATAGGTTATTTGAGTACTTGGGTGACAATGGTCTGGATTTCCCTGTAATTCATCATCTCCAGTTTCCAAATGGGACTCACAGGTAATTGCTAAACTTCTTCATACCTTTTAGCATGCAAGAAATCTGTGGTTTTGACTTGCAACATGTGTTTGTATTTGCAGGGATGACTTGGTCATTAGTGCTGGTACAAATGCTGGGGCTCTTCTAGTAGATGGTCTGGGAGATGGAATCTTTGTGGAAGCCCCAGATCAGGATTTCGATTTTCTCAGAGATACATCTTTCAACTTATTGCAAGGGTGCAGAATGAGGAATACAAAAACAGTACGAGCCTTTGGTGTTTATTTTAGCAGCAAACTGGACGTAATTAATCATTGAGATATGATATCATTTACTGATTTATTTAATTATCAAAATCTCATTTCAGGAGTATGTATCATGCCCATCCTGCGGTAGAACTTTGTTTGACCTTCAAGAAGTAAGTGCACACATACGACAAAAGACTGACCACTTACCTGGTGTTTCGGTAAGTATTGATTTCCTTTTAACTACTTGATAGATGACATTCAGGGCTTCATAATTTTATATTGTTCAGACTTCAGATAACCTGGTAGAATAATGGTTACATCTTCCATTTTCCTTAGATTGCAATCATGGGTTGCATTGTCAATGGTCCCGGTGAGATGGCTGATGCCGATTTTGGTTACGTCGGTGGTGCTCCCGGAAAGATTGACCTTTATGTCGGAAAGGTAATGCATTATTCCCATTTCCTGCTTAGTAATAAATTTAGGTTTTACATACACACTTCCGTTTTATGTTTCGAGTTTCGATAAGCAAAAATCCATTTTGGGAAATTGTTTTGCATCTAAAGAGTTAGATTGTGTATGAAATTGATGGGAGGTTGGGTTGCATTTCAGACTGTGGTGAAGCGTGGAATAGACATGGAGCAGGCAACTGATGCCTTGATCCAGCTAATTAAGGATCACGGACGCTGGGTGGATCCTCCTGCGGATGAGTAAGGAGAAGTAGGAATTCGGCTGATAGAAATAAAGAGGCAGCGAAGATCATTTGTACATGTAGTAAAGCTTCTAAGGTCTCTAGCAAAGTACCATATACAAGTCTACAGAACGTGGCAAATTTTTTCTCGTGTCATTTCATACGTAAGCTTTTGCTTGATGCATTTATATAAAGTTCGATTAGTATGGAATTGAATCTAGTCTCCATTCTTCTTTTTTACTTTCTCCTGAGGATTTCATGAATTGCTCGGCTCAGCTCTCCGATTTCTAGTGAAATGACGATTTATCTTTTACTTCAACTGTAACCAGGGAACGAGTACAGAGAAGATACGACGATAGCTTACATTCATCTCGTGGTGCTCTAATTATTACAAATAATAGATCACTCCCCTTGTCTATCCTTCTTATATTTATTAAGAATTATATAAAAACAAATAAGAAGTTCAACGCCAATCCACTACTCGGATGTCTCCAATTTTAAACCGTGTACCCACTAATCACTCGGAAAGAACAAAACAACGACTGAAGAAACATAGACATATAAAATCACTATATAAAAAAGAATCGATTCAAATCTAGAAAATAATAACCTCGAATTGTTAATAAGATTCGGAGTCACCTTTAATTCACAGAAGATCTCTCCTCGCACTGTAACCATACTGAGATCGCCTGATATTATGCTGCCTCCTCTTGTACACAACTGCTCCAAATCCAACCACCGCCGCCGTCATTATTAATCCAATCGCGATCCCCACCTTCTTCCCGCCGTTCATTCCCTTTGGCTTGCTCGCCTCATCGTTTCCCACATTGTCGATGTGATTCACGTCACTTTCTTCCGCCGGTGCAGGAGGAACTTCAGGACTCCCCGGCGCTGGAGTAGGAACTTCAGGACTCGCCGGTGCAATGGCCGGAGGAGGAAGAGTATATACAGGAGCCAGACCTGACGGCGGTGGCGCACTTGGAGACTCGGAAGGCGGGAGCGACGGAGATCCACTCTCCGGAGGAGGGAATGGAGCTGAAACGTTGGCGGCGGGAGCCGGAGATGGAGGCAGCTCCGGCGGGTCCTGAGAAAAAGCGGAATGTAGTGACGAGAAAGCTATGAATGCGCACAACAAAAAACTGGCCGCCATGGGATTTGAGTGAGTTGAAACAAACGGAGAGCAAAAGATAAAGAGATAGGAAGTGGGGGGAGAGACGGTTATTAGATAAAGGTGTTTGGTTGCTAGATTCACGATAACCGAATATATTTGAATACTAGGCGATTTTGAATTTCAGAGAGACTTACGGTCTCATCTTATCTCATGATCTCATCTCCTCTCCGAAACTTATGGCTTTACAAAAAAAAATTGTTGTTATCTTCAGTGAAGAAGGTACTTATAAAACAAGGTAGAAGAAGATCTGTTTTTTTAAAAAACAACCATGTTCTTATAATACACTCACAATATCAACGAGGTACTATTTCATTTTCCACGAAAATGATGCCTCTTCTGAAAGGGGTATTTGAGTTTATTAGCTTAGAAGCCGCATACGTGCAGAGAGCTTAGGGCCACTTTCGTTAATTTGTTATGTTTTTTGTAATAAAAAATTGAAAACAAAAATGCTGAGATTTGTAATAATTAATATATTTATTTAAAGTAATTTAATACCTTGACTTATGGAGAACTCAAAACATCTCTCATTTTCAACAATAACACATGATTCTTCTTCAACTTGCATCGTTTCAATTAAACTTATGGAGAACTCAAAACGTCTCCTTCTTTCATCCATAATTTTGAGACTTACGTTTGAAGGAAGAAAAAGAAATGCCTGATGAATGAACAAATTATTGGTTGTTGGCTGATCAATTAATTTTTTAGCTGATTAACCAAAATCAGCTGTTTAACTTCATCAATAAGTTATTCTAATTGTTTGGTTATTGGTAAGTTAGATTGACTGATTCAACCTAACCAGCTAAAAATTAGAAGCTCATTGTGAGTAACTTTTTAGGCAATCAACTAATTACCCTTTCCTATAATGCCAATTTTACCCTTAAATTTTGTTTGTTAAACTTCATTTGGATTGTTATATTTTATGTTTGGATGTATCATCACTATCGTCACGATTATGATTATGATGATTATTGTTGTTATTATTATTATTATATGTTCTATGTTTTTTATTATAGTTATAAACTTATTTTTTGTAAAATTAAATATTTAAAATCTAAATTTCTATAAGAATATTCAACGAAATACTAATATAATATTCATGCCCTTATAATTTTTTTTAAAGTCGTGTCTTCATAAGTCATTTTATATATAAACAGCTAATAATAAACAGCTAATTTTACCAAACATCAAATTATAAATAACTAATGCAATTCACTGTTCAAATCAATTAATATAATTAACTATCAGCTAACAGCTAATTGTCAAACAGCCACTCTATTTTTTGGTTTAGCAAGCTAGAAAATGTGTCCACGTGCTCAGATATAAAAAATGTGAAGTTTGGACGGGAACCATAATTTCGAAAGACTTGATTTTCTTCTTTTGAGTGTTGGTTACTTTGCTTAGCTTTTCTACTATTTGATACTTCGATCTCTAGGGTTCGTTTTCATTTTAGCATGTCGAATTAAATTTGGATTTTAAGTGACCATTATTATGAACAGGGAACTTCGTCCTTTTTGTGTTCGTCCTTTTATCCCTTTTAAATTGAAGACAATAGCATATGATTAAAGAGTCATCTTCCTCTCCCACCACGTTTAAAATGTTCATTGAATGCAATCCCACGTTGTTCAGCTCTGTTGTGTCTTTAACAGATGAACATGAGATGCATCATATCTTAGAGATAAATACAAACGTCTCTTCCAACTGGTTGCCTTCGGATGGACACTCATCATAACACATGAAAGTAAAAGAAGCCTTTTACTGAACAAAGTTGGAATCTTCGAACTAAAGGTTTAGAGAAAAACGGAAAACAAAACTCCATTGCTAGTACATATTAACTGTGTCGTTTCTTGATTTCTCTCTTTTTTTCCAGTGAAGGAAAGTTCCAGGTTTCAAGGCCTTTCTGTTTCTCGACCTCTACTCAAATCTACCGTAGCTCGAATACTGATGCTACTCATTTTAACCTAACCGGTGGCAAAGGACACAATGCATAAATTACCGTACACGAAATCCTTATAATTCATCCTTAATATCTTTCGTGGTACCCTCCTGAGCCTCTTTAGAGCTACTCACAGGGCTCTCTTTCTCATCAGAGCTTTCTGGCTTTGGAGTTGACGCAGGTTTCTGGAGCTTGAATGGGATTGAAGCATGTTTCTTGATGAACTTATAAAATGCCACCACAGTACGATCAGTATCTACTGTGATCTGTTAACACCATTGAAACAGCATTTTAGACATGAATGTCCTCTACCTATAAAACATGCCAAAAGACCATAAAACTTTGCAGAAACTACAGTTACAAACTCAATTCTTGAAGGTCACTTACCGGATCAAAACTCTTGTTTCCAGCTGGGAAGAAAAGAAGTGTTGGAAACCCATCCGCCTGCAAGGGGAAAAGGGGATTGAAATCAAAAGTGATATGCCCTAAGAAATCCCGTCTCTTTTAGAATTTTAAATGTTTTCAAAAGAAATGCTGGTAAGACAACCCATAGCACTTGAAATGATGAATCAATTGTGTGATGCAAGGCAGGATGAGATGCATTATATAAGTAGAGCCGTTGATTCAATATTTTCTGTCGAGGTGCAATATGCAAATAAAAGAAATATTGATCACATCCATAAAACCCAAGCAGTTACATAAAATAAGATACACCAACTTTCAGCAAAATTCCAAAGCCCCTCCCACGATCAACCCAGAAAGGTACCTTTGCCCTGGGATGCTCATTTGTTGTTCCATCCATCTTTGATATAACAATAGACTCAATGCCCCGCAAGTGTTTGGCAAGCTTGTTGTATGTTGGTTCCAAAGCTTGACAATGTCCACACCAAGGTGCATAGATCTATACATAAAGCATGAATTAGAATGAGGACCAAAAAACAAGAGATGCAGAGGGCAGGCAAAGAATGAAAACATAAAAAGGCGTTAGTTTGATGGATATATAGAATTTTTCGGTGCATCCATACCTCAAGGAGAACGTCTTTTGACTCATCCAAAACAATCTCATCAAAATTATCACCAACCACTATTTTGACATCCCCATCGTTCTACAACATCCAAATACAGAATTGCGGCTAGATCAGCAGATGGAAGTTAACATGCAATTGGACAGAAACATCAACCATTAGCTTACAGTTTCAGGAATTGGATCCGACTTGAAGAAAGGTTTTAGCTTGTCCTCAAGGAAATCCTCACCAAAAGCCTGAGAGACGAAAAAGGGAACCAAAAATTGAAATGCCATTTGGCTGCCGTTATTTACATGCCTAGTACTCTCAGCACCACTTTCCTCGGGTCCGACAAAAAGCCAAAATTGCACAACCATGTAAAACCTCAAGGCAGCAAATTTTGAAACTAAATATAAATGAAGTCGTAAATAGCATTGATGCAAGATAAAGATGTGAAGAACAATAGAGGTACAGTTTCAACCTTAATTTTATCTACAGTAACTTCTCCATCGAGTACAAATTTCTTGGCATCATCATTTCCCGTGTAGGCAAGTACCTGCATGCAATGCAAAAAACAATTTCAATCATAATGAATATGTAAATTATATGAGATAAAAAAAACAACACATTTTCTGTGGAAGGAATTGCAGTACTTTTGGAGCATTTCCAGAGATACCAAAATAATCTGAAACAGGCTTCCCAACATCCTCATTGTCCATCTCCACGTAGACAAAGATAAGCTGCAATAGAAACAAAAGACTTCAGTAGAGCAATTTTTCATTTTCAAAGAATATCACCTAACTAAAGTCAGTATTGATATTTATTCATTTAAGAAGAAAAATAAGAGGCTAAAAAGATCCAGTACACTCCTTTCAACTGTTGGAATCATTCGACGATATTGACAATGGAGTGGTAAGTTTAGTAATTCTTTATTAGTTACCTTCCCCTTAAAAAGTTTAGCCGATTCCTCAAATATTGGAAAAACTTTCTGTGAATCGTTTGAAGTTGCAAACAGCAACAGCTGAATAAAGGAAAACAAGATAGTCAATGAGACATATTAAACAATCAAATTATTTTTAACTACAAGCCAAAAATACAGGATGATAACTCTAACCTGCTTTTTGATTGAACTCTCAAAAATCAAAGGTGCACTTTCCCTCGTGAAAATTGTCACCAAAGGAAGCTTGTTGGCAAAAACAAACTCTGATATCTCAGACCTGGAGAAGTTTCCATCTACAAGATGAGAAAATCAGTATAAAACAGTTGTGTTAACAAATTTCATACAGATATTGACAAGCTCCATAACAACGTACCAAAATGATTGATTTTCTCAGCTTCCTTCTTAATCAGAACCAAAGCAGGTTTTTTGACTTCAGCATCTAAGTGGAAAAGCTTTGCCACATCAGGACTAACAGTTTGGTAGAAGTTGACATCATCTTCCAGTCTTGAAGCAGCGGCAAGCTCCCCACTCTCAGGGCCCTGTTTCCATTGAATAGAAACAAGTGGGTGAGGAATGCATTCAGTATGCTCTCAGAACAAGATGGAATATTAGCAAACGAATGTACATCATACGATAACAGTTACATGTTTATAGTAACGTAAGGACAGAGAGCTCAACAGTTAACTGCACCTGGATCTCCAATACCATGAAAAATTCAACAATTTGTTTTGAAAGCTCAAATAAACTTGCCTCAATTTATATAGCAATTAAAGGATCATCCATAGAAACAGAGCTTGCTATCAGTTTCTTTATTCTCATTAATGTTGTTATCATGAAGAGAACAATGTCAGAGAACTCGGTATGCAGAATCTTGTTCCATTAAAAAGCCAAAACAGGTGCTACCTGGCTCTTTCCAAAGATTGAAAACCATTGGAGATGGGGAAGTAGCCTAGTTGTTGGAAATCACTCCAAGACCAAGAGTTCCTAAGTTTAAATCCTCGCCTAAAAGGAATGGAGTTCCAAAAGGGAGGATTGCCCTCTATTGGCAACCCGATTTAATTCCAAACAAAAAAAAGAAAAGCATTTCAACAAGACATTTGGGTCAATTAAATTATCCTAACGCTTTCCTAAACATTTTCCCAAAGGAACCAATGTTCCCACTTCAGATCTTCATATTAGGTCTACAAGCAACAATTTAAAATCAAATACAAAAATAAAAGAAAATAAACAGCAAGAGATAACGAGAGATATAATTACAGGGCAGAGAATGCAAAACGTACCACCAAAGAGTTCAGATATCCCAAAACAACTTTGTTTTCAGATGTCAAAACCCGCTCGGCCTCATCCAACGTAGTTAAATTATAGATACCAGGTCCTATCTTCTTCTTGATCCATGTCACAATAGCATCCCTACATTTACAACCAAACAACTATCAATGTACAAGAACAATAAAATCTAAATACATAAGGCTAAAGTTTAGCGTGCTTTTTCTAGAAACATTAAGCAAAGCTAACACTTACTTGTTCCTTTGACCAGAATAGGGCTTGTGCACACCATCAACGAAAAACAAAACAGTTGGGAACCCCTGAATATCGTACTCCTGAGCCAAATCGGATTCCTCAGTTGCATCAACTTTCGCCAACGCCACGTCCTCCTCCTTCAGCTCCGTCGCCGCCGCGGCGTACTCCGGCGCAAGTGCTTGACAGTGACCGCACCAAGGTGCATAGAACTCCACCATCACGAACTTATTCTTCTCAACGAAGTCACTGAAATTCCCCTCCTTCAAAACGACAACATCTTTCTCGTCGACCTCTGGAGCCTTGAACGAATCGGAATCGCCGTCTTCGAAATCGGAATAGTTGGCGAAGTCGTCGAGGTCGTCAGCATCGTCGCCGTCGGAATCGGGGAAGTGGTCATGAGCAGGAGCACTGGCGGTGTGGTCGGTCTCCTCCTCGAGGAAGCTGAGATCTTCGTCGTCGTCATCGCCGGGGTTGGACTTCGCTTCTTTACACAGAGAAGGTGAGAGCTGAGACAGGAAGAGGAGAGCTGCTAGAGAAAGAAGGAAAATGAAGCGAAATGACATTGTCGGCGAAGTTGACAAGCAATCGCAACCGAGATCGAGGGAGGGAGTGAGGGATACAAAAAGTGAAGTGAGATCTAACAGTGGAGGCGTTTATAACGAAATGGTCATAGAAGTCAACGTCCTAAGAATATATCCGGTCAAATCTTTGTCCGACGTCGTCTTGGTCTAAGAGAGCGAAAATCTCGAATGCTAGAAATTTACGTTCGTTGAGTATCTTATTATTTAAATTGACGGGATATTCAACACTGGCGTTGCTTTGCACGAGAAGGCTTTGGGAAGTAGAGAGTTTGTAACTCTTTAAATTCTAGCAAGCTGAAGTGAACAGTAAATTTTAACAGAACAAATAGGCTAACAGAGGAATGTGATATTATAAACTGGGAATTCCAACTTAATTCAGAAATTATAAGAAGAAAATAGATGAGAAGCAGCAAATAGAATTCGGGATGAGAAAGAAAGCAATACAACAGTTTGCAACATATTCGCTACCCAATTCCATACTACCGCCCTGAATATAAGTCTCAATCATGCCAGTCGTTATTGTTGTCTGCTGATGTGGCACCCCATTCATAACCAATCATTCTTCTAGAAGCCACCCTAGCTCGTGTGCTCCTTCTCAGATTCTGACCCGATGCTGCTGGCCCAACATCAGTACTGGGCTGCTGTGCGCTCACAACATTACCATCCCCTTGAAGAGGAACCTTGTCCTCAAGGTTCAATGCTGGATAAAGTTGCAACATATGCTCCTTATCTTCCCAAGTAGCTTCAGCCACCGTCATTCCCTCCCATTGGATCAGCCATTGTTCCACAAGCATGGGTCCACGATGCACTGAACGAACCTCCAAGATAGCCACTGGTTGAAGAACCATCGAGACATTGGAGTCCACCAAATGGAGAGGAGTAACTTGTTGATCTGGGTTGCCAATGCATTTCTTCAACAAGGAAACATGAAATACCGGGTGGATTTGTGCAGTATCCGGCAAGGCCAACTTGTACGCCACTGTTCCTATCCGAGCAATCACTTTATACGGTCCAAAGTACTTCCTGCCAAGTTTAGAATGACGCTGCAAACGTACCGAGTTTTGTCGAAAGGGCTGAAGTTTCACATATACCCAATCTCCAATGTCCAGCACCACTTCGCGCCGTTGTCCATCGGCATACAGTTTCATACGAGTTTGGGCATGTTGCAAGTTGGTCTTGAGTGTGGAAAGAACTTGATCCCTTTCCAGCAGCTGGCTTTCGACCACAGAATTACCGCTGGAGTTGCGGATGTAACGGGGAATGGTTGGAGGCTTTCGACCATACAGTACCTCAAATGGGGTCGTTTGAGCCGAAGTTTGAAACGCAGTATTATACCAAAACTCAGCCCAAGGCAGCATGTCCACCCATGCCTTAGGATGATCTGCAACATAACACCTAAGGTACATCTCGAGGCATTTATTGAGAGCCTCGGTCTGCCCATCCGATTGCGGATGATACGAGGTACTCATGCTCAAGGTAGTGCCCTGCAGGCGATGCACTTCACGCCAGAATTCACTCAAGAAGCGGGGATCTCGATCTGAAACAATATCAGTCGGTATTCCATGCAGCCGAATCACCTCGTGGACGAACGCCCTAGCCACAGTCAAGGCTGTAAAATTGATAGGAAGGGCCACAAAGTGGCCATACTTTGATAGCCGATCCACAATTACCATCACGGCAGCCTTTCCTTTAACTACTGGTAATCCGATAACAAAATCCATTGAAATTCCTTCAAAAACCAAAGCAGGAATAGGCAATGGTTGCAATAGCCCACTCGGATTGACAGCCGGAGTTTTCATTTGCTGACAAATTTGACACGTGTTAACAAAAGCCTTAACATCAGCACGCATCCTGGGCCAAAAGAAATTGGCTGCCAAACGGTGTATCGTCCTCGTAATACCAGCATGCCCACCAATTGGGGACGAATGAAATTCAGATAACACGGCCATGTGCAGTGGAGAATCAGAAGGCAAAACCAAACGTCCTTTGAACAGCAAAATACCTTCCTTCATAACATAACCAGGACAAGACAGTGGATCAACCACAAGCTTTTGCTGTATAGCTACTAACTCGGGATGAGACAAATTTGCAGCTCTAATCTCTGAGAGTAAGTCGTACTCAACCTGAGAAATGGCTAGGAATTGAGGTCCGGGCACTCGAGACAACGCATCAGCGGCGTTATTCAGTTTTCCGGGACGGTAAACAATCTCAAACTCATAACCGATCAGCTTCCCCAGCCATTTCTGCTGATCCGGGGTTTGAATCACCTGTTGAGTTAAGTTTTTGAGTGGCTGCTGGTCTGTAACAATGATAAATTTCCGACCAAGCAAATACTGCCGCCATTTCGCCACTGCCTGTGTTATCGCAAACATTTCCCGCTGATAAGTCGAGGCCCGTTGCATACGATCACTGAGCTGCTGACTAAAATACGCAATCGGATGCCCCTTTTGGGACAAAACAGCCCCGATGCCAATTCCCGAAGCATCAGTCTCTACTGTAAATGGACTGGTAAAATCCGGCAATTCCAGAACTGGAGCTTGACTGAGAGCTTGTTTCAGCTGAATGAAAGCGGAAGTAGCATCTGCATTCCACACAAAATTATCTTTCCGCAATCGCTGGGTTAAGGGCCCCGCAATCGAAGCAAAATTTCGAATAAACCGTCGATAGTACCCAGCCAACCCCAAAAAACCACGGACTTCCTTCACAGATTTCGGTTCGGGCCAAGCTTGGATTGCTCGTATCTTCTCGGGATCCACTGCGACCCCTTCTTTAGAAATGACGTGCTCCAAATAACCAACAGATTCGTGCCCAAATACACACTTGGAACGCTTGGCTACTAGTTGATGTTGCTGCAGAGCTGCCAGTACCAACTTAAGATGCTCAAGGTGAGCAGTCCATGTAGGGCTATATACCAATATATCGTCAAAAAAAACCAATACAAACCGACGTAAATAAGGCCGAAACACCGTGTTCATCAATGCCTGAAACGTCGAAGGGGCGTTGGTCAACCCGAAAGGCATTACTAAGAACTCGTAATGCCCATCATGAGTCCGGAATGCTGTCTTCCCTTCATCACCAGCTCGGATTCGGACTTGATGATAGCCTGCACGCAAATCCAATTTCAAAAAATAGCAAGCCCCATGTAATTCATCAAATAGCTCGTCAATAGTGGGAATGGGAAAACGATCTTTCACCGTAATGGCGTTGAGAGCACGATAGTCAACGCAGAAACGCCATGAGCCGTCTTTTTTACGAACCAAGAGCACCGATGAAGAAAAAGGGCTCGTACTTGGCTGGATAATCCCTTCGGCCAACATTTCAGCTACTAACTTCTCCATCTCATGCTTCTGGAAGTGGGGATAACGGTAGGGCTTAACATTAACTGGCTCACTATTTGGAGCCAAGTGAATCGAGTGATCGCAAGACCGAGGTGGTGGCAGACCTCTCGGAGCCTGAAAAACCGAATCAAATTGCTGCAAAATAATCTCAATCTCGGCCGCCACAGAATCCTCACCTCCCATCTGATTCTTAACCAACTCCAGTCGATAATACTCGGCAATGGCATTGATAGTGTGTAACCTCCGCAAACCATTGAACTGCACAGCTCGGGCAGCCGGAGCTGTAGTTCCTGTCCACCGCACATTCTGTCCATTACAAGAAAATTCAAAGACGGAAGTGCGATAATCAGTCATCACTGGCCCAAGAGTAGACAACCACGCCACGCCCAAGACCATGTCCCAACCTTGTATCGGAAGCACAAAGAAATCAACAGTGATTTCACAGCCCTGCACCACCAACGGAACCTGCCGAACAATGCCAGTACACAATAACCGTTCACCGCTGCCTACCAATACCGAGAAATGCGGAGTTGCCGTGATCGGCAAATTCAAGAACTTCGCCACCCGTGTCTGGACGAAGTTATGGGTGCTCCCGCCGTCCAACAGCACCTGCACCGCTTTCCCATAAACCGTCCCTTGAAAGCACAAGGTGGAATTAGAACAGCCCCCAGCCATGGCGTTGTAAGAAATGGTCGACAATGGCTGCAACGGATCTGGGGACGGCTCCACCACTGCACCATCGGACGACGCCGAAATCAAAAGAGAGGGATCGGGCGGTTCAGATTCCTCCGTGAGTAAAAGCAACTGAGAGTTGGCGCGGCATTTATGGTCCCACGTGTACTTTTCGTCGCAATGAAAACACAACCCTTGCGATCATCGGTGAGCAACCTCCGCCGGGGACAATTTCCGAAATGGTACCTTAGCTCCGCCAGGAAGCGTAGCAGTAGCCGCCTGTGAACAAGGGAAAGAGTGAGAAATGGGCGGCGATTTGGTAGGGGTGGGTAACAAGGGTCGCGTGTTTCCCAAACTGGGCCGAAGAGAACCCTTCTCCAAACGGATCCGCTGTTCATGTAACTCAGCCAAAGAAATGGCCTCTTCCAACGATGCGGGCTTGTGAACCAAAACGGAATGTTTGATATCTGCACGCAGTCCAGAAATAAAACAGTGAATAAGGAAATGGTTCGGTAAATAAATTGCTCTGTTCATCATTGCCTCAAACCGAGAGCGATAGTCAGCCACCGTCGAGGACTGTTGCAGCTTTGCTAACTGACCCTCAGGCTCCTCCAACTCCTTGGGACGAAAACGCTGAACAACCGACAACCCAAACGCCTGCCACGTTGTCAACTGGCGATTCCTCTGCATCCAATCATACCAATCCGCAGCCTCGCCGTCAAAATAAAAAGAAGCAATCGTCACACGATCCTCCGTCCGAATCTGGTAAAACTCGAAATAACGATCAGCTTGCATTACCCAACGATCAGGACTGTCACCAGTAAAACGAGCCATCTGCACCGGAGCCGGTTTATGACGGCCCAAAACAGAGGACCCAGAAGAGGAATCACTAGAACCAGTAATCTTCTCGGAACCACCACGTTGGCTCTGCAAGGATGAAAGACAGCCCGCCACCTCCTGCAACAATCGTTTCTGATCATCGAAAGACGATGACAACGCATCTAACCGTTTCTCATACTCCACCTGAGACTCGGCGACCTTCTGGATAGAGGCAGACATCTCACGATATCGCGTCTGATATTCATGCTCTACCATCTTTGTAGAGATCAATGAAAGCACCAATGATGTGAACAGTAAATTTAACAGAACAAATAGACCAACAGAGGAATGTGATATTATAAACTGGGAATTCCAACTCAACTCAGAAATTACAAGAAGAAAATAGATGAGAAGCAGCAAATAGAATTCGGGATGAGAAAGAAAGCAATACAACAGTTTGCAACATATTCGCTACCCAATTCCATACTACCGCCCTGAATATAAGTCTCAATCATGCCAGTCGTTATTGTTGTCTGCTGATGTGGCACCCCATTCATAACCAATCATTCTTCTAGAAGCCACCCTAGCTCGTGTGCTCCTTCTCAGATTCTGACCCGATGCTGCTGGCCCAACATCAGTACTGGGCTGCTGTGCGCTCACAACACAAGCTGTGTTGAATTGATTACGTTAATGTACGTCTTAAGCGGTTGTTTTAAGAATGTCTGAAAAGTTATTGTATTGGATATGGGCTGCGGACTATAAGATAGACTACCCTCGGGCCCTCATTAGTATATACATACCTATGGATCATACATCCAGCCCGTTAACAGGCGACAAAAGCCTAATCAATTTACCTCTTAGCAATTCTTGCTTCGTTAATCTTTTGGGTAGTCTTTGGAATCAAAACGAACCATGATCAGTATTCTTGCTCAGGTAAATAAATCCCCAGTTTTTGTTTTACTGATTGGGTGGAGAAATTGTGAAAAAGTATTGGGTTTTGGGATTTGGCAGGAACGTATACTCGGGTTCGTGCTGGGGAGTGCATTGACGAGTATCGTCGTTCTGGAGCAGCGGAAGCGAATCCGCCAATCTATCGCCGATGAACTATCTCAGTCCCATGCCCAATCTCAGGTTCGCTTCTAAAATGCTTGAGATTAACAGGTTGTTACCAGTAAAGAGAATTAAAACACAACATATGCCTTTTTTAGTTATTTGTTCTTGTTAGTTTTCCTCTTTTCTCCTTCTTCTGGGTGGGGGGAGGGTGCGAATTTGCCTGCTTTAGTTCTCGTTTATCATTTCTTGATTTCGTGAAGGAAATTCTCTGGTATACAATTTAGACAGAACATAACCTGGTTCCAAAGTTCTTGTCTTGCGCACAACTATTCCTGTCTATTTTAAAGAGATTTTGCTTCAATGCTATTTGAAATACTGATGTTTTACAAACATGTATATAACTACAGAAACAGAGACATAGCTATGGCAAAAGTCATCGTCTGGACCTTACAATGTTGACCATGACCATACTTTCTATAATTACCTTCTTCAACCCTTATCCCAAAGCTAAAGGTGTAAATTGTCTCATAATGTTTTGTAAAAGATATAAATAATTCTGTCATTATGTATGCTATTACCTTACACCTTAATATTTACAAAATTGTATAGGTCTTCGTTATTGGGTTGTTAATTCATCCAATGTGACGTACCAGCTGGGTGACATAGATCCACTAGACCACTACCCACCAACCACCGCCACTCTCTTCTCCCTCTCTAACCTTCACCACCACCACCACAATCACCCCTCCAACTGCCTCACCTACGTTATCTCCAAAACTTCTTGCTCGACTCTGAACAGTTCTCCGGTCCCATCCCTCAGCTCTCTGGCATTTCTGGCCTTTGCTTCTTTAATCTCTCCAACAATGTGTTTAATGGTTCATTTCCTATTGAGCAATTGAGCTCCCTGCGTTGAAAAACTTACAAGATGTAAAGTGGTATCAAGATAACAAGAACTAACTCAGATCTTTTAAAAAATATTGGTAGCCTTTTGCACCTTTGGTCATCTCAAACCTCATTATCAGTTGTTATAACACGCTTCTTGAGAGAAATTAGCTCTTAGTTAATTAAAACAAAATTTGTAGTAGTTAAGATCATTTTGAATTGGGATTGTTATATATTGCTAGGATAATAGTTACAATGTTTACTTTGTAATAATCATTGATTGCTTTATGTAGATCTCCTGGTGAAGAATAGTGTTCTAAATACAATGTTGAGTTAGTAACTGTTATGTAATTGGTTATGGATATCTTTCATCTCTTGGGTTTCTTTGAACTTACTGGTAAAGTCTGTCTTCATTATTGACATGAGACTAAGAAACACAAAGCTGATAGATCCTTGTATTTGTTTGTGATTTATGTATTCTGAATGTAAATATCCTCAGAATTGTTGAAGAGCTTACTCAGCCTGTCTTTCAGTATTAGCAACAAAGTTTTTGCAAAGTCATTATGTGGCACTTGTTATGTGAGGACGGTGAACCTTCATTGTACCTTACTTTCTGTAGTACATCTTAGGGGTAAGGACGCTGTTGCCCCCAAAGAGCGGGAACTGTGACTGTTGATTATGTTATTCTAACATTTTTCCTGTAAAATGATGAACTCAATGCATTGCATGGCAAAGGTCTTAATGTTTTGATTGGAATGTTTTTCCAGTTGATAAAACCTATATTTGGAAAGGAATTTCGCTCCCAGTTTGGAGTTAAGTGGAATAAAGCTGTGGATGAGGCATTTGGTCCTGTGATCGCTTCTCTGAGTTCAGGCAGGGAATAGAGTTTGGAAGGAGAATCTCTTATGGTGTGGAGCCATTGTATCATTTTTTATTTTTTTTTGGCATTTTCTCATGAAACTTCTCATTTTTGTATGCCTGACATTTTCAAAACTCTACCATGGAGTTGAGACAATAGAATTAGGAGTATGATTCATAAAGTCGTAATACAAATAACATTACTATCTATACTCTTTTAAGTACATTGAATATATTCTTCTTCCCTTTATTATGTTTATACACTAATCAATCTCATCAATATCTTGATAGAAATGCTAGACCTTGTTAGACTTTTGTTCAAATATGTGCTAAATGGCAACATGTAGATATATAAGTTGTATCATAGCATAATTAAAGATAAAATAACTTGGTTTGAGTATGTGAGTTTTGTCTTCGGTATTCTGACCACTGAACTGTAAATTCTTTGAAACTGCACATGTTGATATTGCTAGCATTGTGCCTGTTCTATGGAATACTTGAGCAACGTGAGAGAAGCGCCATGCATTTGGCAGTATTTGCAATTAATTCCAGTTACGTAGTTACATTACCACTAAAGACTATGGTAGACTTGACTTGACTTCAGAGACCTAACTTTCTTTTCTCATTAAAAAATTTTGAGCGACTTCGTATTTTAGAAGCCTCAAGTCCCTTATTCGCTAAGCAATAATTCAAAGCTTCAGGGACAAGGGTGATGATCTACGACCTCCAGTGCGCTACCTTCTAAATAGATTGTCAAAATCTTGAGGGCAACTCAGTATTTCCGACCGACTACTGAATTAACGGGACGAAAACATAAATTTTCAATGCTAGTTATCTGGAAGCCTCTTGTTCAAATCTTCCATCAAAAGGATTTATTTGATAATGTTCTTTCAGACTTTTTTTGTTTGTGATCAGATGAATTTGACAAGCTCAGAAGGGCTTCATGTCATAGCTTGTGGCTAACTAATTCCTGCCATTGTTTATTCTTGAGTTAGCTGATGTTCCTTTTGTTACTCGAAGGCATTGCTCTGCCTAGGATGTTATCTGCATTCTTTTGATTCAGGCTTCTTGGACATCTAGTACAATTGCATGTCTGTTTCTTGCTGCATTGATGGAAATGTAAGTATTGGGCTCATTCATCCACTTAGCATTAAAAGTCTTAACAGTATCGTACTTGTAAAAACCAAGCAACCAATCGGTAGTAGAATCATAGATACATCCCACACTGAAGGTTTGAAACGAGACCAGAGAAAAGAAATGGTGAATCATTACAGAATTAGTAAATATAGCTTGTGAGATTCTTAAAAGTCTATAGTAACAAACAACATCAAGCATCAGGTTGTACAGAGTTGGCTCTGCTCATATTTGTTCGTCGTGTGATGAAAACATAGTAAGCACCCATAGCCAAAAACACCACAAAAGCTAAACCAAAGACAATGCCGGCAATACCACCTCCGCCGATTCGTTTGTCACCGTTTCTGGAAGTGGACACTGCACTTTCTTGTGCTTTAGTAGCCTCCACTTGAGCTGCCACGGGCAGTGGTGAGCAACTGGATGATGTGGAACATGCGTTCTCGGAATGTGTCTCTTGTCCTTTTGGATGGAAAAACTCAACTGCAGATGGCGAGAATGCCGTTGGGTTCTCGTAGAAAAGACCATGAGGAGCTCTACCTTGGGCATCTGCTCCGATGAAAAACAAAGCTAAAGAAGAGAATAAGAGAAAGAAAAAAGACAGAAGGGCCATGTTCTTGAGTTTTTGGCCTTCAGGTGGTTGACCTCAAGATGGTGGTGTAGAGTAATACTAGTACTAGTACCAGCTGTTGTTCTGAGTGAAGTTTGTTAGATTGCTTCGGACTAGCATTTATAAGGCCTTGTCAAGTGGTTGTTGCTTTACTTCTGATTATTCCCACTTCTTTACACAATATCGTATGCTCTCTCTTAATTGAGTGCCTGATGTGTATGAGTAAATCATTGGTTCATTACCCATCATTCACTTAGCTTCCTTTTTTCAGTATATGTTTTACATGTGAACCGAATTTGATCACAGAAATTGAAGTGAAGTTTGAGGAGTACAAAATCATGGTCTTATTATAATGAGCATAATTAAAACAGAAGTATAGGCATAATTAGTGTTCATGTGCCGTGTCGATTAATTTAAAGTCATGTCTGAAAAGAACAGTTTTCTTAACTTGAACGAACAGCAAAGGTCACGTTATGATCTTCATCCAATTCCAGAGACACATATATGCCCATTAGAAGTGGCAATTATAGTTGGTAGCCCAGTACATGAAGAAGTGGGCAGCCATGGACATTATTGTAGACACAGGAGTAGGCATGCAAGTTTATGAAATGAATGCGTTCTCTCTCTAACATATTAAAATCAATGTCATTGTTCACTTCCATCTCCTCTCCTCCCCACCTTTTGCGTGTGCGAACAGCGAAGGTGACATGCTGGACAATAGACGACGGGGACCATTTCACATTTGCATGCACGGGACACTTGTTCTGGGGCTTATTGCAGTTTCTTGGACTTTCACATGTTGTGGGCAACGCACCGCTCTGTTCACAAGAGTTGTGTTTATCTCGTAACAGCCAACATTTTTTTAATTTGTTATTTCAATATTTAGCTTATTAAAATTTTAAAAAATTAGAAAATTTAATTCAAAAACTTCTATTTATTAATAAAAATTTTGTGTGTTAATATTACATTAATGTAGTTATTAAAATACTATAAAATTTGACATTCAAAATAATTATAAACAAATTTTTGCCATCACATAAGAGATTGGATTTGTTAATATAATAAAAATTTAATTCTTTATCCCTTCAAAGTGCTGATATCCCCAAAGTTAAACTCCCGACTCTAATTTGATCAGGTCCAAATATTTTTTAAATTAAAAATGTCGAAAACGACGACTCTTCTTTTTGTATATAAGAGTTAGTTTCAGACCAAGTTGAAACCTAAAAGGCCCAAGTCTGACCCGTAACTTGACTTTAAAAAAAAAACTAGACAAAGTTTTGTCAATTGAATCGCTTCGTCACGACACGAGAGTCACATCGGCTAGCGCAAACCTCCAACGGGATGGATCAAGCTCAATACTAATGGAGTCTTCAAACAAGTCTCGTCTACCGTCACAACAGGGGGCCTTCTACGTGATAGTGCAAGACACTGGTTGGGTGGCTTCTCGCAAAACATTGGCTGGTGCTCGTCTATGGTTGCGGAACTCTGGAGCGTTTATACTGAACTGACATTGGCATGGAATTTGGGTCACTGCCGGATTGAACTTAAAGTCGATTCTAAAGAGGTGTCCGATCTCCTCTCCTCTTCTGACCGGCGATCTAGGACGCTTAATCCACTTGTCCGACGCAAACATGAGCTGTTCACCAAGAACTGAACTTTTATTCATCGACATTTTATCGAGAGAGCAACAGATGTGCCGACTGGCTAACTAACTATGCCAATCATTTTGCTGTAGGCGTTACTTATTTTACTTCCTCACTTATTGGGTGCCACCTTATTCTGTTAAAGGATTTGTCATAAATCTAATGCCCTAAATTTATTGTGTAATTGTATTGTTCGTCTTCTTTAAAAAAAAAAAATTGAATTACTTCGTTGATTTCAGATCAGATCAAATTGGGCTGAACTTAGACCAAGTTATCATCTCAACTTGGGCAGAGATCATGATGTGCCCAGTAACAATAAGTTATCTAGTGTTATGACCCATAACCTAGGAAGGACCGGAATGTTGAGATGCCTGAAAGATAAGGGATACCATTAAGAAGTAATTATCCTAAAAGATTCAATAATAGCTTTACGGGTATTAAAAACACAAACCATTGCTTACAAATTAAGCAAATGGGTTAAATATGTTTAACTAGGATCATTGTTAAATTATGATAAAATGAGTATCAGATGGCAACAATCAGCTGTGGAAAGCTGAGAGAAACTCTTCTCTTCTCTTTATCTTCTGCCTACTGTTTTCTAGTCTTTGATAGTTACAAGACATCTAGCATTTGCTTGTAGTGTATATAGAAACAAATACTTAGCAAGGTAAGAAAGTGGAGATGGCAATGCCTAACACAAAGTTTTCATCCAGAACAGTGCCACCTAGAGAGAGTGTGACATCAATACTCAGCATGTCCTTTTCACGTCTTCTCATAATGTCAGCAAAAGTTAAACCTCACCTTCCCCATAATTTAATCCAATTGTGCATCATGAAACAGCGACAACCTTCACCTAACTAGGCACTAGATTACAGTTTAAAAGCCGTATACCAGGGACAAGATAAGGTTGTAATAATTAATGATAAAGAAGTAGAAAAACTCGTGTTTACAAAGGCAAGCAGTCTATTTACCTTCCTGTCCATCGTTATAAAGAACGCCTGTATTATCTCATGTCCTTGAATCAGCACCACAAGACGTTAGAATTTATAATAGGCCTACGGGCCCACACGAGAAGAAAAGATAAACTACATAAAAAATCAAGTGAGTTTCTATCCTAAAATTAATTGGTGATAGGTGGAGTAGCCCACTAGACTTATATGTTAGTTTACTTTCCTCTCTTTCTTCAATATGGGACAACTCCCACTCTTTATATTTCAACACACCCCCTCACGTGTGGGTCTAACACGTGACATAATCTGTCATTTTAAGGTGTTAACGATTAACATAAGAGCAACCCGCTCTGATACCATGTTAGAATTTACAATGGCCCTACGGGCCCACACGAGAAGGAAAGCTAGACCACATATAAGTATAAGTGAGGTTCCATCCTAAAACCAATTAGTGATAGGTAGAGTAGCCCACTAGACTTATATATTAGTTTACTTTTCTCTCTTTCTCTAATATGAGACAACTCCCACTCTTTATATTTCAACAGAGAACAACTCTTGTTCACAAACTCAGGAAATCTCAAGCTCCGGTCTATCAGTAGCTTGGGAACTCTGACACCAAGCTTCCATTCTACATACTAGGTCTGAAATTCTAAGTCATGTACTGATTTTGTATTGGCCTCCTTAGCCTTGAAATTCATAATTTTTGGTGGCGTTTGCCTTGTACACATTTTCTTTTGGAATGAAATTTAATTTCCGAAAAAAAATAGAAAGACCATGCTCCGACAACTAAATGGTAAACTTAAAAGTCATGTTCCACTATCTCGTGAATTAGCCAACTTGCAGGCAGCAGTTTTTGCTAACTGATGGATACCCTCACGTTAATTCTTCTTATGGCATCTGAGCTTCTAACTCGTCCGATAACATGGGTTTTACTGCGGTTGATTGCTTTGTACTGCCCTTCCGCAATTACCTGTTTTTATCTGTTTGACAAACTTGACAAATATCGCCACAAATCACCAATTAATTTTTGTTAAATCAACTTCAGAACAACAGATTCCGCAGATCATAATATATTTCTACTTTCCGATAACATCAATTCTGAAGTAGTAATTCTACATACACTCAACCAATTAATAGTACAGGACCACAATGTAGACAACGTGGATCCTTAGTTGTCATTCGTTATACAATTCCTTACTCATCAGCCATTGCCAACTCTAAAGCATAGTCGTCTTTTTCCTGGAAAATGGATACATGTCAGGTAAGATATTAGTTATCATGACAAATATAAATTCTCTCTTCCATTCAGTCATTTGACACTAACTGTTTCTTTATTTCTATGCATTTATAATCCATGTTCCGATAAAATCAAACTTACAATTGGTCCTCGAGCAAAATATCTTCCAAACTGAAGCCAATATACCTGCCCATAAAAGATCCCATGTTTCACTTGTTAAATGACAAAAGAAAAGCTCTGAGGAACGAAAATAGTTTCATCACATGAAGACCTCACTGCCCCTCTATTTCTCATCAAAGAATCTATTGAAAACATTCGAAGATCCACATAAAACCTTGCCATTACATACGTTACTGCTCTTTTGATCATTGCAAAAGATAGATCATGAATCTGAAACCATGGAGTGGAAGATAACAATGTCTGAAAAATTCAAAAGGTGCAAGTTTGCAAATACCTCATCTTCGTCTTGTGTTTCCACTTCAAGATCAGTAGAAGGGAAACCCACACATAGAAGTGCATACCCCTGCACCATATATTTCGTGAACATGACTTTCTACATTAATCAAAGAATGAAGGAAACAACACATTTAACTCAAATGTCCATTCAATAGAGATAATTGTCTGATCTGCAACCTAACTTACTGAATAATAAGTTGCATATTCTGAAACAGCACGCACCTTCAATGCTTGGGTTCACCTTTTTTTTTTAATTCTCACATTAATTTGCTTAACTATACAATTTTACACATTCTCTGAATGAAAACTACTGTGTTTCAAATACTTCATTCCTCCTTGAATGCCTGAAGTTTGAAGAAAATTCTGATGAAGTTCCCTATTATGCTTGTAAGCAAATGTGCAGATAAAGAAAATTGACAGAGCCATTAGTTTCATTTCTGATTACTTTTATGATGCTTATGAAACATAGTTACAATCAAAGTTTGGAATGTAAACAACTTTTTGAAAGGAGGAAGCCAACAGATACTGTCAGAAAAATGCCAGGCTTTGACATCTAGCTCCTAATCAATGCCAAACTTGATTGTGATAAGTAATATGTAGATGCTGCAGCGTAATCGGTCATGTAAAGTCTGGGCCATCCTACTTTCATTCCCAAAATCATCAATGAAGAAAAGGGTATGTGAATGATAGCAATCCACCCTCTCCCCAGCCCATACTAGCTAGGCCCATCAACACTTATACCCGTAGAAACAAACTAGGAAGGAGGGGAGTGACTGCCATGTAGGCAAGTGGTTAGAAATCTGTTATGGAGAGAGAATGAGGGAGGGGAATATAAGCAGAGAATGGAGTGGGGAATGATCATCTATCGACATTGTTTAGGAATTGGCCTGGACTTCCAGGAGGGGGAGCTAGACTCCAGCATTTTTCTGTCTTTCTATACTGATATACTATCAATACCTCTCCTGAGGTTTCCTTGGGGTTAGGGAGGCATTATGTGACTAAATTGGAAACATAGGGGGGCAAGAATTCAGTGTTTATTGAGTCACTCCGTTTCTAAATAATCCTTTCTCCCAAAACTCGTTACCATAGTGTTTATGTTGATAACTGTTGTGTTGCAGCCAAGATTTCTTCTAGTCTTTGTACAAGCTTAGATTTATTAATAATCATTAAATTATTTAGCTCATCGCCTATGTTCCCTTTTGTCTTGATGTTTTACTGCTTCTCTATTGTGACTGACTCACATTCCTATTGTGCCTTCTATTGCAAGATTTGAGTCTTAACAATGATGTGACCATACCAGCTGGATCTGTACTAGTGGTACCCGTGCAATTGCTGCAGACAGATGACTGTAGTTGGGGTAGCAATGCTGATAAGTTCAACCCATATAGATTTTTGTCTGGGGCTGGGAAGGTGTCTGCTGTGGTGGAGAAGGGATCATTAGCAGGTTCCAACTATGAACTTCTTTAGACATCATGTGTGGGTGTTGAATTGTATAGTTCTGAAGTTTGGTTATGACCTTGAACAAATACACGATGTCTTCTGCATTTTATAGATTGCTCTATGGACTGATTTTTCATTGGTTGGTAGATAATTTTGATGCCACAAACATTATGTTGGGGATGACTGTTATATATCTGACATTATGGCGGTTACAAGTTGTCTAATGTTATTTGGTCAGTTTCCCATTTTTAATGCCAGATACAAGTTGTCTCATGTTATTAGGTTAGTTTCCCATTTTTGTTCCAAGTGATTACGGTACACTATTTCCTACATCCTTGGGAGGTTACTTTTTGTATTTGATTACTCTCCTTTTTCCATTTTATGTGGCAGCTGTGGTATGATTTTTGGTCTTCTATTGCCGTGTGCAATGATTGGAAGATTTTTTCCTCATGCTGTAACAATTTGACTTTCACTGATTCTGCTTTGCAATCTTTGTAGCGTTAATCTTTTACACATTAAATTACACACAGCTCAGGAAAACATAGAGACATATTTCTCTGCAATGAAGTTCAATGCATTTGGATCACTTCCTTGCAATAACTGACAAGCATTAAGCTCAAAATTGTTCAACTTTTAGTTTGTATCTTAAGCTTTAGCTAATGAAACTGCATTTTCGTTCTCATGAATTCTGATCTTTGACAATGCCTTAAACTCTACAGGTGAAACTGATGGTCCAAATCATAGCTCAGTCCTTCTGAATGATCCCAGTGAAAATGCTGCATATCTTCCCTTTGGATCTGGTACAAGAGCTTGTGTGGGACAGACTTTTGTAATCCAAGGAGTCGCCACTTTACTTGCTTCATTGCTTGAACGCTACAAGGTTTGTGCTATACCTGACACTTCTCTCTTTTTTTTTTGTTGGTTATATGACATATTCACAGAACTGACTTCGAGGACCCTTATCATTGACTATCTATGGCATGTAAACAAGTTAACTTCATTCTAGTCCAAAGACTGATTAAGTTGGCTGTTAGTTTGGTTCTCATGGTAAAATATGTGAAGACGCCAATTAGGGAAGAGGCATGAAGATTATAGGAAAGAACCTTTCGCTGTCTTATCCTCAAGTGCATAATGCTTAAATCCTAATACTTGATTTGATACCAATATTACAGGTGAGGCTTCAAGTCAGATCTGGAGATGGCTCAAAGACAGCTAGTCCAGAGATGGTCTTTATGAGGAGAAACTGCTGAAAGTTAGAAGTTCAAGGCCAAGATGTGGATAAATTTCTCTTGCTTTTGTACATGGAAGTCATTAAAATTGGGTTCTTTTCTGCATTTTAATATTCTGTTTTGAAATTGATGGGGGGCCTTTTCCCTGTTTAGCTCATCAGCTTCCAAAGCAGGGGACCTTACATGAGCGTATGTTTTCTCTCACTCATGTTTTTTCTCCTTGCTTTTCGGAGATTTAGCTCTGAGTGCTGTCTTCTATCCTTTTGTATTGCTCATATTGTTTTTGAAGCACTTGAGAGCAAGGATTTGCCGCTGAGCCTTTGTGGTTTTCATCCCCATCTTTCAAAGCATACTCTTCTTGTTACTTTTATCGTCCAAAAAATTCTGTTTTCTCTCCAAGAGAGAATTTAATGTTGTTGTATCTTGATACATGTTAAACAACATGTAACGGTGGCTTTGTTGAATAAATTCTGTTAGTGTTGTCTCTTTAACAAACGAGCATGGATGTGTACATACACACACATACGTATATGTATAATTTTACGCACATACCCCATGTTCGAGTAGTTTATAACTCCATGAAAAGTCAAGAGAGCTAGATCATTGAGTAATTGTAGACAGTTATTACTTTAGAGGTCTTCTCTGTAAGTCTTTGTTGATAGAGAAACGATGAGAGAAAAGTAGTGGGAAAGGTCTAAAGCAGCGATCTTTTCGTCTCTTTTTTCCACCACCTTGTCCCACTGAACTTAACTCGTTAAGCAAAAGTAGATAGAAAAATGGGTTGTCTACGCGTCGAGGGTGCAAAAGCTCACCATTTACTCTTTAGTTGGCTGTTTTCTCAACTTCTGGTCTTGACTTGTTCAGCGTGAAAATGGCAATAGAAGAAGCTTTGCAGAATTCTCCAACTGCTGCAGAGGAAGAATCTCCATGCTGCAGGAAGAGGAAGAGGGACGAGCATCAAAGTGAGCTAATGAAACCGACACTTCAATGGCTGGTGATGCATCGACACAAATTGAGACGTCCAAGTTGTCATCCTGTTTTGAAGAGATTGCAGCCTTGTTACCCTCTAATGATCAGGTTAGCTCTTCTTGTATATATGTGCCCATCAGCTGTGTTCCTTACTACAAGCCCATCAGCGTTGTTCCTAACGACAAGTTTGAGGAGGCCAAGACCAAGTTGAAGGAACTTCTTTCGATGGGCCTACCTAAGTTGGTGTGTTCGGACCGTCTCGAAGAAGCATTTGATGCTGTCAGGAACCTGGTGAGCGACAGCTGTAAGCTTTCCTTTGAACAGAGGGAAATTGTGCCAGAGTTGAGCAGATTGAAATGCTTATGCAAAGACTTCATTGACAACAACAACCAAGCTTTTAAGGCAAGGGATTCACTGGATACAAAAGCTGAGTTGAAGCAGAAGTTGCAGAAGTTACTGAACCACTACAGGTTCGTTTGCCAGAAAGCAGAAGCTGCTACCTCTGAGACAGAGAACATTGAAGAGAGCTTATTATCTGTGCGAGCTCAGATGGAAAAGCTTAAGGCAGAAGAGGAGTCACTCCTGAAAAGAAAAGAGGCTCTGGAGGAGACATCAGTGAAGTCCATCAAGGTCCAAGAACATCTGTTTGTTATTGCAAATTCACTGAAAGCAAAATTTGAAGCATTAGATGAGCAGACATTGAGGACAGACTTAGCAAAAGCTGAAAAGGAATTGTCCAAGATTCTAGACGAATATGAAACTGTTCAGTTCCTTTTTGGATTCAATTTCTTTTTTTGGAATTTACTGGACTTGTGAGCAAGGCCATGGATTCTCTGCTTTGCCTTTAAAAATATTATTAGGGTTGACAAATTGGGTTTATGGTTCGACTCGACTCATCTATCATCTTTGAGTATTATGAATATTATGTAGCCTCTTAACTATGGTTTATAGTATAAGGACTGTTTATCATGTCCATGATGCCTATATGGGTTGAAGATTTAAGTGTTTAATATGAATTTACATAAAAACAATCCAATCTAACACAGAAATGTTAATTCTCTACTAATTAGATAAATCATCTTCGTAAAGGAAAGATACCATTTGCTATTTCTTTTGGATTTTGGATTCTTGAGCAAGGAATCCAAAGATATCTCCACAAAGTAAAGCTTACACACTAAGCAAAGACACAAACTTTAAGTTCCTCTTTTTAATGTTCTTGTCCTAAGCAACTGAACACCATAAGATCAACACCTGATGTACACGTGTCACGATCTCTGTCTATCCAGCAAAGGAGTGCCCTCCATTCCTTTTTATATGCTCTGTAAGGTTACCAGAAACTTATATAAAGATGCATCATTTGATGAGCCCATGAAGTACCGTACGTCTCTCTTGATCTTCCTCAGATTGATTTCGTTTTCTCTGATTTCTGCTTCTGGGTTTTGTGGATTCGACGAAATGGCTACGCTTGGAGGTGTTCACGAGTCTTCAACCGCTCAAAACAGCGCTGAAATCGACGGTCTTGCTCGATTTGCCGTCGAAGAACACAACAAGAAGGAGGTTTTGTATTGTCACTTTAGTCTATGCGGAAAAAGTTCGAAACTTTTTGGATGTTTTAGTGATTTTGTTTCGTGGGCAATTGTTATATAGAATGGTGTGGTGGAGTTTGCGAGGGTGGTGAAGGCGAAAGAGCAAGTGGTGGCGGGTACACTCCATCATCTGACGATAGAAGCCATGGACGCTGGTAAGAAGAAGCTGTATGAAGCCAAGGTCTGGGTCAAGCCATGGCTGAACTTTAAAGAACTGCAGGAGTTCAAGCACGTGGAAGATGCTAATGCTCCCACTTTTACTTCTTCTGATCTTGGTGTGAAGAAAGGTTGCTTCCTTTCGTCGTTGTTATTACCTACTCGATTTGCGTTTCTCTTTGCAAAATATTGTTTCCAATGTCTTCTGGGGGCTTACAATCACAAATTCTTCATCAGCACTTTTCAACTTTGATCACTTAGTTTATCATGATGATTTGACAGCAGAGTTTGTTTTCACGGAGAATTAGTATCTATAACTGGATAGCTTTCTCCTTTATCTTGAAAATTGTGAACTTCTTCGCATGATCTCTGAATACTGGAGCTGCATTAGGATTTAAGATTTGGAATAATGGTAGAAACGGCATGTCAATGTTCAACTTAGTAGTTTTAGCTGAGGATACGTCATTAATAGTTTATGATCTCAGTAGAATTATTGCTAACTCGAATCTAATAAATAGATTGTCATGGTCCTGGATGGCAAGAGGTGCCAGTTCATGATCCTGCAGTACAAGATGCAGCAAGCCATGCTGTGAAGACTTTGCAGCAGAGATCCAATTCATTGTTTCCTTATGTTCTTCAAGAGATTGTCCATGCGAAGGCTGAGGTGAGCCCTTTGAGTTCCTTTTCACATTAGACGGTCAAGTCTTTTGTTCATTTTTTTCTGATTGAGCTTTTGACTCTTGCATGATCTAATGTTTTGGAGGACTTGTGCTGCCTAGTTTTGTTAAACATGGCTTCAAGTTGTCTGAGAAGTTGTATAGCATGTGAATTAAGATCTTTCTGTATTATTACTTGGAAACTTAACAAGTTTTAGTTCTTCTTTCCATGTTTTCTTCTTCTGTCTATCTATCTCTAACAAGTTCAGTCTTCTGTCCCTGTCTCCTATGGTCACATACTGCAAAAATGGACAAATGGGGTGCTCTTTTTTGTCTTTTCCTCTCACTACATTCATACTTGATTTTCTTTTTTATGGTTGCTTGTTCTGAAGAATGTCGAAAATGTACTACTCAGGTGGTGGATGACTTCGCAAAATTTAACATGCTCCTCAAGGTCAAGAGGGGAAGCAATGAAGAGAAGTTCAAGGTGGAGGTCCACAAGAACAACGAAGGCTCCTTCCATTTTGAATTTTACTGACCTTACAAACTCCATTTCTATCTGCTACTGCTTTGTTTTAGATCCTTGTTCTCTCCTTGGTGACTAGTTTGTGTATCTTGGTAAAGGCGATAAAGTTCCTAAAAGTTTTATATACGACCAACGGCTCTCCACACTTCAAACTCACTATCTCATATATGCTACTAGTGATACATGCTGCTTTCCAAGAAAAAAAATTCACGTACAAACAAAACTTCACATCCTCCTTTCACGATCTCTCAAAACAAAAGCCAGGTCATCATGGTAATAAGAAGCCATGCAGTTCGTAATGGGAAAGAAGGTAGGAAAACAGAACAGAGGTAAAGCATTTCCCATTGAATCGACTAGATAAAGATTACCATCAACGCATATGAAGGTAAAAGCCAGTGGCATAATCTTATATCTATACCTTAATGGGTTCTAAGAAGGTTTTAACAGTTTTTTTTCTGAATTTATTGCATTAATAACCATGTGTTATTCAAAAGTTGCTAAAAAAATCCTGACATATAAAAATTAGCAAAAAAAACCCTGAGTTAAAATTTTATTAACTC
>JAOTBA010000008.1:4730531-4743811 GCA_025629845.1 Erythroxylum squamatum
TCATAAATTTTTCTTAATTTCATCAAATTTTCTTAAATTCATAATTTGTCTCACCCATTTCTTTCTCATTTAAAATCATTTTAATATTTCAAATTTTCACCAAAAGTTCGGGGTCCAACAACTTAAGCTGACCCAACTCAGCTCGTGGCTCAACCAAAATGTCAAAAATAACCTTGTTTTATAAAAAACGATAACGTTTTTAACTTTTTTAAAAAATATATATACATATATATAATTAGATCGGACCGATTTGAAGTTCATTCATGCACAAACTTTTAAAGATGTCATTGGATGAAGTCAAACCCAATCATGAACTAACTTTTAAAGATGTCAATAGGTCAGTCCAAACCCGAGCCGACTAAACTTCAAACTAAATCACTTGTCTAAAACTAGTCCGTAACTAAACTTTGAACCAAATATCCAAGGAGATTGATAAATAAAAAAATATCCAAGGAGAAACTCACCTGAGTCGAATCGCTGAACTCGTAGATCTGAGAACGATTCAAACTCGAAGAGTTGGTTATAAGATCGCCTCTCTCTCTTCTCGAAAATACTTATATGGAATTACACGACAGTACACGCATTCCCATCCAATGGTTTTACACCACGCAAGTTATTGAGCAAATCAGTAGTCAACCTTGTTCGTACTGAATACGAGCTTTGGGCTCAGTGAAGAACGTAGAAGCCCAAAGTTAGCTAGCAAATTAAGGTCCAATCTAACTTTAAATTCACATATTATATATAAATTCATCAAACTTCAAATCAAATTCAAACTGTATATTCAAAGTTAGTCGGAATGTCGGCCGATCCAAACAACGGTTCAAAATTATTTGATCCGATCGGGTCACAAGCAGAACTTAAGCTGACCCAACTCAGCTCGTGGCTTAACCAAAATGTCAAAAATAACCTTGTTTTATAAAAAACGATAACGTTTTTTACTTTTTTAAAATATATATATACATATATATAATTAGATCAGACCGATTTGAAGTTCAGTCATGCACAAACTTTTAAAGATGTCAATGGATGAAGTCAAACCCAATCATGAACTAACTTTTAAAGATGTCAATAGGTCAGGCCGAACCCGAGCTAACTAAACTTCAAATTAAATCACTTGTATAAAACTAGTCCGTAACTAAACTTTGAACCAAATGTCCAAGGAGATTAATAAAAAAAAATATCCAAGGAGAAACTCACCCGGGTTGAATCGTTGAACTCGTAGATCTGAGAACGATTCAAGCTCGAAGAGTTGGTTATGAGATCGCCTCTCTCGTCTCGAAAATACTTATATGGAATTACACGACGGTACACGCATTCCTGTCCAATGGTTTTACGCCACACAAGTTATTAAACAAATCAATTGTCAACCTTATTCGTACTGAATATGAGCTTTGGGCTCAGTGAAGAACGAAGAAGCCCAAAGTTAGTTAGCAAATTAAGGTCCAATCTAACTTTAAATTCACATATTATATATAAATTCACCAAACTTCAAATCAAATTCAAACTGTATATTTAAAGTTAGTAGCAATGTCGACCAATTCAAACCACAATTCAAAATTATTTTAAATACTTTGTATTATTCTTAATTTTATAATTGTATGATGATAATTGTCTTTGTTTATATTAATTGTGGTTATTATTTATATGTAAAATATTTAAAAATTATTGTTATTTCAAATTAATTATCATTATTATTTATTGTTAAGATTTTTGAAAACATGGTTGATGTAAACATTAAACTAGTAAAATATACAGTACAACTGTATAATATATCAATATGGACTATTTTGCAGATTTTAAAATTTTAGGGACTATTTTATAAATTTAAAAAATATCTCAAAACGATACCCGGTATCGACCGGTACCTGTACCGTTCCGTTTCAGAGCTCATTTCAGTATCGAGCCCGATACGGTATCCATAACATTATGTATTGGTATCAAAGCTACCGAGTCGTCCGAATCTAAGAAAATAATGTGAAATAGAACAGTAATACCATTACGTCAGCATTGTACAAGCTGAACCACTAGTCTTAAGTATTGGGCAGTACAACGTTTTCAAAGAAATATTATTATAATGCCAATGATTTGATGTCTTGAACAGTTTGGCTGAATAATTAAAGCAAGGGGAGATTATCTCTTCCTCTCTTTTCAATTATCACCTCGTTCATTCCAAAGCAATTTTAATTTAGTCAAAGAGAGAGTTCTAGTTCATTGGGAGGAAAACAAAAAAAAAAATCACTTCGGGAGGATTCTTTAGACAACACAGACAAGACATTAGGAGGTATAATTGAAGGGAATATCCATTTTACATCTCACATGCTCCTACATCTACTGTTGTTCTCTGCATCTTTGAGAGACCATTTTGAAGCAAGGCCTTTCAAACATCAAGAGTGGACCCCTTATCATCTTAGCAAAAACCTAACCTTACCCTTCTTAATGATGAAAGGGGTTTAGCTGGCCATTAAGTTTAGTGGGCGAGTTTATCTTTATTTCAAAGCAAATGAACTTGTAATTATGACAAGGGTCAGGAATATTGGGCGGGGACAAAAGGAAAGATCCATTTAACTAACTAGATTTCTAAGCAAACAACTCCACCACGATAGAAGGATATGATAATTGAAGGAAAATGAAGAGATTAGAAGTAACAGTAAGCATAAATAACACCAGCATTAAGTACAACCAACGTAAAAAAAAAAAAAAGGAGAAAGAAACCACCCTTGACCAATATTTTTTTTTGGGTTTGCTTCATTTACAATTCTATGCCCTTCCAAGTGACCCTGCAATAAGGACAAACTTGCAGTCATCATCCGTTGATTATTCTGCTCTAAGGCACCATCACTTCTCCCACCTCCCTCTAAGCATTGCTCCTGAAGGAAACAAGTGCTTTAATGGCTGCTGCTCTTAGAATGTATTGATGATAGAAAGCAGCAATTGCAGCTCCGATAAAGGGTCCAACCCAGAAGATCCACTGAAATCAAAATTACATAAAAGTTTCCATCAGAAAACAGATAGTGTGGAAATTTAAAAAGGGGACAGAAGAATGAATATTTTGTGTATAGGTGTACCTGGTCATCCCAGGCTTTGTCTTTGTTGTAGATAACAGCAGCTCCAAAACTCCTCGCAGGGTTTATGCCAGTGCCAGTAATCGGGATTGTAGCAAGATGAACCATAAACACAGCAAATCCAATTGGCAGAGGTGCCAAGACCTTCATTCATTCAAGTCCAAGATCAGTTGCTTATATGGTTTGGATAGATATCTTGCATAATCAGTGACCAATTCATCCAAAAGTGACAAATTACTAGATTCCAAGTGGCCAAATATACTGTCGTCAGGATATTTTCACAAATTTGTCTCGATTACCCCAATTTCCTCACATAAAAACTTAAATCATGAATTGCTGTCCGCATCAGAAAACCTTACGGACGTCATATTTTTAAAAGGTAATTCTGCACAAAATAGAGTCCTCAGATACCAAAGCACCTTTGATTTAAGTTAAAACTTAAAAGAGTAAGTTATAAAATCAACAAAGAAAACCGAGGAACACTAAGCTGATTCATGCATCACATCCTTAAACTTGGAAGTTGCAGTTCAAGTATGACTAAAAATATGGTTCCTTTGGGATTAGGTATCCTTTGACTTAGTTTAGTTTTTTTTTTTATAAAAAAAAATTTGGCGAGTCATGGAGGAGGTACTCACAGGAACATGGGAGTCTCTTGCGCTTCTCTTAGGATCGGTGGCAGAGAAGACAGTATAGACGAGAACAAAAGTACCAATGATCTCAGCACCTAAGCCAGTGCCCTTGTTGTAGCCAGCAGCCAGCTCATTGGCTCCACCTCCATACCTGTTGTAATATGCCTTTTGGAAGCCTTTAACCAAACCACAACCACAGATTGCACCCAAGCACTGAGCCACCATGTACATGATCGCCCTGATGAGTGAAACCTTACGTCCCAAGAAGAGACCCAAGGTCACAGCAGGGTTGATATGACCTCCTGTGTACAGTACAGCATATACATAAATATATGATATCAGTACTGATAAAAAGGATTCAGTCATATGTATTCCCACAAGTAAAAGAGTATATATAGAGTGAACTCACCTGAGATACCAGCCGTACAGTAAACAAGAATAAAGATCATGCCACCAAAGGCCCAAGCAATACCTAGAATACCAACACCGCTACAAGGGTCAGCGTTCTTGACAGGATCAGTCTGGCTCTTGTAACCAATCACAGTGAGGACCGTGATGTAGAGGAAGAGAAGTGTGGCGATGAACTCTGCAATAAGAGCCCTGTAAAAGGACCATTTGGTAAGTTCATCTATATCAATCAAAGGTGCTGGTGGCGGATCATGGTAGTCCTTGGCCGAGAATTCTCCTTCTTGAACTTCTACCTCCTTAGCCATATTCGACGCTAGTGCTTCTGACACCGTTTAGCTACCTTTTCGCTTTATACACCTGTGTCTAGAGATAAGAGAGAATGAAGGTGATGGAGAGTAGAGCAGTGTTGGGGTATTTATGGCTATGAGGAAGAGTTAGCTTATAAGACGAAATGAAAAAAAGTGAGTGTTGTGTTGTACTCTTCTGTATTGCGTATACAATAATACAATTATGTCTCCAATGACATAATGAACATAAATTTATTTTCTAACACGATTAAAAAAACCTAGCCGCCCAGATTAATCCAACGGTATATCTTCCATTATCACAAAGTGTTTCAACGGTCATTATGTACACCAAATAAGAGAAGGGTAGGGTTTGGCCAGGTTATAGTTTCTCACCTAATGAAGCTATGAACATTTTTCCTCGGAAAATGACAGTTCCTTGAAGGACCAACCTGATCTTTCCCGATACTTGATCATTTTTTCTTTTCATTGGTATGCTGGCGTCTTGAAGTTAAGAACCAAATCCTGAAGGCTCTGGAGAGTTTCATCCTCCACATCTGATGCCTTTCAAGATAAAAACAAAGTTGGATAACTTCTTCATTGCAATGTTTTGCTTCCAGGCCAAAAATTCAAACAATTTAAAAATTTAAAGGAAATCTTATGAAAATTGCTTTTCAATATATGGAATTAATTTAATCTCTATTCCTAAAATGATTTTTTATAAAAAAGATTCCAGTAACATCATTTTCTATTATTTCTATTTCACTACACAACACAAAGCTACCAACCAAAACAAAAGAGAGAGCACTAACATTATCCTTCAAAAAGTAAACACAGGTTTGATTCCTCAAATCATTATTATCCTTCATACAGAGTTGTCCTTGATGACTGCTAGCCAGTCGATCTTATCTGGACGAACCTAAAAATAACGAAGAGACAAAGTGCAGGTCCAGCTAAATACAATACAGCAAACCTGAATTGAGAAAAAGATACCATCAATTGCTTTTAATGGTTTGCTAATCCACATGTAGAGCTTGTTTAACTTGGGAAATTAGAATCTTTTGGGGGTTGTTATGAATTATTCAGCAACCTCACTCTACTTGAACGTTGGAAGAGTGGTGGCCAGCTAATTTTGTAGGTTACCACCTGAACTATGGCTTCAGAGGACGTAATTAGTGTGAATTTAGAGTGTAAATTATCGAGCTTACTTTTGGTTGGAATGGAATTATCATGTCTCTGTCAATGTACATAAATGCATAACCTTTGATTCGTTAGCTAGCTAACTTCACCTCATAGTTCAGAGGCATTAAACTGATAGTTCATGGACAAAACAACAAGAAGCTCACTTTCATCGCAGAATTAATAAAAGCCGACCCATTTTCCAGTCTATTCATTTTCGTGAAGTGGTGGTGGTGTAATGAACCGACCACATCGATCGCCACCACTTTTGCCAAACCCCGTCTTTGTCTGATTCCATGTTTTTCCAAATGATTCAGCAATCAAACTTGTCGTTCTTTTACTTTATCCTCTCCCAAAGTCTACGAATTGGCTTTGCTTTCGGACTTAATCTGTGACCGGAAGAGCAGCCACGTGTCAGAAACTCCATCTTAGAGTTACGAGACAACATTAAAATTTTCAGCTCTATTAACAGGAAAAATAAACATATAAATTACTGACTAAAGAAATTTTCGTCGGTAATTTACTGACAAAATTGCAGTTTCGTCGATAACTGTTGATTTTAACAAAAAAATCAAACGACGTCGTTTAAAACCTCCCTTCGTTCTTTCATTTTTTCTTTTCTTTTGTTCTTCAACGTCGTCGGTCTGTCTTGGTTCCAAGCATCCAATGTCGATCTCCGTTGCTTCAGTCCATCGTGCATCGTCTTCAGGCAACCACGTACCATAGTAGTTTATGGTGCTTTGCTCACGAGTTTATTTTGTCTATGACAAATTCGTTGTTAAATACTTATATATATGAATGTGGGTATTCTATGTTTTTTACCTATTCTGGTTGGTTTTTGTGTTGTTTGAATGTACTTATGTTGGAAAAAGAATGATAGAAAAATGCAATAGTTTTGTTATTAATTAGAGATAAATTCGAATTGCCTATGAATTATTTGATGAAATGTCTTTTAGGGATATTAGTGAGACTTGATTAATGCCTAGAATGAATATTAGCTCTTGGAATCTAAAAAAAATGCTTAGAGTAGTTCCATAAGGCTTGAAATGGAAAATGTACAATTACATAGAAGGTACTTTGAAACTAGAACTAATCAGCAAAATTAAGATTAGCTCGGCATTAGCCTAAAGTCAATTTAAAGGAGTTAATATAGAAAAAGGATGAAATTGGACAATTATACGAAAGATATCATTGACATACCTAACTCAATAGAGACGAAATAGATTAAGGAAGATCCAATCCTCCCATTAGTTTAATTTCTTTACGAAGATTCAGTACATGACTTGAAATGGAATAGTTAAGGTCATGTCTGTTAAGAACCATAACCTTATTAGGTACCTAATATAGACATTTGAAAAAGAAGATAATGATTTAAATTTACCACCTTAACAATTTTAACATTTTGAAAATCTAGTAAAATCTAGTTCATCATATGCACTTCCTTGCCTCCGTAACGTTGAACTCGTAAAGAGAAATAATTGAGTAAATCGAATTTTGTACAGCACACCATAATGTGAACTTAACTGTATGATCCTACTTGTAATATATAAATTAGGTCATACTGGGAGTGGAGGAATCTAGTGACTTAGCCCATTAGCCTGACGACGTATTTATGGCCACAAGATGTTTTCTGTCCACCTGCAAATGCAGGACCTACTTACTGTGATAATTTATTCAATCGTTTCGTGGCCCTTCTTGAATAGAAAATTGAGATTAAGATAAATTAGTGGTTGTTCCTTAGCTTCATGATTAAATTACAGAAAATACTTGGTTAAATTATATTGATTATTAACAAGGTTACGTCATATGAATCCATATGCAGAAATGTATTTAGAAGTTGACCTAAGTGTAGTTCAGAATGTGTGCAAACTAAATGTAAGACACCAAGGTGAGAAGTAGAAAAATGGCTAACATGACTTCCCACCCTTGTGTTCTTGAGCCGTTCAATTTACATCTCTCGATCCAGAAGTAGACAAAATCCTGAACTTGAATCAGAAGTACTCCTTTTGTTCGGCTCTCTCCTCGGCAATGGTCTCTAGTTATGGAGAATTAGACGGCCTTAACGGAAAATCAAGAAGAGATGGTGCCTCCTAAATCCACGGCTTCCTAGTTCCTCATCTGTTTCACCTCCATAGCCATTTCAACCCAACAATCCAAATGACAAAGCGAAAAGGCAGGGTGTGAAGTGTGTGCTTATAGAACATTCCCTGGGGATGTTAAAGGAATAGTGGAGGCTTCCTTGGTGATGTGAAAACCCTGAAACGAGGTGCTAAAGTGAAAATGACAAAAATAATTTTTTATTTCTTGTGTATATAATCTAATGTAACTAAATATATATAATCAAAAATAAAATAAAGTATATCTTATAATGATTATATTGATAACAACTCCAATAGAGAAAGGAGACAAAAGGGTACTTGTAGGGAGGCAGAGCTTGACGATGGCAAGAGGAGCCACGCCAACAAGGTTAGTTGATGAGTGTAAGAGAAGGAAATCGTACTCTTTTAAGGCCTTTCCCAGATTACTAGACCTCCAACTTTTTGATGGATACGTTTGGAAAACACCTAGACAACTTCAGTGTGAGCATTCCTAAAGATTTTGCAATCTATGTTGGATGCTGCCAATTAAGACGCCAGCATACAACTTTCCTCAGAACATTCCATAACGTTATTATTGAGTGTGATAAAATTCTTCATTTTAGTCCCACCGTGGGATGTGAACTAATAGTAAACAAGAGCTGCAATGAGTTCTACATCAACCAGAAGTTATGAACTCACTCGAATCGACCATCTACCTAAAACTGGGCTCGCTCTAAGCATCGACTTTTGTGCTGTACAAATCAATAGGTCACATGTGAAGGCATTTGCGGCAGTTCTCTCATAGAACACAACTTTCGTTCCAAAAACAGTACAGACAGGGCAATACGATCACCAATGAATGGAGGATTCTTTAGATACGGGGTGACTTATCTAGCATTCCAGACAGCGAAAAAAAAAGAATGAAAAGCACGCAATCCACAAAGTTCCAACAAAAATAAAAAAAGATTGAATTTTTAAAGTTTACAATAATTTAAATAACATTCACAGCATAAAGCATATCAAATGCCATGAAAAGACGCATAATTTGGAGTCCTAGATATAAGTGCACCGTCCCAACATGCAAAGCTCCGAAAAAAGCTAACCGTAAATTGGAGAAGTGAATAATTAATCCCCCAAAGTATCTAATCACCTCAAAGTTAGTTAGAGCTATCGGCAACAGCATAGTTAGAAACCAAAATCCACAAAGAAAAGTGAAGTTAAAAAAAAAAAGACAAAAATGAGTAGCCCAGAAAAAAGAAAAAGAAGAAAACATCTGAGACACATCTCAGTCATCGAGAGGGATCTCAACTTCACCATCATCAATCTCCTGCTGCAAGTCCTTGGGGTCTTTACCATCAACAGTACACCCCACAGAAACGCACGTGCCCAAGATTTCCTTTACAGTCCCACTGAGGTCCTTAGCCATAGACCTCGGCCTCATCACCTTTGCGATCTCGATGACGTCATCCAGCGATATGTTCCCATTGTGCTTGATGTTCTTCGTCTTCTTCCTGTCCCTCTCTGGTTCTTTTAAGGCTTTGATCACCAGCGCCGCCGCAGATGGTACCACAGTTACCTTGGCCTGGCGGTTCTGCACAGTTAGCTTGACGGTTACGCGCAGACCCTTCCAGTCCTTAGCGGTCTCCTTCGCGATGTCTTCTCCGATTTTCTTCGGGGAAAGTCCAAGCGGTCCGATTTTCGGCGCCAGCGAACTGGCTGCACCAACCTCTCCGCCAGTGACCCGCACGAAGACGTCGACGACCTGAGAGGGGTCGAATTTGGGCGGCATTGTTGCTGCTGGTGATTAGGGCTTCCAGAAATTGAAGAAGTGAATGAGTACGATACTTTATTAGTTTAAATCAAGCTCTACTGCTCTAGGGTTTTCGTGAGAAAATGTTGGAATGACATTTTGGGCTCTATAACGTATATCACTTAAGTCTCGGCCCATGGAAAAAAGAAACCCAAGTAAAGTGTCAGCAATCAGCATTCGAAATTAGGGACGGCAATTGTACCCGAATTTGATGGGTACCCGATAAAATTAGCCGAACGGGGGCAGATATGGGGAGCAAATTTTTACCCGTGGGGCGGGTATGGGGGATAACAAAAATTCCCTTCGGGTATGGGGCGGGTATGGGGATACCACTCTCATACCCGTTTATCCGTTTACCTGTTATATACTAATTATAATTTTGCCATTATATACATGTATATACTTATATACTTGTTATATATATATATATATTTAATATATACATTCATATTAAATAAGCTTATCTATAAAAAAAGAGGCGGATAAACGGGTACCTGATGGGGGTCAAATCTCCAACGGGTACAAGTATGAGGGTGCTAAAAAAATTTCCGACGGAAATGAAGAAGGGTATGAGGGTGGGGGCAGGTTCATGGGGCGGGTATGGGGATGGCATACCCGCCCCATACCTGGCCGGTTGCCATCCCTATTCGAAATTAACTGATCCCGTCTGTCTCTGATGATGTGTCATCATTAGACTTTCAAATCAATGCTTGAATGTATCTGGTTGGTTTAGCAGAAGGATTGAACTAATTAACCCATGTTCCGTAACGAAACAGGTTTTCTATTCCATTTTCGTATCTCTTGTTTTACGCTGAAAATGGATGTACCGGTAGAGTGACGGAGCCAAAAATTTAAGATAAAAGGGTCTAAATATTTAATATTTTAAAATTTTGAAGGACCTAATGCATCACTAACCCCTAACCTCTAACCCCTAAATAACTTCGTCCTTTTACATATATATACACATATTAAAAATAAAAAATATTTAATTTTTTTATAACTTGGGGAGCCCAATGCTCCACTGCCCCGTGTGCTTCCGTCAACTTACAGGAGGCTCCCCTTTTGTTAGTGCCTCTCCTGGGTGCGTCAATATCTTTCTAGGGGATATGGCAGGGTTAGCCTCCTTCCAAGGATCGTATAATTTTGTTATCCTTTCCTTGTAAGTAAAACAAAAAACAAAAAAAAGAGAGATGTACAGGAGGCTCCTGAAATAATGGAATTAGTTTATTGGAGAGCATCGCCAAGCTTGTGACTTCTGGACTTTGCTTTAGACTTTTAATCCGTTTCTAGTTCGTTTTACACTTGCAACTCATCTTCAACCTTAAAAACTTGTATGCAAGACTTAAAACTATAGTGCTTTAAAATTTATCCATTTTGGTTCTGGTTCATACTTGATCAGAACTTAGAAGCTTCGGTTCAGCTCTTTAAGGTGACCTTATCTTCTTTGCAAGATCCCGAACCTGATAGTGGACAATCGCCGACTCTGATTAGCTTACTAGAAATGAGTCCTAAAGTATAGGTGCTAGGTCAGTCATAGGTATCCAAATTTCCAGTAATCGTATTCAATCCAAAACATTGCTTATCTTCCAAGTTGTGCTCTATCTCGTCCCACGTCCTGTTTTTTTGAGAAATATCCCTACGACCTGTTGCTGTCAGAACAATTTCCCAGTTTGTGGGGTTGCGTACTTCCTTCCATGGCCAAGATGGACTGCAACACGAGGACGAATTTTTAGTTTCATCAATTTCTCTTTTTTTTTTCACATTGACCATAATGAAGTCGAGTGTGACAACATAGTGTCAACATCATCCATAACCCCACAGGATAAGGTTAAGATAAAAATTGAGAACAGAGTGTCATTTCACCATAAAGTAGCACTAGGGACAGAACTAGGAAAACGACAGGGTGAGCGCAGTTAAAACAACAAAACCATGGGCTACCCAATGGTTTTAGTCAACTAAATGTCAATTTCTGGGCCCCGCCAAAGTTGGATCTACGGCGCATAATCTTCGAGATCATTTCCTCAAAAGCAACGGTTGTCCCGATATCCACCTTTTCCCCAGGAGGAGTGCTGCGAGTTAGTACTTACACCTATTTTTTCAGTAAGTTTTATGTGTTCATTCGTATGAACCACCCATTACACAAAATACCAAAACTTTGTGATAAATTTGTCCTTATGTGTTAGGGGTCGTTTTCCTTTGAAAGTTTACACATTTAACTCAATCCAAACCTAACGCTGAAAGATCGATTTAGGTTATTGTCATCCCCATCCCCATCCCCAGGGCCCAGAGGTGAATAGAAGGTGGGAGTCATTACTCATCATTGATAATTAAAAGAAGCTAAAGTGTAGAGGTGGCAAATGCTGGTAAAAATGGAGTAACAGAGTTGAGGTCACGCGTTTATCAATTGAGCAAATTCTGCAGCTGTAGACAAAGCCTCAACTCACGTGTACATAAAACACGACGAAGTATTTTCTTCTACGCGATCGTAAAAGTTTAATCCAGGTGTTTGGTCTAGAATTCTGAAAACCTGGAGCATGGCTAACTAGAGTTGAAACACTATTTCAATTACTTAATCATGCTCTTCCCTAGATTGTAATATAATATCGGAACAATCCTGAATTTAAATATCCTATGGATTAAGCATAGGACTTTCTCCTGATCTAATCCTTACTATAACCTTATCCTCTTTCCCGTAGATAAGCTTTTCTACAATGCCCGCCTCCCACTAACCATATAATGCCTTCTGCCTTTAATGAAAACGTGAGATTGATGTACGTGTGACCCTCTCGTGTCCCAAGATTAATGTCAATGGTAATTCATCTAACTGCCATCGGATATAGACAATTAAGGTTGAGTTTAATTGCCCATACAGCCAATGAGACATCAATGGAGAGAGAGAGAGAGAGAGAGAGGTAGATTTGACGTGCGAATTGAATGAGTAGTACAGTAGATGGCATAATAGTCGATTACTATTCAATGTTGTAATTTATTAACCATGATTGTCAGCCCAAACCCAAACCCCACCCAATTATTTGATGGCTGAACCGGAGTCACCATCCTCTTACGCTTCCCCCTTCCATTAAGGTTAGAAATCTCTACCGTGAGAAATGCTCAGAATTGAAATTTCACTAGCAATTTCGCTTCCGGTATTCAAAAAGCCATAAAAAATGAATACAAAATGATTCTCCCAAGAAATAGAGAATCTTCGAGGAAACACAAAAAGGGGAAAAAAATTGCAAAAGCAGACGAAAATTAGAACAAAATGGCGACTCTCGAAAAGTGAAAATCATGTAGTAGAACAACTCTCCCTCTCGTATCTTTACAGTATCAAAATCACCGCGTTTATTTTTTCTCATAGTTTCTTTCAAACCCCACAAACGTTTCATTTCTTCAGTCTTGGTACCCAGTCTTCTCCCAAATTGCATTTCTCACCCTACTCAGATCTCTTCCTTTTAACGTCCTCCCAATCCCCTCATGCACAGAGAAGGATGCGATCCTCTGTTTCGCAAGGAACTCATGTGGTGGGACCCTCCCTCCATCTTCAAAGCAATCATCGTCGTCCACGTCATCGTCGTCGTATATATCCCTCCTCTGATTCTCCATATACTCGTCCTTCAATATCTTTGACCAATCCGGTATGTTGACCGGCAGCGACGCCGGCCTCCCCGGGCCACTATCCCCAGGATCCGTCCTCCTCGCTGCCTCTGTCGTCTTGTTACTCAGCCTCGATCTCTGGACTGTTTTCCTAAACTCCACCGAGATGTTGTAGACATCGGACTCATCCAGTTCGAAGCCGGATTCGTGAGTGAGCGACGACTGAGTCTGGTCTA
>JAOTBA010000008.1:4743821-4765295 GCA_025629845.1 Erythroxylum squamatum
TCTGGTCTACGGGGGAAAGGAAGCGGTAGTTCTGTCTAGCAAAGTAACTCTTGCCAGTGGCCATTAGCAAATATATTTTATGGGTCTCCCTCAATTCCTCTCTCTATGTTCCTGTGTGTTAAAGTTTGATTCGCTCTCTCTCCCCGCGAGTTCGAACGAGGGGTTTACTTCGCTTTTTGGATCTGGATGGGATGGGGTTTCGACCTCCTTTTACAAAGGTTGGTTCTCATTTATGGATAAGACTGGCTAGTTTTTCCCTCCCCCTCCCTCTTTATATACTCCTCACTTTTCTGAATTTCTCTGCAAGTTCACGTCAACTGAAATTACCAAACAACACCCAGCGAATTTCAAACTTAATGCCACGTCGGATATTTCCAGCTATCCACTTAGATAGATCCGAATAATACTATTTTTAGATTTCTTAAATCAAAATTACGGTGAAAAACGAGAGATTTTTTTATTCTATTTTCGTGTTTGAAATAGTTAGAAAACAAATAGAGTTAGAACTTAGAACCAATTTGGAACTGTCGGATTTATTCCCATAAAAATGATGTTTAGTTGAGTTTAAGGCCTAACTAACGGTATTCACGTAACTGAAAGTTTTTGATCATGCAATCCAAGATTTTGCAGACTCAGCGAAACCACTAACCACGTAAACTAATGCCACGTGTATGATCAGACGTTTTCTTAAAACATCCCTGCTAATGGACAAAACTAGGGGCGTTTTGGGAAGGGCGAGATTTGTCTCTTTACGAGAACAAATATTGTACTGCCAGTTACCAATTTGTCGTGACGTGAAGCTGGGGGTGTTCACCTGATCCCGTTCTAGAAAAGAGAACAAAAGGTGGTCCTGTTTAGATTACCGAGGATCAGAACACGTGTCCTGGAAATGGTAAGATTTCTCCTGATAGGTTGTTAATTGTTGGATGACGAACACGTGGCGTCGTTGCGTTTCACAGAAGCCAGGGATTTGTTGGGAAGTGAATCGCACGTGAACATGGGCCCCACGATCGGATCTAGCGTGTCCTCCTCTGCCAGGTGGATGGCACCTGCGCGCGACACCGGTTCAATATCTCGGATTAAGTTCTCACGATAAGTGGTTTTGTTCGAATTTTAGCATTATTTTGGTTTGTTCGAATTTTCATTATTTGGGTTGCTTTTTTTTAGTCAAAGATATGTTAAGAAAAAGAGTGTTTCGACCCCAATATTCGTATATAGGCAATGGGTATTTTGTTGTTGGCTAAGGCTACCATTCGTATTCGCATTTTGGTGGGAGAGCTCTTTCTAATGGGAGTTTCTAATACCAATCTGACAATGACATCTCAGTGAACTTACGTATATTTTTTATAATATGCTTATCTTGACATTAAAAAAAGAAGTTATATTCTTTGTTCCTCCAAAAACACTAAAAAAGAAAAGTCGGTTTTGGTGACATTAGGGAAAAGCCGAAAGATGATTGAAGAAAATGAAAGGGGTGGCAGAATTTACTCCAAATTGTATAATGGCACGTCCCAATTGACTTGTAATGCAAAAGAGATAAGAAAGTGAAAGTCACATATTTGGTCTCTGTAAATCTTATTTATAACTGATTGTGACACACGGGTGCCGTATTTTATGGAGTTGAAAATTAAATACAATGAGATGAGCATTGAAAATTGGAGTGGGATGCGGTTGTTAAATTTGAGTTTTAAAGGAACAATAAATGATACGTGTCTGGGAGTTGGAAGCAATACCCTTGATTCTCTGCTAGTGCATTTGAATTCAGCTTTACTCCAGCTGTTTCCGTGCCTCTGAAACATCAACCACTCCCCTTTTCTTATTCTATTTTCCTCTCTATGATAAAAAAAAAATAAGAAGATGAGTAGTTTATATATAACAAAATTTAAAATTTTCACTTAAAAGTTAAAACCATATGATAATAAATCCAAAAGTATTTTTATATAAATTGAAATTTCCTTTATTCACTTTTTATTTTAATCTTATTAGTTATTTCAACAACGTTCTTTAAATATGATCGATTCAAGGTTAAACAATGATACGACGTTGAGTTCAACTCAGGGTATTGAACGGTCCTATTTAAATAATTTTTGCTTTTAAAAATTAATTAATTTATTAAATAATCAACAAAATTATATTAATTAATTAATTTTTAATAATTAAAAATTTATTTATATTTTAAATTTTTTAATTTTGTTAAAAATTTAAGTAATAATATAATATTAACACATTTATTAGTAGGGATGACAATGAGCTAATCTGTAAATTTAAATTTAATTGCTTTCGGTAGCTTAATTTATAAGTCAAGCTTACGATAATTTGAAGCTTAACTATTTAAAATAAAACAACGTCATTTTAATTAGAAAAGTGAGGTATCAAACAAACTTGCCTAAATAACCTAAACTTGATTATATTTAAAAAAAGTTATCTAAAATTTTTAATTAAAAAATTATTTTAAAAAATTGGTATTACTGATAAATACTTATATATACAAATTACATAAAAATCTTCCGTCGTTATCAGGAATTCACGATTGATGAATTTTTTTAATCTGAAAGTCCAGCTAATAAGAGAGAGGACGTGTGACATGTGGGGTCATGAAACCGCATAATTGTAGCCCAGTGGCAAAGTCGTTGTCCATCTTGTCGACCAATGCTTTAACACAGACAGAGACCTCAATTTCAAGTGTTAAATAAGGGTTTTTGTTTATGTTTTCTTTGTTTTTAAATTTAGAAATTTTTTTTGTTTGTTTAATTTTTTAGTTTTAGTTTTATTGATTTTTAAAATTTATGAAAATTATAAAAAATTATTTTATTTTTCATAATCTAGTTTATTATCATCTAAATATATATTATTTAATTATTTGATATATTAATTATTAATAAGAATTATAAATAGCTTAAATTAATATTATATATTTAATTATTTAAACTAATTATTCATAAAGTTATAAAACTTAATTTAATTTAATAATTTATTTAACTTTATAATTAAATTAAATTAAATTAAATCATTTTTAATAACTATAATTAAATTTAAAATAACTTCAAAATATATGAATTTTAAATAAAATTTGATCAAATAATTAAAATATATTTAAAAATAAAATAATTTTACTAATAATGTATTGATAAATTTTATACAAGAGATTAAAAAAAATTAATTAATTAAAAATAATTTATTTTTAAATTTTATCTATCATTGATAAAAAAAATATAATTACTTTAATATTAACAGCCAAACAAGTTTCTGTTTTTATTTAAAAAAACAAAAATTAAAAATAGAAAATTAAAACGAAAAATTACAAAAAAAAATAAAAATGGAATCAAAAGACTCCTAACTAGAGAGTTATGGCTTATATTTTCAACAAGTATCTCTTCGTTTAAACCATTTAAAGAAAATTACATCATTTTCATAAAAGAATATTTTTAATTATTAAATAAAATAAAATAACATAAATTTAAATTTAAATTAAGTCAAACACATTTTTTTAGACTCAAATTTGACCAATACTAATTAATTTAAATTTAAAATTATTTTAAAAATATTAATTTTAAATTAAATCAAACTACATTGTAAAGTCAATTTATGGTAACTTCATTGAATTTGACTAGACGTAACGGCTGAGAAAGTGTTCAAGAGGTCAATCCGTGGAAACTTCTAACTCAAGGCCCTAACTTTGATGTATACAACAGGTGTGTGCCGCACATGTACATGATGCCGCCTGGGAATTGCTAGTATATACTCACTCCGATTCATAATATGTGTCGTTTTAGAGGAATGCACACTTATTAAGAAAGTTAATGAAATGTCTGATATACCCTTATTAATTACATGTTAAAGTGCCTTGAAAATATAATCTGTGTAATCTGTGTAATTAAGATGTGAGAGAAATTAAAGGTTAATTTTGGAAGTAAAATTATAAACATGTATACAAAGTTAAGAATGACACTTATTTTGAATAATTAAAATGTATCTAAAACGACACTTATTATGAGTCGAAGGGAGTATGTATCTAGTGGACTTAGCGAAGGTGACATAAGACAACTGTGAACGGACTACGACACTAAATGCACATTATTTCACCAATCGTCGTCGGTCTGTTTTGGGCCATTTCTTTGTTAGCCGTATTTATTTCAACATTACGTAAAGGCTTTGGCATCTCGTTAGCTGTCAATCGCAACATGAACGGTGGTTCTTGAATGACAACCACAGGTGTGACGTTTGCCTTCCGATCGAGTCAATTCTAAGTGTGTATGTTTCTACCACCAGACTAAATGTTACACACATCGGGACCAAACCAAAGGTAACCAGATAAAACGTAAACCTCTTTATATTAAGCTCTTGTAAAACAAATGTTGTCCTGGACCCTGTTTCTAACGAGGTAATGAATTGGAATCATCCAGCCCAGTTTACTCCTTAGAGCTCCCGAATAGCCCTTAGCCTTGCTTAGTTAACGAGACAGTACAATACAATTAGAATATAATTTAAAAAAAAATAAATCTACGTAGAGTAAAGATATTTATATATTTAGATACTTATAAAACTTTTAATAAGAATGTTGGGTAGATTTTTATTATAACGTTTAGTGTGCAACAGTATTTTATGAAATTTAACTTAAATTTGACTTGTGTTTCTAATTATATCCCTATAAATCGAATAAAAATTGAAATCGACAAATAAAGAAAAAATATGAACTTGAAAATTGTTGATTGAAACTTCTGAGCAAAAATATTCAAAATCTTACTAACGGGAGAATAATAAGAATAGTTGAAGACAGTATTATGAATACCGGTACTTACCAGACCAAGTATTCAAAATACCGGCTAAATATCAACCGATACCAGAAATTTTAAAAATAGGGAAACTTTTTTGCTAAATTTTCAAAAAATTTAAAAATTTTCCTCCCTCCCTCTTATCTCTCATCCCCCCCTTTTTCAAAGTTTTTTTTAATTAGTCATTTCATTTATTTCAACTTTTATAATTATTGTAAATTTTTAATTTTTGATTTCAAAATAATAATAAATATTTTATTACTAATAATAATTATAAATTAAATAAAACTTAAAAATAAATTATCTTTATTTAAATTTATTTTAATATTTTATATAATATTTATTAATAAATTATTGATATAAATATTTTATCTTTTAAAATAAATAATTTAAAAATTATTGTCTATAAACTAATATTTATTACATATATATTTAATTATTAAATAAAATTTTATTTGAAATTTATATATTTAAAATTTAATTATATTTATTAATAATTATTAAGTTAAAAATTAAATTAAAATTGTGATTATTATTTTTTATTATAATTTTTGAAGACAAGGTTAAAAACATACAGTACAACTGTATAATATAACAATGAATTATTTTGTAATTTTAAAAAATTTAGGAACTATTTCATAAATTTAAAAAATTACCTGAAACGGTACTCAGTATTAATCGGTACTGGTACATTACCGTACCAGAACCCAATTCGATACCAAGTTCGGTATGGTATTCGTAACATTGGTTTAAGAGGAGGTATGGTTTTATAAAAGAGTTATCGTAGAGTTGAGAAAAAAGAAAGGGTTAAATTGGCCAACGTATTTTTTAGATTAAATTCATGAGAAAAGTAATCTAAATACCAAGTGGTGTTAGGATTTAGAGTTCAAGTAAAGTGCTGCTATTTTCCTTAGATTAAGAAAATTTTTATTTTCCTGACTACTAAAAAAAATGAAACAAACATGATAATATAAATTTTAGGAAAAATATTACTTTCCTAAACAAAAATCCATGCTAACCAAACAAGTCCTTAAAGTAAACGAATTCTCTGTTTTGTTTAGCGTGTGCCAATTTGTTTCGGTCTATTTTGTACATACATTTATATATACGTCACATAAATATATATGTAAAATTTAATAAAATAAGGTAGCAATAGAAAATCTGTTCCTGATCTAGGAAGCCACGGCCAAACTTCGACCGTCCATTGGAAATGCCCTAATATTGCTTATAACCTTTGTTTTAAAAATCGGACCGGATTGATCGGTTCGACCGGTAACCGGTCGATTATCTAGTCTGGTTCACTCTTTAAAACTGGTTCTCAATTGAATCAGTGAGAACCGGTCCGGTTCGACCGCTCCTACCACTGGTTCAAATTTTTTTTTATTTTTTTATTTTTTGGGTATATTTTTGTATTTTTTATTATTTTTAATGTTATATATAATTAAATATAATTATTGCATAATTATGACATCATATCGGTTAAACTGGTGGTTAATCCTATCGAACGGATCAAACCGGTGACCAGTCCAGTTTGAATTTCAAAATACTGCTTATAACATGTACTGTTTAGATTCCTAAAATCTTGTACAGGTTCTTAAAAGCCGCGAATGATCATGCATCAGTTTCTGTCAAAGATATTAAGGCACATAATTTCTGAAAACGGAATGTGCACAAAATGAGAGAAGGCCTGGCCCGAGTTCAAAAAGCCTGACACCACTCGATCCGAACAGTCGGAAGTAAGTTTGACCAAAGTCCAAAACGTTGTTTGGTTTCGGATCGAGTCGGAACTAACAGCCCATTTCGAATAATTACCATCTCCGGAACTAACAGCCCATTAAAAAAGCAATTTAACAGACCTCATGTACGTAGATTTTAAAATTTAAAGTTAGAGTTTTGCTTTTTATCACGGACCTATTTGATTCGAACGGAGATTAATTTAAATATAAGTAATTTAATAATATTTTTTTATAATTAAAACTCTCTTGAGATACTTCGTGAAAAGCAAAAATAAAAAAACAATCTAACCTTTTGACCCCCAACGAAGTGGAAAAGGAAGGCATTCGAGAAGACCGTTCATTTTTTACTGTGAGAAACTGAAGTTTATATACCAAAGCCCGTTAGAAGTGATGGGAGATTATAGCGGGCCCAGGCAATAAGCCCGACACGTAACCAAACTGTTTTGTCCGATACATAATTCATCTAGTGTCGGATCCATGTTTCCGACCCAACACACCTACTGGTCAGAGGTTTGTCTTTTACTCGCTTTCTCTCTCATCAATCGATCGATCCGCGCAGTCTCGAAACCAACGCCGACGACTGGTAGACGAGCCCCAACTACCTACTCCAAAATTCACTCAAGTCTGCGTCTATGTCACCACTCTCGCTCTAAGCCACCTTACCTCAACCCCTGACCTAAGATTCTTCGAATTTCGGGTCCCAATGTCCACCGCCGACGACCTCCCCAACAGCGAGCCCGTCGAGACGCGGTTCAATTCCATTGCTCTCCAAGACGAAGAACAGGAGCAACCAGAGTCCAGTAGCCGTCTGCAAGCACAACCGCCAGACGAAGAGTCGTTATGTAGATCAGTGAATGGCGACGGGATTCTAGAAATTAGGAGAGTCGATGACGATGGCGGGACGAGGAACGGTTGTGGCTGGAGGCGGACGAATTCGGAGCTGGAAATGGACGGACCTTCAAGCCCTAGCAGTAGCGGTTACGCCGGCGAGAGAGGGACTAGTGGCGAAGATGATGAGATAGTGGAAATTAGCAATGATGTTGCCGTCATGGACTCACAGTCGCCGTGGACTCCGGGGAAACGACATGTCGATGAGGTCTGCTACTTCTTTCTATTTTTAGTTCCATGCAAATATGCAATGATTAATGATGAAAGGTTATCGGACAAGAGAACCGGGCTTCTGGAGCTATGAGTGAATGAATGCGACGGGTGTTTTGTCATACTACGAACCAGTGCTTATTCTTTAATTTTTGGTTAAATTAGTTTATGCTTGACTGTATATTTCAATGGTTGCTGTACAATAAAATCCTGTTTACTTGATGAATGAAGTGCAGGATGATGCTTCTATATCATGGAGAAAAAGAAAGAAGCATTTTTTTATACTGAGTTATTCTGGCAAACCTATATATTCCAGGTTTCTCCCAATTAGCTGTAACTTCTTGCATCAAAAAATCTGCAATGATCGTTCTCTCACATTTCTATTTCTCTTCCAGATATGGAGATGAACTCAAGCTGGCAGGATTTTCGGCTACATTACAAGCCATTATTTCCTTTGTGGAAAATGGGTAACTATCTGTTATCATCCTTTGTAATAATTATTTAGACAATGGCCCCTGTGCAGGAAATTTCATAGTTTTTCCTCTTTTTTTTGGCTTCTCAGGGGGGATCGTGTCAAATTAGTTAGGGCCGGAAAGCACCAGGTTTGTACATATGTTCATCTGAAGTTTTGTTTGTATTGTTAGTGAATCTCTCTCTTCCGGGAATTGTATTTGAAAATGAAATGTTTTTGCTCATATTAAAGAAACTTATTCGGGTGACCAAAAAAAATGTTAAATACCTAATTTTGGCCCTTATCGCAGGGAGCTGCTAGTCAATTAAGCAATCCAGAAATATCTTTACTAAATTGGTTAGCCGACATTTTTCTTCTAATTTCTTAAGCAAATTCTTGGTTTTGAAGCTGAAACAAGCCTATGTCAAAAGTCCGGTGTTTTGCTCTTTATTGTTGCTGGAGGAGCATGTCTAAGACGAGATAAACTAATCTAGACTACCTATTGACTCGGGTGCTAATTTTTTTCTTTTAGGTGATTTTCCTTGTTAAAGGTCCAATTTACTTGGTTTGCATTAGTTGCACAGAAGAACCATATGAATCATTGAGGGGACAATTGGAACTTATCTATGGTCAGGTAACTATTGATTGTCATTTCTCTTTTGTTCTCTTGAATGTGCTTATTATTATTTCTTATCCTTCTCATTATCTAGTTTTTATCTAGTCACCTTTTTTCTCATGTTGTGTATTCTGTTGTGGCATGCAGATGATACTCATTTTAACAAAATCTGTGAACAGATGTTTTGAAAAGAACCCAAAGTTTGACATGACACCTTTACTTGGCGGAACGGATGTTGTCTTCTCTTCTCTCATCCACTCATTTAGTTGGTTTGTTTATTTGCTCCCGTTTGGCATGCCTTCTTTTTTGTTGAATAATTTGGAAACCTAATTCCTATATCATGTCTCTCGATTTGCATAACTACCAGATCAATGTATTGAAACCATATAATGCAGTGTTGTAAAAAGGAGTGTACTAGCCATGTGAAACGCTTTGATAACAGTTCTTTTTCATGGAATGATTACGATAGTATTTTTCAACAGTTTTAGTCATCAGATTAGTGCATACTTGTGGAAGATCAAAATTTTACTCTGATTTGATCAGTGTTATTGATATCACATACGATTGAAATGTTTTTACAGGAGTGAAAGTTTGTTAGATCTTTGTTTAATTTACCTTGTTCTGGTCACAATTCAAAGGTGTTAAATTCTCATAACTTTCCAATTTTGTCTTGGGTTTCTATTGTTTTCATACACTAGCCCTTTTCCATTAAGAACTGTAAAAAAGGAATGCATGATTTACTAACTTATCTACAATTAATTAGGGATGGAAATGGGCCAGCCCTTACCAAGTTTTTTAAAATAAATTTTTAAAGTTAAAAAAATAGAACTATTTTTTTTTAGTTGGATCAGGGTCTGGGTTGCCCAAGCCTAGGCTTACCCGAGGCCCATCTCTTCTAAGTAAAACGATGTTGTTTTGCTTAGAATAATTGGACTTCAAGTTTGTCTAAGCTTGGGCCTAGTCTATGGGCTGGCCCATTGAAAACAACTAAATTTAAGCCCATGGGCCAAAAAATTGTCATCCCTACAATTAACGGTAGTTATTATGGTGCTTTACTTTCTTTATTCTGTCAGGAACCCAGCCACATTTCTTCATGCGTACACTTGTCTTCCCCTTGCTTACGCAACTAGACAAGCTGCAGGTGCTATATTGCATGATGTTGCCGATTCAGGTGTCCTTTTTGCAATATTAATGTGCAAACATAAAGTAAATAACTGCTTCTCTTTTTCTTTCACATTTTTTATTCTTCCTTCGCTTATGTTTCCACCGACGCTTTTTTCTATATATGCTATTGCTTTCCTGTTGAAATTGTTTCATTGCTTGGTCACATTATGACTGGGTGCTTCTTTTCAGGTTGTTAGTCTTGTCGGTGCTCAAAAAGCATCCCTGCATCCAGATGACATGCTCCTTCTTTCAAATTTTATTACGTCATCAGATTCATTTAGGTTTGTAAAATTTGATAACCATATCTTATGTCTAACCACTTGCTGAGACTGCTTTTTAACAATTTGAAAGTGAAACCTGAGTAAGTTTATATGGAATACTTGAGATATCAATGAGGCCATTACATCATTCTATTCATTAATTCACACTCATGATAAGTCAGTTGCCTATAACTTTTCATCTTTGTGAATACTTGATGGACCTATTACCATGTCAGAATTTACAATATTCTAACGTATTATTCTTTTCTGAGTATCTGTCAGCTCAACAATTAAACTTATGTCTAAAAGTCAGTAAACGCAAGAATCATTAAGCAAGTGTGATGCATTCATTTCCTTTTATTGCTCTGTCAACTTTATGTTGTTCTGACCCTAGATATTATTCTCCCTCATGCAGGACATCTGAATCATTCTCACCTATTTGCCTTCCAAGATATAATCCCATGGCATTTTTGTATGCTTATGTCCACTATTTTGATGTAAGATTGGTTCTGCAGTCATACCGGGTGTTGTTGTTGTTGTTGTATTGGTTCTACGGTCACATTAAACTTAATAAAACCTATATTACTGATTGGTGATTTTAGGAAAACTTGACATCTATCCTTTGTTCATAATAAATCATAATTTCTGTTCTTTCTTTGGAATTTTGGTGGGTCCTGCAACTGATATACACTCTCTTACATTCGTGGCAGGTTGACACATATTTGGTGTTACTTACAACTAGCTCGGATGCGTTTTACCATCTTAAGGATTGCAGGTAATCTTGACTGAAATTTGACTGGAATATTGATATATTTCTGGATACAAAAATAGAAGAAAGTGCATTTAGCTTTAGCTTCAGACACTGGATCAGTAGAGAAGTGAACTTCAGGTCTAGGCCTTGTTTTATCTTTTCTTTGCAAAACAGCAAACGTTTTGGAGAGAAGTCTGTGATTTAGTGTATGACATATGACCCTGAACTCTGTGCAATATAATTTTCTGCTTGTTTTCAGTTTAATAGTAACTTTAAACAGAAATATTGTATTTGTGATTGGGACCTCAATTTTGATTCTTTCAATGGATGTCAAAATATATCTCATTGGATTGTTTGTATTGCTGCCATATCACTTCAACCATTGGATTTGTTGATAGCCATGAGCCAACCATTTAAGTTCTATGGCGTCTGTCTGCTCATGGCCAAAATTTCCAGCTGACAAAATTTCTAATCAATTCTAATGTTCCTAATCCTTTTTGAGGTTTGTATTGCTACGAATAAGGATTAACATGGCTGTCAATAGCCAATGCTTATTCTACAGTTGCATTTATAGGACTGTAATACTTATTAGATGATTTCTTAAACTTTCTCTTCTGCTGCATATTATTCTCCTGAGAGATTCAGGGAACCATTTGCTGGCATTGGAGGTCCTGCTGGACTTTGGCACTTTATATATCGCAGTATTTATCTGGATCAATATGTAGCTTCTGAATTTTCATCACCAATTAATAGTCCATGGCAGTAAAAGTGGTAATTGTTGAACCTAGTGGTGGTTCATTAAGTTTAAACAGCATGGTGGATATGTTCCTGGCTTTATTCTTTTATTTAAAGAGGTGATTATATCTGCTGCAGATTGTACAGAGCATACCGGAAACTTTATGCCTCCATGCACAATATAGGAAATGGATCCCACAAAACACAGTTCAAAAGAGATGAGAACTATGGTAAATGTTGTTCATTAATACTCTTCTGAAACACTGGTTGATTTTGTGCCACATTCTAAGCATGCACAATATTCATGCATACCTTTATAACTCAAAAATTTTGTTATTTTAGTATGGATGTTCTGTTTCTAATTAGATCAAGTTAGTGTTTGCAAAAGGGAACTCAATAGTAGATCCCCTAGAAAACTGGGTCCACAGCCTTCCTTGGGAAACATATTCTTCTGTCTCATTAAACTTTACTATTTCCATATATTCATTTTACTTGTATATTGTCTGGAGTTGCTTCACTAATTTACAAACTGGTTTTCTTTTCGCTCAATTTGGGAAAAAATAATTGTGATTACTGTAAAATTTTACAAGCTATATCCTAGTTTCTTTAAACCTTTATGTCTCTCTTTGAAGCATTTTGTTGTATTCCGGTCTTCATAATTAATATATGTCTCATCTGTGCACGTGCAATTCCAATTTTGTTTCAGTTTTGTTGAAATGTTTTATTTGTGACTCTAAGTTCTTTCTTCTTCGACAGTTCTACTTTGTTGGGTCACTCCAGATTTTGAGCTTTATGCAGCATTCGATCCCCTTGCGGACAAGGTTTGACTCTAATGTGTATGTTCATATTGATGGTCTCGAGTGTAGGCAAAAGTAAACTCAAAACAGCCGGCGTTCTGGCCTATTTATCTCATTATACTCGCAAAGCTGGACGCACTAACTTGTAACTCGTTATGAAGATTTGACTCCATATTTGTGATAAAAGGGACATAAGGTTTAACTACTTGATAGTGCCTTTGTGTATGCTGGTTGGTTTATTCTTATTTTAAAAGAAATAATGATATTTATTAGATGCATTTTAGTTTAGAGGAGCAATCTTGTGTTTTGCCGCAAGGAAAATTTTATGCTTTGTTCTTCAGTACGTTGTCCAAATGCAATTGGGTGAAATGCGGAGCCTTTTGTCTCTTTTGCAGGCTTTAGCAATAAAGACTTGCAACAGGGTTTGCCAATGGATCAAAGATGTTGAAAATGAGATCTTTTTACTGGGAGCGAGCCCTTTTTCATGGTGATGTCCCAAAATAGTTTGTAGTAGAACATGTATACTCCTGTTTAGTTTTAATAAAAATTTCACTTTTTTATTCTTGTCCCCGATGAATGGGGTCTTCTTTCTCTTTTTTTGTGCTGATAAATTAGTACCTTTTTTTTTATGATGATATACAGTTGATACTTTAGCTTTTTATTTGCTTCCATTTATGACATGGAAGTTCGAAAGCATTCTTGTACTTGTATACTAAGTATATTAGAGCCATTTAAGGTTAGAAATATGTTCTGACTCGATTTCAATTCAATGTCCATACTTTCAGGCTGAGAATGTCTCTTCATTCTTCAACAAATAAAATAAAATTCCTGAAATGAGCATGAGGGTTGATGCTCTCAACCTGATTTTACCCCTTACTAAAAAAAACACTTGGAGGCAATTATTATTGAAAAAGGCTTCAAATTTTTCGTTGGATATGATTGAAAGGTGTAATCACAAACTACACACCCTTGTCTTGTCTGAGTTTGAGATGCTGCTTATTCAATGTCAAAGTTCTGCATCTGCTAAACATTATACTGCCTGGAGGCTCTGGTTCAGGGTCAATTCAACTTGTTCGATGTAACTTCCTCCTTTTCTCTGAGCAAAGGCCTTTACCCTTGAGCAAGTCTCTGTGGTATCATTAGTTACTGAGGACCCATTTGGGATTGTATGCTTTTAAGTTTTTCTTTTTTACTGCTCCTGTTCGTCTTTGATTTGATGACCTCGCTTCACCGTGTTCTTTACTCGAGCAATTAAGCGACCTTGTCAGGTTTCTGTGGAGATGCATTTGATTGGAGGGAAGAGCCCTTCTGAAATCTCAATTTAATGTCTACGACTTTTTTGGCTGTTAAAGTTTGAAGATTTGCATTTGTCCCTTTTCCTCCTCTTTTCCAGCACTCTCTGTTTTTTGGCCATTTTAAGAGTTTTCTTCCATTCCCTTCTTCCTTCCTATTCAATTTTTGCATAACTTCATTTTGCCTTGATTGGTTTAGACGCCAGACTTGTGGTTGGGATTAGTCCAAGAGTATTTGATTAAGTAGGTTTGGGCGGATGGCATATTCGTGATTTAATTTAATAGTCAGAGTATATTAAAAAAGCTCCGTTATGGCCAGTTGAAAACTTTTGAGGGCATTTTGGAACATCTAGATGTTGGAGATTCCAATGGTCGGTCTGACCGAACATTATGATTTATGAGAGAGAGCAACGTCACTGTGGGGTGTGGATGTGGAGGAGGAGGAGGCCACCGCATTTTCACAACTGAACTGATACCGATTCCTCTCATTTTCCTTCTGCTACGTATCACGTGACTGTCCACTCTCTAGGCCTAGGGTTTCCTTTCCTTCCTCCCATTAATGAACTTTTTAAATGAATGCATTAGCATAGCATAGCATATCCATGTAGTTTTAAGAAACTCGAAACAAAAGAGGACGACTTGAGTCTCTAATTTAGTTAAACTAATATTATGGTCCGCTTCAATCCAATCCAATCCGGTCCAAGTGGGTGCTTGCCAATTCATTTCTCTCTACGAGATTTGACGGTTCATGTGATAAATCCACATTAAACGCTTACTTTAATCATCAAGATCAGGTGCTAATGGATGGATAATCACGCACTTAATCATGTCCAACTTCTATTCCCGACTATGACTGCCAATTCTTTTCAATTAAATATTCATCCATCTCTTATCATTATCCCTTTTCCTTAAGGCCAAAAGATAAACAGCAATTTTAAATAATTTAAATTTTCTCATTTTTAATTTTTAAAGAAATTTTGTTAAATATAATAATAAAATATGCCTGATAATCATAAGTGAATAAACCAAGTGATATTAACGTGGAGACTCAATCCAATATTTAAATTTGACTCGAGCTAATTAAATTTAACAAATTAATAATTTATTATGATTATCAATTTTAAATCGAATTTGGGGATCATTAGATTACCGACATTTAATTAATCTATATGTAATATTTATTTTACATGTTTTTTATTCTTTTTAAATATAATTCTGAGATGAAAATTTTAAAAAATTTTAAAATATTTAAAATATTTTAAACATTAAAACATTTTAATCAATAATAGCAAATTAACACATGCTATTTTCTATTCTAATATTTATTTTTTAAATTTTAATTGAGCATTATTTTTTAAATTAAAAACTAATTTTAAATGATTATTTTTTATTAAACAAATAAAAATTAATTTTTACGGCATATAGATAATATAAAAGCAATAAAAAGAGGAAAAAATGGAAAATGTAGAGAGAGAGAGAGAGAGGATGGTATCCATGCAGCCCAACGTTCTGTTGACTCATAGAGACAAAAGCATTAATAAAAACACTACCAAAAAGAGAGATATAAAATAAATAAAAAATATCAGGAGTTAGTAAATTACCAAATTACCTCTCCCTCCTTCATTTCCCACTCCTCTCTCTTCCCTCCCTTCCTTTGTCCTCGACTGAACTTGAACGTAACTCCTCACTCTTTCTCTCTCTACACCATATCCCAAGCCACCTCTAATGATCTAAAAAACCCGATTGCTCACCGATCCGACCCGTCATTCCACTGGCGGCGTTCGAGACGTAAGAGGAAGTGAAAAGTAACTGGGAATTGTAGAGCAAGAGAGAGTAATAAGTCAGTATCTATCTAGAAATGTACAAGAACCAGCTACAAGAGCTGGCGCAGAGGAGCTGCTTCAACCTTCCCTCCTACACGTGCATAAGGGAAGGTCCTGACCACGCGCCCAGATTCAAGGCTTCCGTTAACTTTAACGGCGAGATCTTCGAGTCCCCTCACTACTGCTCCACTCTCCGTCAGGCCGAGCACTCCGCTGCAGAAGTCGCCCTCAACTCCCTCTCCAACCGCGGCCCTTCTCATTCCCTAGCCGCTCGCATTCTGGTTGCTCTCACTCTCTTCTCTTGTTCCTTCTAGCTTGTTATTGTTTCATTGAAGACTGTGACACGTTTCATCCTTTTAGTGGTAACTTGCGTCTGGTGTTATCTGCCTCGCTTCCTTTTAAAGTTTGCTTCTTTTAGTTTTGATTAAGTCGTATCTGGTTGGGTGATCGCTTTATCCGCCGCTTTTAGGGGACTTCACCGGTAAAGGGAGAGGAGCGGTGGGTTATTGTTTTGAATTTGACGAAAATGCCCTTATGTTTGCCGTTGCCAGCCTGTTTTGAGTTCTTGGCTTGCTTTGTCTGGGTTTTCTACTTGACCTAACATGTGCTGCCTAGCTTAAACGGTTTGGTTATCGACGGTCTGTTTTTGGGTGTGACGATCGCGGGCGAGGAGGCTTACCTGGTGAAGGGTGGTCGTTGGTAATATAATTAAATGGCCGAAATGCCCTTAGAAAATGATAGTAACGATTTTTCTTGATATTCAATTCGTTAAGGTAGTGGGGGACAGTTGGAAATGGGAAGTTAATGTGAATTGTCCACTCAAGTGATAAGACACCATCTAGTGTTTTTACTGTTTTTGTGATTTTTTTGTCTGCCGATTGAACAGCTGTACGCGGGGTTCTCTGGATGGATGATTTTACTGTTTCTTATCAGTGTGTGAACTTCTGATCTAATTGTTTACTCTGAAAATGGAAGAGAAGTGAAGAAGTCTGAATATTGTAGATATCTTCACCATTGTCTCTGACCTGTGATTACTGATGTTACATATTTCAATGCAGCTTGATGTTTCGCATAAATTTGGCAAGCATGCCTTTAAGCTGCATGCAATTTATGCTTCTACATGTGCTTAACTGCTTATGACAACGTTAGGTGTTTTCCCCATCTAGTAACATTTCCATTTTGCTAGTTTGGTATTTGAAATGAAAGTGTGAGGATACTGGAAAAGAAGAGCATGACTCTGGAGATCGCGTGTTTCTGGATGTTGGCATATTTTTGGGTTCTTTACTGACGTGTTTCTATTTACAGGATGAGACAGGTGTGTATAAGAATCTTCTCCAGGAAATTGCACAAAGAGTTGCTGCTCCATTGCCACAATACACAACTTTCAGGTCAGGCCTGGGACACCAACCTGTTTTTACTGGGACTGTGGAATTGGCTGGAATTACTTTCACCGGTGAACCTGCCAAGAATAAGAAACAGGCAGAGAAAAATGCAGCAATGGCAGCTTGGTCATCTCTTAAACAATGTGAGTCTATGCATACATATTGCATGTATGGTTTAGAGATTTTAATTAGCTATGGTTCTAATGATAAGGACGGTGATTTACAAATCATTTCTTTCGTTCTTGAGAAAATAAGAAAAGTTGAATGCTTTAACTATTATCGGACTCACTGCACCTAAAGTTGAATGTGCTACCTGATAAACCAAGTTCCATGTGCCCTTGGTCATGCCAGCTTTGTTGGAGTATCAGTTTAGTTTGTCACACGCTAAACTGCCCATTTTCTTTTTGATCTTTGACCTGTTATTCAGTCGCAGTTATTTTTAGATTCAGTCTTTGCTTTGTATCTTTTGATTTCACCAAGACTATGCAGATGTTTCATACGTATGCTAAGCATTATTGACTATTCTGAAATTATTTCATGTTTTAATGTCCTTCCACACATTTATATTTACTCGAGCAAGTTTAAGCATTTTTATACATCTCTAGATACCCAAGCTTTTCAAACAATTTCTGTTGTTTATGATGAACTTGTAGTTTCATGGATGCATCTGAATCTATCCATCAATAGAAACTATAATTAACGTTTTATCTTTGTGGTCAGTGGCAAAGGAAGATGTGAGCCCTTCTTCTGAACCAGAGAATAATGATGAGCTCGAGCAGATTACAATATCCAGGGCGCTTTTGAATTATCGTTTGAAGGAAAAAATGGCAATGGTCAATTCTCCCAATGCCCCTATACCATTCTCAAGGAAATTCTCAGTTCAAAGCCCAAGACCAACAAGTCCACAACCTTCACATGCTACTTCGTCAAAAATCCTCCCCTTAATATGCCCCAAAACGGCTCATCGAAACAGATTGGCATCATCAACAGTAACTGACAGAACTTTATCATCTAGATCTCCATTAACGCCAGCAGCAATTGAGAGACATTTCACACCTCAACAACTACCTGGACTAGAGATTCGGAATACTCACTTTCAAAAGTTTCCCGTGGCAGGGGCTGCTCGTTATGTTCCTATCAGACATTTTGGGACAACTTGCCAGGGCGTTGCTCCACCAGTTACCATAAGGACAGCAGTTCCTGTTTTCTCTGCACCTCCACTTCCATCACCATCTACTCTTTCTTCTAAAGTTATTCAGGCAACTCCAGTTCGAATTGCTCCACCAGTCACTGTTAGGCAGACTGTGCCTGTGTATGCAGCTGCACAACCAGTTAGCAAAGAAGATCCTCCAACTGTTCAGAAAAATGCTCCAGCTGTTCAAAACGGTCCTCCCATTGATCAAGAGGACCCTCTTGATAGATCAACAGAAGACCCTCCAACTGCTGTTGTTTTTCCCTTCCCAATCAAACTTCAAGTTCAAGTGGAAGAAAGTAGGGCCACAACGATAGGGAAGATGGAAGAAACCAGGACAGTTCAAAGCTTGGAGCAACTCAGGATCTGATCAGACTAGGGGAACATTTTGGGTCTATAAGAGAGAATCTTTTAGTCTTTTGTTTTCTTTACTATCTTCCCTTACCTCAGTATATGAGTGTTGCCGCTTCATCTTCTTTTTGTTTTTACTTTTTTTCTCCTATTATGTCACTAGAAGCTACACTGAATGCAGGTTAATTACTATTACTGAGCCATATCTTTATAATTCAGGGCTGTCCTTACAGTTAGTATCTAGTTGAGCATGATTGTTTTCTTATGCTATGCAAAATGTGTGAGCTTTTAATGTCTTCAACTCTTAATATACACATTGAGTTGTGCTTGGTGGGATATGGCAAGTTTCGTGGATTCTTATGTGACTCAATTTGGGGAAGATAGCTGATTATTACTATGTGGGTTGGAGTTGGGATAATTATGAAATTGAAATGTTTCCTGATATGATGATTTACGTTGCATGACATGTAAGCGTTGAAACAGCAAGCGTGTCATGATGGACCTTGACAACTTGAGCTCTGCATGAAAGGTTTCAAAAGTTTCCAAGTTCTTGATTTCTCTTTTGCAGGAATCGATCCACCAGATTTCAATTTGGGGCTCATGCGCAGTTACGTTTTGGAGACGAGAGTAACTAATAAAAATCCATATCATTCTGCTGAGGCTCAACTTCTTCAATCATAAATGGCACATGCTATTGATAATATTAGGTAGATGCAGCGCTGAAATTGGAAAAAGATAAGGACAAGTTTCTTTCGGCCCAGAAAAAGAGCCTAAAATTCACCCAACAGAGGGTTGCTGTCACTCGCGTATGAACAAAACTAGGAAATGCCTCTCAGGACAAGGAAACAGGACTGTACTATGATCCTATCTTCTCGTTAATGGTGGGTTAGGTGTATGTAGCTGTGACATTGATCATAACAAGAAGCAGTTAAAGTGTGAAGTGCATTTAGGACGTGAAGTAATGCTTAGTTCATGATTACGTTGCTAATGGGTGAAAGCTCATCTAATGATGCCAACATGTAAAAAAGGAAAGGGGGAAGCTGGTTGGGTTGGATTGGGGGTTGGCGACGCTTTATCAGGTAAGCTGGCGATTATCATATATTCAAGACAACCATAAATTTAGTGGGGTATCTGAACTACGGATCATTAAATAGTCACTTGCTGATTCATGTTCTGTAGATGTCAATGTCTGATTCGTGTCTTTCAATTTATCCAAATGCTAATTGTTTGGTCATTTCATTTAGTGGTTTTATGTTATTACGTTACTTCCTAATTTCAGGACTCCGGTTATGAAGAATACTCTTTCCTTGGGTACAATTTGTCTAAAAGCTACCAAAACAAAAGAAAAGTCAAAACAGAGAACAGAAATGGATGTGATCCTAAGCGTCTTCTCTTCGGTCGATTTTTTGGACTGACAAGATCCATCAGTCAAATCGCAGCATCTCCTCCTAATTCAATTATCTTATTCTTTGTTTTTTAAAAATGAAAAAGAATTTTAATTATAGTTAAAACCAATCAACATTACAATTATTTCAAAGCATTAAGTTTAGCATTATATTACAATATAATCCTTAAAAAATTCCTAAGTTAGGCAAAATAACTGTCTCTAAGATAAATAACAAAAAGAAATAACTATAAGTGTTCCACACTAAAACTGCCTTATTTGGAGAAAGTCCCTGATTTTGAGATTTTGCTTTCCCTTTCTTGTTGATCATAATCCTCTGCTTATTTTGCATTATGAGAGATGATATCACCTATACTCTTACTAGCAACACAATCCTGAGTTTACTCTTCCAGCCTAGCCTTAGAAATCTTATAAAAAACATTCCCAATTTGCCCAACTGTTGCTACTAGAGTTAACATGTTGGTCCAATCTATCTCACAATGTTCCAAATACTAGGAGGTGAAGTCATTCACTTCACTGTCCAGACTCTCCATATTGCCTGCGTTGGATTTGTCATTAATTGTCTACTCTACATTTGCAAGCTGAGTCGGAGATACTTTAGCCTTAACAATTTCGATCATCTTAACATGTTCTAAAGGAGTCTTTATTTGAGCACAATCTATTTGATAATTTCCCTAGGCCATTTTATCAGCAGGAACCTGTAGGCTGACTACACCATCATTAACAACTTCCACAGAACCATTAATTTCATCCATAACGACGTCACTAGTATTTTCATCTTCTGTATTACGACTACCTTTAACAGCTTCAACAGGGGTTGTATTAGAAACTACACCAATAACATCAACCCTTGCACTTTCAACAGTATGCATGGTTCTCTAGCTCAGTTTTTTGCAATTCTTGAGAAACAGAAAAAAGTTTTCTTTAGTTCCAAATTAGCCAGATCCTCAATAACATAAGGAGGTTGCTCATTAGGCTGCTCTATTATATTCTTCTACTGCATTTCCTTGCTACCATCATTCTATTCTTTACCAACCGAGCAGATGTTAGCCCAATTTTCCAATTCCGCCTCTACGTTGAAGAAATAAGCTTAGTCAATTATAGTATTTTTCAATTGACCTTCACAAGTTGTGATTGAATTTTCATAAATTTATAAGACTTTAAATATTATAAAGTGTAAATCATAGTCCATTAAAAGATTCTAATAATTAATTTACAAATTGCTACGGTTAATTTCTTGTTATAGAAAATTATAGTACTTCGCATTTATTCATTAATGGTCGTATTCTTTTGTTCAATATTACTCTGCAACCTTATCAAATGCCCAAAACTTGTCCCAAACGTTAGTAGCAGAAGATCGTCTTTGGCATTAAGCATGTACCATCCTGTGGCATTTTCCTTCAGCCACAAACTTTGCAATTGGTAAATGAGATACAGTAAAATTTATGGTTAAAGAAGGACGACACAGGTATTAAGTGACCGTTTCATCACAATAGCTTAAACTGTTGTGTGAGGCCAATTTAATTGATTTTATATATTTACTAACACACCCCCTCAAGTGAAAGCCCTTTAAACTTGAAACTTGCACAGGCCCACTCTACCTTGTGCTGAATAATAGGTGGGTGGTAGGATTTGAACTCACGACCACT
>JAOTBA010000008.1:4765395-4777886 GCA_025629845.1 Erythroxylum squamatum
ACGACCACTTGGTCATAAAGGCTCTGATACCATGTTAAGTGACCGTTTCACCACAATAGCTTAAACTGTTGTGTGAGGCCAACTTAATTGATTTTATATATTCACTAACAACAGAATGACGCCGGTCGATGGTACAAAAGATCTCATGCCAACGCTACTACCTTGACATAAGAGAAGTTTATTTTCGAACCGAATTTCAAATGTCACATGAACCCTCAACCTACCATAGGCACTTCTCCTGCCACCCATCGATCCAAACCTAAGGGGACTGATTCTAGATTTACATCTTTAGGTCTGTTCATGAGTCGCGAAAAGGTCAAGTGCATTAATTAATACCGAGATCTCTAATATGAAAACAATCTGAGACGCAATTTGTACTGTTTGGTTTTGCATGGATTGCTGGGTTGGTGGGTTTCATATGCCAATGGGACATAATTACTATCTCGAGCTTCAAAATATGCTGTCTTTTCCTTCAACTTCTTCGTCAACCACTACTCCTCTCTCCCACCCTTTCATTGCGTCCTTTCTCTCTCATATTTCTGTTCAAATCTTCTCCATTTATATACGCTTTAAATGGCCTATACGCATGCAAATTTGAACTGACCATAAGCTTACAAACCCAATGATGAAACAGCTCCTCTCCTTTCTACAATTAGAGGCACCAAAAGATGAGAACTGAGAGTGTTGAGGATGCTTAACATGTTGTATGCTGTCATCTCTTTCATTTTCCTCGTTCCTTGTCCTGACAGCTAGCAGATGTTAAAGGACCGAATTTAATGTTGCGTGGGTACGAAGGTTGCATGAATCTGCACGTTGTGTAAGAAGTACCCATGTTTCTTATTTCTCTCAAATATCAGTATCAAGTACCAGATTAACGGTTGGCTTTCACTTTGTCCCCTGTACTACTCTTTGTGCAGAAAGAGCACAATAATCTCAAGCAATTTACAGATATTATGCATTAAATGAACAAGAGAGACTGCTTATTGAAAGAAATCGAATAGTGTGTAAATTTTGAATGCATTTATTCCATTATCATGTGTTCAAAAATAGATTTTCGATCTCATTTTAATGCTAGTTTTGGGGTCCTTTGCTGATAATTATGATATGAATGTGATAATAAGACGTTTCCTACCGAATGGTGCCATACTACATGGCTTCTTTTAGGCCTTCACAGAAGATAACAAAGTTACGAGAGTTTCAGCTGTAACTAAAAAAGAATAATAGTAATAATGTTATCGAAAACCCTATATTTTTGACTAACATACAGTTCAAATTACTCGCACAAAGTAGCAGAAAAGCAGTGTCATTTCAATATTTTCACACCCAAAAAAGGGTCTCTAATCACAAGAAAAACACGGAGTACTGAGAGACCCACAACTAGTCAAACAAACCCAACAAAAAAGATCATGTTAAAGCACTAGCAAAAGGCAGTTGATGTGAGTAAATACTCCACAACTAGTTTGTTACTAAACCTTGGAGTTTGAAGCCATCATGTGCGGTCCTTTAGATCAAAGAAGGGTTTACATTAACATCAGGTTGTTATTAACTCAGATTTTGATATCAATTCTATGGTATAGAACCATAAACTGACCCTTATCTTCATCATGTCGAAAAAAGAAGAGAATTGACCAGTTTTGCTTCAGCAACACCCTTAAGTTAACCACCAGATCCCAGATGTGTTGTAGTGTAGTTAAGTGTAGTGTAGTGGTGCATTTCTTTTCTTTTTGTTTTTTTATAATATGATGGGGGTTAAAAGCTTTTTTATTGGGTGAAAGGAACAGAGCGTGGAAGATGTGAAATGATGTGAAAAAGGCTACTTAGCACTATACAATAATAAGTGTGCCATACAAGCAAAGGTCGTGAGAGAGAGAAGTCACGGTCACGACCACAGTCACAGTACCACAAAGTGGCTGATATGGGGCGGGCCCAAGCCTCCACTCCACTTCAACGACACCTACCTCTTTCAAAGCAACGCCACGTCAGCAATTTATTGATTACGGAACAAGTCTTTTTTTTAATTTTTATCGGCCCGGACAAGAAGGGCCCACATGATTGGACCCTAAATGGGCCCCAACAAGGGGTTAAGGAAGCACTCCCCATTATTCCTTCCCTGTGACAAAAGCAATGGCTCAAAGTAAAAGGAGATGGGAACCTCCCACCCAACAAAAATTCAATTATTAAATATAAATAAAATAAAAGCAAAGAGCAACAAATCAAATCAAATCAAAAAATAGTAAAGGGAAGAGAGGGACAAAGTGGAAGAATGTTAACCCCATCACCCAAAGTTAAAGAAAAGAAAAATATACCCGTTTGACTTTGTCATAGCTCATCATATACTTTTGATTGTACAAACACGTTACATATATGAAGACATCTTAAATCTTTGAAACCAAGTGGGTTGGTGAAGTTTTAGACTTGACAAAGATGGTTTTCCCCCTCTTCAAATTAACTTACTACAGCTGTTCAATCCAAACCCACTTTCACGATTTAGAATAAATATCACCCATGTAATGTAATTTGTAATCTTCAATCAAACGAATAGAGACTGAGACCTGCCTGAGTGGGATTGACTTGGAAAAGAATTGATACGAAGGAAACTTAGCACTAAAGAAGTGTAACTTTGAAGTGTGGGGTGCGAGGGCGACAATTAGTGGAAAGATCAATAATGGGTCACTGTACCTAAAACGTCAAATAAGTACAAAGCTAGCTCTGTATATCACCAAGATAAGACACACCACATCATGCGCGTACACATCAAGAATATACTCACCACCTTCTTCTTTTGATGAATCATGCTGAGAGAGAGAGAGAGAGAGAGAGGGAGGGGGAGGACCATGTCTGAACTTGGTAGCACACAATAATACCGACAATACCGATATGTGGAACATGAGGATGAGGGTGGCTTAGCTTTTGAAGGATGAGAGTCAAATTGGGTTTACTTTTTGTTTTCTGCTATACATTTTCCGCATGTCGTTAACTCACTGGCATGCTTCTTATCAAAGTTGTTACCAAAGTCTTTGGTGGGGAGATTGGAAAAGAAAAAAAGAATCTCTTCTTTTGAACATCGAGTTTGGATCAATCCGTGTTTCTATTGTCATAGGTGAATAACAATTTAATTATAAATCAATATTAACATGATATCGTGACGAAAATAAATTTAATTTTTAATAACAAGATAATTTATAAAATAAATACCGTTTAAATATGCAATAACATAATCTAATTTTAAAAAATAGACAATTAATTAAAAATCTGAAAAATTTGAACATGTCCACTGAAATTAAAAAAATGAAAAAAAGTTTGTTATGTGTCCCAAGTCCAATCAAGTATTGTCGTATTAAAAGGTGACGTGAGTCGGTAAAGGGTTCTTCTGGCTTAAGAGAGATTGCGGATTCGAACCGTCCTTATGTATGCAGCCGTTTAAAACTTGGAGCCAAAGCTTTGCCTCTCGCAAGAAACCTATCCGATTCGAATAGGGATTAATATGAATATGAATAACTTAAAAATATCTTTCTATAATTAAAACTTTTTTAAGACATCTCGTAAGAAAAAAAAAGCGATAGTTATCAGTAACAATAGCGAGATCACACTTTTAAACAATAATAACATAGAGAAATTTTAAATAATAATAAAATGCAAAATCATTCGATGAATATGTGTTTGGATATTTTTGATTTAACGTTATTTTTATTTTTTAGTTTTAGACCAGGGTATCTACCGGCGGATCCAATGACTAATCCCCTCGCTGGTTTGTAGGCACCTCACAGAGTGGGACAGCTAGCCCAAGGATTTAAAGCTGCTCCATATCTAAAGTCAATGATCGAATCCTTGACTTTTAGTTAAGGATGGATGAGTCCCTGCCACTCAACCACACCCTTCAGGTTAATTTAACGTTACTTTTTAATGTAATTTATGTTGACTCAAAAAAGGCTATTGACACTCCCCTTTGTTCCTGTAGACAGACAGATAGTCATACAGCAAATTCCAGAGCTCTCCAAACAACATGGATTAAAATACTAACAATGATTGTATCAAAAAGATGAATTTGAACCTGGTGCAATAATAACGAGTATTTATTATAAACAAAGCATCTTTGTCTTTTGTATTGCTTGTGATGCAATGCAATGCAGCCACTCGGTGCTTCCTTTTATTTATTCACAAGATAAGGCTCTGCTTCTGTCTAAGAAAGAAAACCCATATCATTATCAAGTCAAGTTGATTCATTCTTTCCTCCATCCCAATTTACAAAATAATTAATCTGTACATATTACCAACTCATAAAATCAATTTATTATTTGATATATACGAAAAAGTTGTGCACTTAAAAGTAAAATAAGAAACATAAAATAGCCGACCAGAAAGGAAAGGGGAGGGGTACAAAATGAACAAATGTAACTTTCAGTCTGATATATATTTGGCCTTTTTATAATTGTTGGTCCGGAATTAAGAAACCGTCTTTGAACAACCTCTCTTCCTTCAAAATAGACGGTCCCTCTCTGTCTCTCCTCCCTTTCTTTCTTCTCCCTTTTCACTTCCAACAATTCTCCTCCTTCCATTGCAAGAACCTCCAGATTGCCACTCATTGAATACTTCATTACGTATATATATTTTCTATTATCACCGTTCACCGGGGGAAGAATATTCTCACTCGTTCAATTGAATGCTTCGTTACGTATATATATTTTCTACCAGTCTATCAGAATATTCTCATCTTTCGGCCTATTATGCCTATTGCAGTATAGTGCAAGCATAACAAATGAATTCCTATGTCACACTTTCTACTGTAGTTGTGACCTTTACTTTCCATACCGTCGAGCTTCACAGTGGCCAACTCTACGTCCCTCTCAATGCCAACAAAAACATATCCACAACACAATATGACAATAATGTCTCTAACTGTGATAGGAATTTTTCATGACATACCGCATTTTGTTTAATAACTAAAGGATGCAAAAGCAACCCAAAGGAGCCTAGTCATGAGGTGGCTTTCCAACATCGTTCACTTTTTGTGAAATAGATTGTTGTGATACAAATTGCTATGATACCTATTTTTATGTAAATATAATTAGTAATATAGAAAGAAAATAAGGAACCAAAAGCATAAGAATTTACATACTTCAACTAATAGGTGACTTATGTTCAGAGGCAAGAGGATATATTTCTTTTATATTGTAAGAAAAATGATACAAAGAAAAGTAGGACAAGATTAACTAAGTTACATAACTTATAGTAAGGCATTTATAAACTAAGGTTACATATAAAAAAGTATAAGTAAGGTCAAATAAATTCTATTTCTATCAAAATTCAAGGTGCAGCTTAGTATTCTCTACTTTGACTTGAATTCTCTTACTTTTATTTAAAAAACACTTCCTGCCATTAAATGTAATTTATTCTTCACATCTACTTGAATTCTTCAAAATGTGAATCGTTTTTAATGAGATTTGACCAAATGCAATAAAAAAATTTGATCTTGTGAAATCTTATATCCTTTGTTATAACATTTGTACATCTATCTTTCTCTTTAATTTTCCTAATTCTTTGAAAGATGGTTGCCTCCCTATTTATTGGTACTAAAAAGCAAATGTGACTAAGTTTTTTCAATTATATCTCCTTAATTACTTGATGTTCCATCTCACCCTATCTTTTTTTTTTGGGTTTAATCACGAGATGTCCTAGGAGGGTCCTAACTTTGGGAAGGAGTTTTTAAGCCATCCACACCCAGACTAATCCCCGCTAGCACTGAATCAGCCCTTAAAAGGTAAAATGCTGGCCAAACACACTATCTTTAGCTATAAAGTGTTGATACTTTTTTCTCTCTAGATATTGTTCTAGCTCCCAAACTAGAAACCAAGCAAACATTACTTAAATATTTCAAGTATCACATAATCCACTCAAGAGCTTCCCAACTTGCTTTTCTATGATTACTCTTTAACATACTTACCACACTAATAATATATATGCTAGATATATGATAGGTTTTCTAATTGTCTTATTGTCATCCACATTGTTATATGTTATGGTTATGCCTTATTTATATTAAAGGGAGAATCATATCAAACGTCTTCAGGAATCTTAAATTCTACTTCAATCAATAGAGATCTATTCATAAGATAAGCAACAAGATTAACTTCTTCAGCCCAAAATTACTTCATAAATTCAACATTTAATTACACGTGTCAAGCACACAATGTAAATGTTTAATTCATCTATTTTATAACATCAATTGGTTTTGGCATATAACATATAATACAGTGCCTCGCTATACCTTTTTTTTTTGTAAAACTCATCAATTGGCTTATTGTGGAATTCCAATCTATTATTTATTTTGAGCCTCTTGATCTATCTTTAACCATGTTTTTCCAACCATTATCTTCCACTATTTGAACTTTCTAAACAATTCATCTTTTGATTTTAAAAAATAAGCATGTACATTTATTGAGTAATCATCAATGGATGTGACAGAATAACTATATCCTTAATGGAATTGAATCGAAGCTGGACCTATAGATGTGATTTAATATAATCAATGATACTAATAGAAATGTGCTTATCATAACCAAATTTGACCTTACTTTGCTTGTCAAAAACACAAGACTAATAACTTTATATTTTTAACCACATCTTCATTTAAGAGCCCTTGTTTAATATCTCAAATCTATGCTCACTTATATGACCTAATCTGCAATACCACAACTTTGCATTATTAGCACTAAAACTTGAAGATTGAGAAACAACCATCAATCCCATTAGTATCTTTCCTGTTAATATAAAATGTCATGTTGTAATTTTGTTTTCTTCACAATTAATGCACCCATTACCACATTAAGTTACCCATCACCATAAAAAAAACTTATACCCTTAGATTACCAAGAGTACCCTTAAAAATCAAATTCTTTCAAAGATCAGGAACATAATGAGGATTTAGTATTCTAACAATTTTATCATGTATTTAAATCTCAACTAAATTACTATCTTTGGCATTTTACTCTCCATCATCACCTGGTTCAGCCAGATTTTGTTGAGGCTGGACGTTACTATTCGGATTCATAGATCTGCGAGTGTGGCCTCTGAAATACTGGCAAAAACAAATAAAGGCACACCGGGGGTGACTGCTATCGGCAGACCCCTCCGATGCTTAAGTCAGTCGTTTGGTAAGGGTCGTGGTCGCTTAGAACTAGAAGTACTAGGGTTTCAGTCTCATACCTGAATCATGGCTGAATAGTACCTTATATATGGGATATTGGCTAAGTTTAGGTCTTTACGTAAGTCTTAGTATTTGCATGGGAGACGATCTCCTACTATTGGGTTGTCGGTGTCTGAGCTTGAAATTGGGCCTAGCGTGACCGACCCAACCAGAAGCTAACTAGTGGTTTATTTCCATTAATCAAATTTTAACAATAGGTTAAGGCGGGCAATATGACAATTATTTTGTTAATCGAGGACTAGACTAAGAAATGGAAATGTTGCACCTAAGTTCCAGAACAGGTAACAAATGTTTTAAGGCAAACTGCAAGTTAACATAATCTCATCTTGGGAAGTAGCTCCACCTTCAAAATTAATATTGCACAAATTGCTGAAAGGGACTTCTTAAAAGTTTTCAAGGATCTAAATTCAACAAATCTTTAAGATATTCAAGTCTTAGTTTTTTTTAATTATTTAATTATAGAGATAGACAAATTATTCTTAATTTAATTCAAATTCATACTCATGTTTAAGTTTGAATACATGATCAGTTTTAAATTTAATTAAAAATTTGCTAATCATAAAAATGAGATAGAGCTAATTCAAAATCATCAAATTGAATTATGTTTGATTAAATTTTTAAATTTGAAGTTGGATTTGAATTTGACACTTATGTTTAAGGTTAGGGATGACAATGAGCTAATCCATGGATCTAAATTTAGGTGTTCTTTTGGGCCAACTCATAGATCAAATCATGCCCAGATCAGTCCGAACCTAATTTTTCTAAATGGAAGAATTATGTCTTATGCAAACCTGGACTTAATTTAAAAAATTATTTAAAAAAGTTAACAAGACCGACCCATTGACCGACCTATTATCATCCCTATTTAAGGTTTAAAAAGCTTACATTCAACTTAATTAATTTTCAACCTTATTTTCAAAAATTATACATACTAATTGAAATGGATGAGCTCAATTTATAGTAATAATTTCTGATAATAAAAATCATATTTAAAATTTATGATCGATTTATCTTATAAGAAATTTTTATTATACTTGCATACTTTGAAAAGTTTTAAAGGGTGGCCTGAGTTGGCGTCACTTTCACCTAGATGGTCCAAATCGTACAACCCTAGGGCTTTTCTCGGCTGAAAATTAAATAACAACGGCCAGAACACGAATGCCGACAAACCAACACAGTGTTGGGGCTCTATTCGTTCACCGGAAAGGATATATATTATTATTACATTGCTTAGATAGCTAACCGAAAGTGAGATGTCCACAAAATGGAACCCATTGCGTTTTGTGGTACAAAATGTTTTGTTGGAAGCCTTAAAATTAAAATGTTCTGAGGTCCTTTTCTTTCATGCTCTTCCAACCTCAAGAAGCTTACTCTAAACCCCTTTGGTCCCGCGGACACCATCAAATCCCTCTCGTTGTTTGACAGCTTCTTGGTCTCATTCCTGTCACCTCCAGCTAATCCATAGTTGGTGTTAGATGGAAATGTATAATTTTGAGGTATCTGGTGTAATATGGAGCGTGTTGACTTATATACATATATATAGTCGCGTGCCTCATCTTTGGTCCATGTATCCCTAAATGAATAATGTATTTCAAACCGTACTTCCAACATAAAGAATCAGTTAATATGACTTTTTTTTATGACGATGATGAAGATCAGACAAAACTTACAATTGGGCCATGAGTTCACTATCATTATCTTTGCGACCCAAAGCTTAAAATTGGGTTCTGATATTATACTCGATAATGACACCTTCGGTGTCCACCGATCCCAATATGCAATGATATAGATGATGGGACTTAAATCTCTGGCCAGAAAGAAGTACAAGTGTTCATATATCAATCTATGAAGTTTGTTGGCACCATGTTGTAGGTCGGAAGGTGATGACTTAACATGCTTAGATTTGACAAAATGGATCCAGCCTCAGTCGATTTAATTTAAAGTAAATAGCTTAAACTCAAATTGATCAATTTTAAATTAAGAGGAATAATTTAAATGCTTTTATCAAATCGAGGTCATTTTTATATTAAAAATAATGTTTGAATAGTTATATCAAAATAACATTATTTGGAATTGTTCAAATTAGTTAAAATTTTGTCGAACTTAAAATTAGAGTCGAATTAACTATCTTTTTAAACTTAGATTTAGCTCGATTCGACTCGATCTCGTATTAGAATTTACAGAACCACGCTCATGTTTATTTGATTTTAACTAAAACTATAGGTTCGATTTAACTAGGAATGAAATTATATGACTAACTCCTTTAGGAAATTCATCGAGGGAATGTAAACATATAAAATTGATTTATCTTCATATGTACATATAAGAAATTTACCTAGCTAGTTATAAAAGTGTACTTTCTTTATCGTTCAATTAATTTGATTTTAAACCATCTTACTTTTTGTAGAGAAAATTAGAGATAAAAGATTATTTTATCAATTTTAATTCAATTAAACTCAAATTTAGAATAAATAAATATTTTTTTAAGTTCAACTAGTAGTAAAAAATTAAATTGATACAATTCAAAATATTTAAATTCAATTGAATTTAGAGTTAGACTTAGACTTTAGAAGACTCAACGTTAAAAGTTATAATTGTTATTATTTAAATATGCATAACTATGTTAACAAAAAGCATAATCAAATTTTAAATTCAATTCAGTCCGTTTCATTTATGAAAAATGATCACCCCCTATATCAATAATAATAGTTACGATCAAGAGACTTTATTCTTTTGATTTCTCGCATATTCATTCTTAGATTTCTTTTTGAATAACGATGATTGAAATCTATAATAATTTATTTTTAAAAATTAACGTATCCATTGTATAAGATTTTCTGCTTTACAAAAGTTTGAGGAGGGTTATAATGTACAAAGCCTTTTCTTTGTAATTTTTACAAAAAGGTTGTTTTTGTGATTCGAATTTATGACCTTTTGATCACGAAGGAACAACTCCGTCTATTCATACAAAAAATACTTATTTCCAAGAGTTAATTTAACTTATATATTGTACATAAGAGCTGAAATCTTCAAAAGCTTGTCACCGTTCAATGATTTCCAATGAAGGTCTCCACATGACAAAGTTGCTGTCGTTCCAAATTTTCATGTCCATTTTCACCTAATTTTGTGGTCTGAATTTCTCCATCACCTTGTAGAACAAAAGGGAATCATAGGAAGGAAAAGATATTAGAGAAAAACGTGAAATGTGATTGGCTAAATCATTAGAACCTGAACAAGGTGGAGGCAGGCAGGACGTTTCATAAGATAAAAGGGGCCAAGCTTTGATTATTTCACGGGTCATCCTGATTCCAGACAACAACAATCCCACCTTTTAGAGATGCAAGCGAAAGACATGGACAAGCACACGTTCGCTTTGATTCGGTGGACAAAACCAACGATCTTACCTTTTTTCTTGTTATTTGCCCTTCGATGGTGATCTTTGAGTAGGCCTTAGCATTCATAAAAATCAAACTCTTTGGATTACAAGAAGAATCTAATCGCAAGGACGAAATTTAAAGGAGTTGACGGAAGGGTACCAGTGAAAGTGGAGCCTCCAATTTAATTTGACCACCAAGTAAGGATGACCGTGCACTAACATTAAATTTGGACTAATTTTATATTTTTAAAATATATTTTTGAATTTCAAAACTATTAGAAATAAATATTAAGAATAATTTTACATATTTTTTAGTCTATTATAACATAAATTATTATATGATTAATCGTATCGTGATTTTAACCGGAACAAAAGTTAAACTCATAAAACTAGAAGTTTAAGGTTTAATCGATATTAAATCGTCATAAAATTAACTAAATACGGAATAAAATTAAAGAATTTAAAGTATGATTAAAAGATTAAATTAAAAAAGAGAATTGTTAAATTAAAGTTAAATAATTAATTTTAGTTTATAAAAATTTATTAATTAATAAAAATAAATTAAATAATTAATAAATTGATATTTTTTAATAATAAGAGTTATCGAAATCACTTGCATCTAAGTATACATCATTATCTTCTTCGCATATATGTTGTTTGTTTCGTTCAAGTAATCAGGAGGAGGGAAGTACACTTGTAGCGAGTTGTCAAGTTGGGCCTGTCCTGACTCGACCTTCTTAACAGGTAGCTGAATTATTCAAACTGTTTTAAAAAAGAGATTATTTGATTTTTTTAATTTTAAATTTATAAATTAAAGTAGTATTATTTAAAAATCAATATTATTTATACAAAGGAGGTTTAAGGTATTAAAATTAATTGTCTAAAATTAATTCTAATTTTAAATTCAATTAATTTAAATATGACTCGTTAATTTTTAATTTAATTTAGTTTGTCAAATTTATTAATTATTATTTTATTTTGATGATTAAGGGTGCACATATGCGATCCTTTTTATTATTTGGAAAATGTACTTCATTTAAAAAACTTTAAAATTTAAATATTCTGCTATTTTTTCATTAAATCTTGAATAACATTATTTTAAAGGATAAAAACTAATAAAAAGGGTTGTGATGAAACATAGGATATACAATCATCTTTTAGTGAAAACTTAATTAAAAATAAAAGGTTATGAATAAGCTTGAAAATCGATTGAGTCTAAATCAAGTCTAATTATTATTTTTTATATTTAAATTTTAAAATAATGTTATTTTAATTAAAATGATGTTATTTTTATTTGATATATTTAAAAAATTACTTCAAGTCGGGTCGGACAACTTAAAAGGTTTAAAATGGTCAATTTATATTAGACTGCTATAAAATTAGTTAAAGATTAAACAAAGTTAAAGAATATAAAATATAATTGAAAGATATTGCTTTTACTAATAAAAAATTTGAAGTTTAATCAAAAAAATTGTCAAATGAAAATAAGTAATAAATTTTGAATTTTAATTAAAAAATTTGTCAAATAAAAATTAAATGATTTATTAGGAAAGCCATGCTTAATAGATGGATTAAAAATGTTGTTATAACAGAAATCAACAATGTTAGACAGCTATGTCACATAACTAGCGTTTTCTCCATGCAAAAACTTCTGCAACTCTCTAAAGCATGAGCTAGCCTCCTGCTATGCATCCGTCCAACCAGCAAAAACTGGAACATTAAGCAATTGGGTTGATGGAATCCAAGAATTTACATTACTAGTTGGACTTGAAAACAATTTGGATGTTGCTGAATACGGCACAGCAAGGAGCATTGTGATAGGATCCAAGAAAACAGGTAAGGAAATATATGTATTTGCTATTGCTTTCTATAAAACGAATACAAGATAAGCTGGTTTCGAGGACCAGAAAC
>JAOTBA010000008.1:4777986-4796173 GCA_025629845.1 Erythroxylum squamatum
GATCAAGATATGCTTAAACAACCAAAATGTGTTCATAGCCTAATCATGCTCTCCTAACCGACCTGTCACTTTTTCTAATGCAAACTTTTTCAAATCAACTCCAAAAGATTCCAATTTTTATGGAGAGATAGAAACATGTCTTATGAATCTATTACTGCAAGAATCACCTCATTTGGAAGTCGGATGAGGAAGTTATGACCAAAAGAATCCAACATGTTTAAGTCCTCATTCATATTGTACCTAAGTTGGCGCAAATGTCATAACTTTCACCACAAATGTCTGATTGAGTTCGTTCTTAGACTATTTGAAAGAAGACTTCTAGATCTACAACTTTTATTAAGACCACAAGATGAGATTTTACCTTTAAAAGGGTCAAAAATCGCGATTTACTGAAGATGTCAAGTGAATGTCCGTTTAACGGAAGGACATTGTCAGGCCTGGGGACGCGATTTTTGACCCTTTTAGAAGCAGAATCTGACATCTGTGGTGAAAGTTATGACAGTTTTGAACATCGTTTATTCTTTTCATCATAATTTGATCTGTACATATCCAAATAGAATGATTTTAAGTTTATATTAAACTAGAGACATATAGCTACAAATTTTATGAGAAATCGAATTCTAATTTTGTCTCTAAGAGTTTCAAAATTTAGCTTGAAGTTGAGTACTGAGTATTGTTGTAGTTTGACTGCATAAAATACAATTAATTAAAATATATTTAAAATTTGATATAAAACAAAATTTTAAAAAATCAACCACCATCAAAGGTAATGGTAATCATTCTTTCATTTTAACCGCCATCATAATTATAATGATTATATTCATTTTCATTCCTCACCATATTCATTCCTATTCTCATTCCCATTACTCCTTGTGAACCAAGGGTCAAACTGTTGCTTGCATGGGATAAGATATTTTTGAAACTGCATGACCCACATAATTGTGCGTGGATTTTTCTCATCATGGAATCAATTGCTGAGGAAAGGGAATGTTAAACATTTTATTACTATATGCCTTGTACCGCAACCTAAGGAATGTGAGTAAGTTTCGTTAAAGCATAAAATAATTTATTTTTTAATTAAATTTGGGTTCAGATTGTCCTGACATAGACTTATCTGAAGTCTATCCTTTTTAAGTAAAACGATGTTATTTTGTTTAGAATAATTGAGTCTTGAGTCTGTCTGAGCTTAAGCTTGATCATAGGCCAATCCATTGAAAATAACTAAATTTAAATTCATGAGTCAAAAATTATCATCCCTGATATGAGCCTTATTAAATAAAAGTGGTTCAGCCAGATTCTGTTGAGGCTGGACGTTGCTATTCGGATCCATAGATCTGCGAGTGTGGCCTGAAATACCTGCAAAAACAAATAAAGGCACACCGGGGGTGACTGCCGGCAGGCCCCTCCGATGCTTAAGTCAGTTGTTTGGTAAGGGTCGTGGTCGCTTAGAACGAGAAGTACTAGGGTTTCAGTCTCATACCTCAATCAAGGCTGAATAGTACCTTATATATGGGATGTTGGCTAGGTTTAGGTCTTTACGTAAGTCTTAGTATTTGCATGGGAGACGATCTCCTACTATTGGGCTGTCGGTGTCTGGGCTTGAAATTGGGCCTAGTGTGGCCGACCCAACCATAAGCCCCCTACTCCTCGGCTCTGACCAAAGAGAAGGGTCGGAGGAGTACATGAGGATTGTGCGGCTCGTCGATGTGTCCGCTTGCTATCAGGTCGATCGGTCGGGCTGCTAAGACAGACGACCGGTCGTTTCTCGTGTGGTAGTGCCGGGCGATGGCTCGGCTTGCGCTATGCGAGGGCGGTCTAGCCTCGATATTAGGTCTAATTATTACTTGGCGATACGTGTCTGTTAAGCGCCGTTCAAAATTTGAAACGATGCGTCCGTTTAACTGCCGCATAGCTGTCATGCGCTGTCACGCTCTGTCATGCGCGTCCTTTCAACTGTCACGCCGTTTCTAGTTTTTGACAAACCTAATTTACCGCCGCTCGGATTCTGCCACGTGTTTAACCTCGGCTAGGATTTCACCACGCGTCTGTCATCGATTGGTATTCCCGTTCAGTTGATGCTATAAATAAATTTTGAACCCGGTGGTCATCTTTCCTCTTTTGCTCTGCATATTTGTTTCCCGACTTCTGTTCTCTGGGTTTTCGTCTCTGCTACTTTTTGCAGTTACCAGAATACCTTTCATCACCGTCTTCCCAACTACAAACCTCTTCCATTTCATTATTTAAAAGAATATATTCAGTCCTTATCGAAGGTTATGAGATGTTTTAGTGTTTGTCACATACCAATTTGCAAAATCATAATTGTTAGCTGACAAAATATCATTACCTCTTTCGTCCTCTTCGTCGAAACTCTCATAGACTATAGCAATAATCGTTGCTCTATATATTTCCTTTCTCATGTTTTCCTTCTTCTATTGTGGACAATCCTTTCTAAAGTGCTCTTTCTCTTTACAGTTAATGAATCAAATAACTTTAGACTTCAACTTGGATTGTGATTTGCTCATGTTTTAAATTATTTATATACTTTTTAATATCCTTACATATTTTTATAAACAATTTGTAAGTGACCTCTTTCAATAATTAATTTTAAGTTGTTTTCTTAAGGAAACAACGATTTCTTGACCAACTACCTCTCTCAGAACCTCATCTTCTAAACTCAACATTATTACGTTGTGCACTTTTAATAACATCTCTTCCTTCTCTAATGCTCTCAAATTCTCTGAAAATTTTTCTTCTCATTCTACCGTTGTTAGCTATCCTTACTGAACAAGAACTATCCTTATCTTTACCTTTCATAAAATGAAATCATTAATCCATTGAATTTCTTAGTATTCGACTTTTAGAGAGACATATTTACAGTAAAACGTTAGCTTTGATAAAAATTGTTATAATCTTAGTTTTCACTTAAACAAAAGTAATATAAAAAAATAAACAAAGCAAAAACACTGCAGTCATGTGGTTAGGTTAATATGTAACCTATATCTACGAGTAAAGAGATATATTTCGTTTATTATTTTAAGAAAAATGCTACAAGGAAGGGTATGATAACAATTAACTTAAACAATCCTTAGGAAGGTATTTACAGACTAGGGTTATATGTATGAACTCTAAATATGATGAAACTTTATTTTTTCATAAGCCTTAGGTCTATGAAGTACTTTTTCACATATGGATAGAATTTATAAAACTTTATTGCCATGAAAATTAAAGGTCCATCTCACATATATTGTTTCTAAGGACTAAATTGTCTTGACCTTTATACAAGTTGTAAATTGTTTTAGGACTTAGAAAAGGCATGTATTTGAAGCCAATATATATCTTATTCTTCTAAACTATTAGCTTATTCTTCCAACATTTGTTTTTCCTGGTTACTAGTTAATCTATTGATCTCTTGAAAAATAGGATAACTTTTATTTAATCTCATATAACACTGTTTATCTCATATTTTAATTTTCAAATATAGGAGCAATCTTCTTCTTCTTCTTCTTATTCTAATTTTTAAACTTCACTATGTGTCTCTCTTCACTCTCTCGTGGCATGGAGCTTAAAAATATTTCCCGAAACTAATTAGTCAAACATTGAACGAAATAAAACAAACCCTTAAATATTTTTTTTTCCACTTTTTCATCTTTTTCCTAAAATCTATGGACTATAAAACTTTGAACTTATTGTCTAAAATTGTAGTCACTTAGTTAGAGTATGAGTTATAGACTCCATATCAAAGCTAGTTGAGAGTAAGTAAATTATGAATTGATTACTTTAGTTAAATGATTTTAATTAGAGCTAAGGTAGATTAATTTGAAATTAAATGAGTAAGTCTCACAATGTCATGTGTCATCTACGTGTCACTGTAGGATCTATATGAACAACAAAAAGTAAGTATCACATCAATGCTAAGGTAACACTTACTTAACAAAGGTATAACCCAACCATAGGTTCTCTCAATTTAAGGTTAAATTTAAATAGTTTGAAATGTTAAAATTCTTTTTTAATGTAAATAATGTTAGAATCTTACCTATATTTTTGTACAAATGTGAAGGTTAAAAGTACCTTGGCTAATGATTTCTCAAATCAATATTAATATAGAATAATTGTAACATTCTTCCTTATTACTTTAAGGTAAATAATTATATATTAACCACTCAAGTACTTCTATATAATTCATACCATACCTATTGATTACCGGCTGTACTACCAGTGACTTAGATATATCCTAAGTAGTATCAAAATATAACAATCCTATATATTATATTTTCAAATCTTAGGTCAAAGGATCATTTATACAGTCATCAAAATAAGCATTTTTATAGACACACAAATAATTTTTCACACGAAATTGCTTTTTTAATGATCTTATTCTATAATAAACTCTCACATTTTTGTTTATATATATAAACATTTTCATTTATGAGATTAAATATTTCCTTTATAAAAAAGATTTTCACTCTATAAACATTTAGTCCTAATAGAATAATAACTAAAAACTATTTAGCGACAACATCTAAATTATAGCTGATTATTACAATATCATTATAATTCACTTACAAATTACATTTATCTCATGAATTTTATCATGCACAATACTTAATTAAGCAAATACGTAAAAGGGATAAAATACTTTTAATTATATCATAAAATATAAAACCAACCTGTTAACTGTCAGATATAAATCAAGATATACTTCCCAAATTACTATTAAACTAAATAAAGTTAATTTTATCTGATAACAATGCCGTCACTAACAGGTTAGTGAAAATCACTCAACTAAACAACATGATTAATACATCTTAATTTTATTGGGCAGAAGCGCATTTTGTACTCTTAACATTTTCGCCATAATAAAAGATAAACTTTGAGGTTTCAGAGAGTTCAATTTGAACCATGATATATTCAAAACATATAAAATGAACCTCAGTGGATTATGAACAGAAATTTAAACAGAGTTAAGCTTATATTCACAAAGTGCGAAATCATCGTTAATATGACACATGTTTATCGTTTTAGTAGTGTATAGGTCTCATAGTGCCATATGGTGTATTCATGATATTGTATTATATTATATTAATTTTAAAATGTAAATTCTTAATATAATCTGATTAACCTAATTTAATTATAATAAATTATAATTAACCTAAATAACTTAATTATATCATTATTAAATAAAATTCTTAATCCACTTACCCCCAACTTACTAACCTTCAACCTAATAATTTTATTGCAAACAATGATAATCAATCATCACTTATTGGTTGCAGGATGAATGAGTGAAAATGTTGTAGCTCGTATGTGGAGGGTGAGGTTATTATACGTTGATGTTAGAACACTTTTGTTTGGTTTTTAGGTCATATGTAAATAAGTATATATCTACAATTCAAGGTCGTACAAGGAAAGCGCTTGAAGTTCATTCAATGAACTTAACCTACAATTCAAGTTCATGCCTCTTGAAATTCATTCAATGAAAATCACATTTTAGCAATATCTGTTTGTACGGTGCAAGAAGAAAAAGGGACGTTCACACAAATGACAGCTTCCATTTTGGATCCAATTGACTAACACAGCGACAAGCTCCTCAAGTGCCTCCATTTTCTTCTTCTTTGTTCTTGTTCACGAGCACGCTTGGCTTTGGTCAAATCCAAACTTCTAGAAATACTTTGTTTGACCTTACCACTAAGGTAAGCCCCCTTTTCGGGCTTTTCGCGTCTCATCGCATCCTCTTTTTCCCCCTTCCATGTGAGATATTTATTTATTTATTGGATAATAGGACATTTCGTGATATGAACATTTTTACTAAAAATAATAATTACATATTACATGACATATCATTTATTATATTTATGTCATGTAATAAAACCATACGAAATTACATGTAATTATTTCTTTATTAATTTGATGTCATAAAATACGAGTGAAATAAAAAAAAATAGTAAAGTAAACAATATTTTTAAAAATTAAAAAAACAATTATCCCTATCGCAAATAACTACCTGCGAGGCAGCCAAGCGCTGTGTACTTATCTCCTCAAAGAAGGATCAGAATGCAAGAGTTGTGAAACACGCCCATGGGTTGGGAGCAGATACGTCATACACGGACCATGTAACTGGGGAAGAAGAGTTGACGGCTAGAGGTCGGCGGCTTTCTAAATCAACTTCCCATTTAACCTTCGAATTCCAAGCACTATCTTATTGATCATAAATATCTCGATTAATTTTTTTTTATAATAATAATTAAATGTAAGCATACTTTAATATATTAAATCTCTTGCTCATTCTAATCATTTACGAATACTATCTTTCTATACTATCCTCTGTAATAATTAAAAGAAAGATTGTGTATTATTAGACTTCCTTAAATTTTACGTTTAAGCGAAATTATAATAAGCTTTTCCCGGCCTAATCCAACCGGAGATTCTTGTGTGTTATAGTTTGCTTGTACCAATTATAAACATAAATTAGATGATATTATACTTGATACAATAACAACTCGTACTTTTAACTTGTATATTCTTATATATTAATTAATGTTTAATAATTTTATATTAAATAAATAATAGTTTATATTAAACTAATTATGATTAATTAATAGCATCAGCAAAAAAGATTTAGAGTATAATAATATAGATGCAGAGAATGGTAAGAGAGTACTACTTTCAAGTGCTAGGACGACTTTGAAGCCTACGCTACGCCTTTGCCTTTGTGTCAAAGATGTCATTTCAAGGTAGAGCGAAGGACAAGAACGTAAATGCGCAGATTTCCTATTTATTTTTAATTATTTAAACCTATCATTTAGACACTCCTCTTTGTTTTGTCGGAATGCGTGCCAATTGAAACTGCTTTCATCTCTCTCAAGCGCACTTTTCTGAGTTTCTCTCTCTCTCACTGTTCTAAGCACAGACTTAGATCACTGGCTGACATACTTCATTCTCTCTCCTCAAATTTCTCTCCCTTGTTTTGTTTTTTTTTTGGATAAAAAGATCTCTTCATTGTTGGTCTAGACCGAGAGGGCCTGTGAGAGTCATGGTTACTGGTTAGGGTTCTTTTCTCTGTCCTCATTTCTCTTCTTCCTTGCAAGCCCCAGGAAGCTTATTCTCTCTTATTATGCAACTACCTCCAGTGGCTCTCTTCTTAGAGAGGGCCCTTGCTTTTAGCTGATTTGGGTTTCTCTTGTTTTGTTGTCTAAGCTTGTTTTAAAGAGATTTGATGATATGGAGCTGGATTGTTGCTTTGGTTGTAGGTTTGGTGAGATTAGAAAACAGCTGGTTCTGAGAGGTTGGATGTGTGTGTTTGTCCTTGTGTGTGAGAAGGAAGTAAGTGTAGATGTTTTGGATTCTTGCTCTTTTGTGATTTAAAGCTCGCTGTTTTTGGTGGTGGTTGTTATCTTCTTCTGGGTTAAAAAAAAAGCCAAAGTTGTTTTCTTTTCTTTCTTTTTGTGTGATAATTAAGGGGAGGAAATAGAAATATACGGGGAGGTTACTGACGTATTGGCCTTCAAGCTCCTGAAAAACTCACTCACCACCTGACTTTTACGTTCCACTAAATCAATCTCCTCTCTCTCTCTCTCTCTATATATATATATATTTATATTTATATTTATATTTATACCCTAATATTCTTGCTTGAGCTTCATTGTTTAGCTCGAAATCTTTCATATTTCTGCAGATTTCTGTGTATCACACTCTCAAGGGGATGGACTTTACTAGGAAGAAAGAATCATAACCCATAAGTCCCCCAAACCAGGAAAAGAGAAACCAAAACAAACGTATCTTTTGTTGCAGAAGTACCCTCTCTCTTTAATCATTTGGCTGTTTTCGTGGGTTTGCTTTTAGTGTGAGAAATGGCGATGGCGGTGGCACAGCACAGAGAGAGCAGTAGTGGGAGTATAAATAAACATCTAACTGATGCGGGGAAATATGTACGGTACACGGCGGAGCAAGTGGAGGCGCTAGAAAGGGTGTACACAGAGTGCCCAAAACCTAGCTCGTTGCGTAGGCAACAGTTGATCCGAGAGTGCGCCATTTTGGCTAACATCGAACCTAAGCAGATCAAAGTCTGGTTTCAAAATCGCAGGTTAAGATGCGCTCAAGTAACTCGAAGATCGTTTTGTTTGCTTGCTTTCTTTGGCGCTTCTCTACGTGTTTTCTTATGTGGTTGATCAAGTTTTTGAGTCATGCACCTGGGCACGTTGGTTTAAAGTTTTGATCTTTTGACATCTTACGCATTAATCTGTAGCAACAGCTTTCGGTCGTAGAATGGAACTGTCGGTGTTTGTTTCTTTGCCAGCTTCTTCTCTTGCTCATGCTACTTTCTTTCTTTAACTTTTGTAGTTAAACATTTGTTGAATTACGCCAAAGTTATGACGCTAGGTTTATTACATTTCTAGATACGACATCATGCAAAGGCCATTTTTTTGCATATTTTTTGCTATATCTAAACTTGTCTTGGGCATATATCTTTTTTCTTTCAATTGGGTTTTGCGTGAAAAAGATAAGCATGGAGTAACACAGCTCAATGTGAGATACGGTGAAGGGAATTTTTAGGAGTCTCAGGCAAAATGGTGTTTTGGATATGCAGATGTCGAGAGAAGCAGAGAAAAGAGGCTTCAAGACTCCAGACAGTGAATAGGAAATTAACAGCAATGAATAAGCTGCTGATGGAGGAGAATGATCGCCTGCAGAAACAGGTGTCCCAGCTGGTTTGCGAGAATGGGTATATGAGGCAACAGTTGCAAACCGTTAACGTATGCTCTACTCCTTTCTTACTTTCACGAAGTTGCTTTCCCCATTTGTCGACTATCCTTAGATCTTCTAATCTTCAACTTATCTGGGCATTTGAAGTCCTATGTGACTCCAAGTCCATAATGATGTCAATCTGTATCCTACCTTTATATATTGTATTTTTTGGTTGAGAAACAATTCTTAATTACTTTTGTTTTGTTGAAAGCTAATTCTTAGAATCAAGAGCTAAACTAGCGTTGTATCTACTTTTGAAATATTTCTTCATGTTGTAACGATTTTTTAAAGTAAAGCGAAGTAGAAATTCCTTTTTATGTCTGCATTTCTTTTAAAATTTAAAATGATGATACTTTCATGGAAGCAGTGTTTTAGAGTAATGAAAGAATTGGAATAGATATCTTAAGCATGAATGTTTTGCTCTCTCATGCATATAATATTGTCTGCAGGCAACAGCAACTGACGCAAGCTGTGACTCTGTGGTTACTACTCCTCAGCATTCACTGAGAGATGCTAATAACCCTGCGGGGTATTCTTCTAACAAATGGCTATTGTTCTGTAACTTTTGCATGCATAGCAATGGCTCACTCACACACACCTACATAGATCCAGCATCAATGGATGCACTTGAATTTCCACATATTTTTATGCTGTAACTAACTTGAGAAGTTTGACAGACTCCTCTCCATTGCTGAGGAGACCTTGGCAGAGTTCCTTTCAAAGGCTACGGGAACTGCTGTCGATTGGGTCCAGATGCCTGGGATGAAGGTTTTTCATTTCTATTTGTTATTGACTTCTATTAGTCTTTTCAAATGCAATCGGTTAACAGCCACATCTAAATGAAGATTTTTTCTTCCTCAGCCTGGTCCGGATTCGGTTGGGATTTTTGCAATTTCACAAAGTTGCAATGGAGTGGCAGCTCGAGCCTGCGGTCTTGTGAGTTTAGAACCTACAAAGGTGTGGGCTCAGTAATTTGTTGTTTTTGCAGGATGCCTTACTTGACTTGTTTGTATTCAGCATTTCTTGTCAAGTGCACTGACTGATGGGGATAAATTGACAGATTGCGGAGATCCTTAAAGATCGTCCATCTTGGTTCCGGGATTGTCGGAGCCTTGAAGTTTATACCATGTTTCCTGCAGGAAATGGTGGAACAATTGAACTAGTCTATAGCCAGGTGAAATAGCATGAGTGAATTTTTCCTTCTGCAATTTCCTGTAGGCCTTAACACTCCATTCCTTTGACTTATGAGGTTGAAAATTTGCTCAGATATATGCCCCAACTACACTGGCATCTGCACGGGATTTTTGGACACTGAGATATTCCACAACTTTAGAAAATGGCAGTCTTGTGGTATGTGTACTTATATTATCTAACATAGTCCTGTGATTTGCTGCCACAAACCTAATGAGTAAATGTATACCTTTGTGGTGTATAAGGTATGTGAGAGATCTCTTTCTGGATCTGGTGCTGGTCCAAGTGCAGCTTCTTCCACACAGTTTGTGAGGGCTGAAATGCTACCTAGTGGCTATTTGATAAGGCCATGTGATGGTGGAGGTTCGATTATCCACATTGTGGATCACCTGAATCTTGAGGTGCAAACTTTAATTTGAAGCTTTTTAAACTTCTCTGAAGTATAAAAAGTTAAATTCATTCACACCTGTTTTTAGGCATGGAGTGTGCCTGAAGTATTGCGACCACTTTATGAATCATCAAAAGTAGTGGCCCAGAAAATGACGATTGCTGTAAGTCAAACCTGCCCGATTTGGTTTTGTGAGTTTGAGCTGATAATGATGTATTATTTCATTCTCTAGTCGGATTTGATTCTATGACATATGATTGGATGACCTAGAGGGTGATAAATAATTAGTTGAGCCTGCATAGTAGAGTCAATTACTTGATCTACTGTAATGACTGGTTTAATAACATCTAATTACGGATTGAAATTTTTTTCTTCATTGTTAGGCCCTATTAATAGGAATTATGTGATTCTTTTTTCGTAAGCGTATCAAGTTTTAAAATTACTAGATATTTCCCTCGAAGTCAGTTAGGGCTTGAAGTGTAGTTTGCGTGGGTAGGACATTTAAAAATCCAATCTGTATTAATCCTTCTCCTCCCTCCAGAAATAGAACTAATACATGAAATAACTTGTATAAATTATTTCTTTGAAGGCCCTGCGCTACATCAGACAAATAGCTCAGGAAACTAGTGGTGAGGTGGTCTATGGTTTGGGCAGACAACCAGCTGTTCTAAGGACTTTTAGCCAGAGATTAAGCAGGTATCCTTGTATAGGGATTTTTTTCAAGGAGTCAAATTCATTTCTGCATGTAGAACTTTTTGCTTGTGTTTTAATACATATGGTTGTCTGTACCAATGCCTGAATTCTTCATGCCCTCTGTGCTATGGTATCTTGTAGAGGTTTCAATGATGCCATCAATGGTTTTAATGACGACGGCTGGTCATTGATCAATTGTGATGGAGCTGAAGATGTAATTATTGCGGTTAATTCAACCAAGAATTTAAGTAGCACTTGTAGTCCAGCTAACTCACTTTCTCTCCTTGGAGGAATTCTTTGTGCGAAAGCTTCCATGCTCCTGCAGGTCAGACCAAAGTCTGGCAACATCAATTTCCTGTGATTTCACTACTGAATGTTTTGATCTTACAAATTAATTTTTTTGTGTATCTTGCTTTGTTGAAAGTGCTTTGAACTTTTGAATCCTGGCTCTATGTGATTGATTTTAAACCCCAATTGTGAAAGAATGTGGCATGTTTGTCTCATGCCATGATTTATGGCGACTTCAGATTTAATTTGGTTGTTGTACTTTTACTAGTAGATTGTTTGTACTTACTATTGAAAGCATGGAACTTTAGATGGATGTACTGTTCAAAACTAGCAGGATGTGCTATGGTTCCCTTGCTTTGGGCACCCATTTACAAAAGGAGATTGTGAGATTTGAGGTTGTGACCGTTGTATTATATTGACTGGAGTTTTGGAAAATTTGTGTACCTGTAGTCATGCTTATTTCTAAAATGAACTTTCACAAAGCATGCTTTTGACGTTAATGGAGTTCTTGTGTTTTGTTGATAGAACGTCCCTCCTGCTGTTCTTGTTCGCTTCCTAAGGGAACACCGATCTGAATGGGCTGATTTCAATGTTGATGCCTATTCTGCTGCATCATTGAAGGCTGGTGCGTTTGCATATCCTGGGATGAGGCCTACGAGGTTTACCGGAAGCCAAATTATTATGCCACTCGGCCACACTATTGAACAGGAAGAGGTTTGTCCTGTGCTGGGATTTTCTTTTGCTTCACTTCTATAATCACAATGTTGTTCTCTAGAAGTTGCAAGGGAACTAAGGTCTGCTTTGGTATTAGAATTAGATCTTGAGTGTGACACATGATATCATTTTGTCCAGTAAAATCATTATGAACAATTGTTGCTAATAAAACCTTTTTCCAGTTACTTGAAGTTGTTCGACTCGAAGGCCATTCCCTTGCACAGGATGCATTTGTTCCAAGGGACATCCATCTCTTACAGGTGCTACTTTCAGTACCATTTTTTTACTAATGCTTTAATTGGGTATATGTAGGCATTGTGGTGGTGATTCATCTGCTGACTTGAAGGTAGTATTTAATGTCCTTCCATTATCTTGGTCAGATTTGCAGTGGAATTGATGAGAATGCTGTTGGAGCGTGTTCTGAACTTGTTTTTGCTCCAATTGATGAAATGTTTCCTGATGATGCACCACTGTTACCTTCTGGATTTCGTGTAATTCCCTTGGATACGAAAACAGTTAAGTTTGGCTCAATCCTTGCTTTAACTTCTCATTCAGATTTCCCCAGCATGTTCGTGTTTTCTGCTGAGGATAGTTGACAAAAACAAATTAGGATTTAAATCATGTTATCCACAATTGAATTTTCTGTAAAATGCAATAACAAAATTCTTTGGGAATCTTGGAGCACTAAAGCTAGAAGTATTGATTTTTGAATTTGTGGTTTTGAAAGTAAATATGCTGTTGGCATTCAGCCTTTGAGACTTTCAAGTACACATACTTTTGCTAATACAGTGGTCCGTGTTCTAATTCTTTGATTATGCAGAAGGAGACACAGGAGGCGTTGACAACAAATCGCACTCTAGATCTCACATCAAGTCTTGAAGTAGGCCCTGCAACTGCCCATGTGGCAGCAGATGGTTCTTGTCAGATCTTGCGATCAGTATTGACCATTGCTTTCCAGTTCCCATTTGAGAGTTCTCTACAGGATAATGTTGCCAGCATGGCACGTCAGTATGTTCGAAGTGTTATTTCATCTGTTCAGAGGGTGGCCACGGCTATATCTCCTTCAGGAGTAAGTCCAGCGGTTGGATCAAAACTGTTTCCAGGCTCTCCTGAAGCTGTTACCCTCTCTAATTGGATTTGCCAAAGTTACAGGCATGTGCTGTTTTAAATGGTTTAGCATTTCATATGTTGATTATAAAATCAAGTTGAATTCCTTCAGGTTGCTCTAATCGTCAAGACGTAGATATATGAAATATAATGTTCAATATTTTTTTTTTTTATTCCCTCAGTTACTATTTAGGTGCGGAATTGCTAAAACAAGATTCTCTAGGCGGAGATTCTTTGTTGAAACAACTATGGCATCATCAAGATGCAATTTTATGCTGTTCATTGAAGGTAGGTTGCATTTGTTATGCTGCATAACTTTTATCTTAATACATAGACAGTGCTGAAACTTATGACCAAGGAGTTCACTATAGGATATGTTCATATTTTTAGCATGCACTTTTGTTATCACTGGAGCTGGACCTTCACAATTCAAAAAAGAAGTAAAAAATTTGCTCATATCTTCTCCGTTTTTTTTTTGTCATGTAGTCGTTGCCCGTTTTCATCTTTGCCAATCAGGCAGGACTTGACATGCTAGAAACCACGTTGGTGGCTCTGCAAGACATCACGCTGGATAAGATATTTGATGAATCTGGTCGCAAGGCACTATTTGGAGACTTTCCAAAATTAATGCAACAGGTAACTTCTAAAAAGTATTTTATTCTTTCCTTCTGTTGTGTATCTTCTGTAGTGCTTCCACAACTCTTCTTCCATGATATGTATCTTCATTAAGATTGAGAATATGGAGGCAAGCCAAAACTAATAGCAACTGGGGAACATTCCTTTTACTTTTCTTATCAGGGATTTACTTACTTGCCTGCTGGAATATGCACGTCGACCATGGGGCGTCATGTTTCTTATGAACAATCTGTTTCATGGAAAGTACTGGCTGCAGAAGAGAATACTGTTCATTGCCTTGCCTTCTCATTTGTTAACTGGTCTTTTGTGTGAACATCATATCTATCATCATCATTCATCCAAAAACCCAACTCTACCCGATCTCTAAGCTCGATATGAAAACTCCCCTACAAAGAAGAGGAAAACATGAAAGGTGGAGATTTTGGAAAGCTAGTTTAAGAAGGAACAAGAAGATGAGTTTTGTAATATTTAAACACTAGCTTCAGGCTTTGCATTATAGTAATTTAATTGATTTTTGCTTTAGTTCAAAAGGGTTTTGCCTTATCCTTCTTGTAAATAAAGCGTGGAGTTTTTCTTGCCCTTCTTTTGTTGAAACTTGAAACTGATACTGAATCCAAGGAGGAATCTATATTTAGTTTTCAGACTTTCCAGCTCTGTTCCTTCCTCGAATAGATACTCTTAAAGCCCTATGGAACATTTTGGTGGCGAAGAAGAAGCTGGAAGCTGGCTTCATTGATGTGCTCACATAGCAATTGTTTCTTCGAAGTTGAAAGTTGAAAACTGAAATAATTAAATCTTCAACAATTTCGCAGACTGTCCAAAAATTATATTTTTCGCACAATTAAATCAACAATTATAAAAGCAGAATACCAAAGACACCGACGTTTGGTAACGCAGTTTGGCACACTTTGTCTACGTCTGCGGGGCTTTCACTCAGATTAAATATTTTCATTGTAGTTCTCAAAAATTACAACAGATTGATCTACTCCCAGAAGATCCAATCTTTGTAACCGACCCACAATTTAACTACCCGTGAAAATAAATCCTAACAATCTCCCCCTTTTTTGGCATTCTTGTCTCAACATCAAAACCAGTAATTGGACATTGACAGAACAAAACAAAAACTCCCCCTCAAGTTACAAATCCGAACAGCAACAAGCCAACCAAAGGTATACCAAACAAAAGCACCAAGAAATGAAAACAGTAACACACCAACAAGAAATGAACACAGTAACACACCAGCAACACACTATGCTATGATCTCCCCCTTTGAGACAATAAATGACAAAAAACTTAAGAAGAAAGCTGTTCAGCTAAAAAAAACCAGTGTACAAGTAATATGGAACTAGCAGAAACAAAACTTATCATCCAAATTTCATAACAAGGAGTGACTGTCAGTTGAAAAACCTCTCAAACACAAATAAAAGAGCCTTGCACTAGTTCAGAACACACAATGTTAAACCCAGTATAATTAACCCAATTCATAACAGAACAATTACCAAAAACCTGCCAAGATAAATCATGCGCAAGCAAGCATAGATGAAAAATGAAATTGCCAAGTACCAAACATTACACATTTCAGCTTTGATTCACAAAATAGTCTCTTACTTTTGTTCGACGTCAGCACATTTGGAGCACTTTTTAGGCTTGTCTGAGATGTCATCATCCTTTCGGCACGAGGGCGAATATTTGTGATACCCGCATCCGGCTACTCGGAGTCACAAGCTCAGATGGCTACTAGCGCTACTCTTTATCCATTACCGGACAGCGGAGTAAGAATTTGATTGGGTTTTGTGCTCCTTTTTTTTTAAAAGTAACTTGGCAAAAACATTAAGCACACAACTCATATGCAAAGAGACAATGGCAGATTCGTGGTAAGTGTTCCAGTCATGAATTGACCATTTCAGCATACAAGTAATTACTCAAAATCCATTAAACAGGCTCATTTCACTTGCAACCAAGAGATTCTCAAAGAAGGTCATTCAATATTATGAGCATAAGAAAATCGATTCTGTTAAAGCTAGTAAAATATTGCAAGACTTGGTCTCTTTAACTGAAGCAACGCAATTCCCAACAACAACAGAGGACATGAGGATAACCATCCGAAAGATTAGAAAAGTAGAAAGCATTATTTAATAGGAATTAAAGTGTGCGGAATTCAACAGAAATCATCAGCAACCAGTAACAAAAAAAAAAAGAACCCGGCGATTGAAGAACGCGGTGCTTCAAATTGCGGACAGCCTCGGTGAGGGCTTGGAGACCACCTTCAATGCCCTCCAACTCAGAAACAAACGCAGCATTTGGATTTGAAGAGGGACCCGATGCATCCGACGCGCCCGAAACAACATAAGGCAAGTCCGTCACGCGTAGTTGCCCAAATATCCGCGACGAAATATCCATAAGAGGAATCGCCTTCAAGATGCTTGATTCCAGCCTAGGCACTCCATTAGCATACAGAAATTGTGAGATTAAACAAGGAAAATATAAGAGAGAGTGAGGCTTACTCTCAACGGACAACATCGAATCTATAATGAATCGGCCCAGATTAAATTGGACACCCGTGCCAATAGCATAAAGAAGCTTGGCTTGGGCCAGATATATGGTCACAGCATGAGTGCTCGGCATCCATTTAGTGATCATTAATTTGAACAAGACAAAATACTTCTGGGTTAGCATGGAGGAGCGAAACACAGAAGTTGATGGCCAAGCAGTGAGCTTCCCACCAGTTAAATCAAAGCTAGTTGGTCAGAAGTAATCTCCCAATCATCATCATAAAAAGATTCTCCAACTACAGTATCAAACCTCAGAAACATATTCAAACGGCGAACATCAAAGCCAATAACCCTCCCCCTCACATACACAACACCAAAAGTAGCTGCATTAATATTCAAAATATCACTGGACAGATTAGAGTAGAACTCTTTTAGCAGTTCAGAGTCATAGTGCTGAGGTAACAGGGACGCATGAAGCAGGGACCGTTCACTGAGAAGAGTGTGGAGACCCTGAGCTCGAAATTCATCCAAGTTAATTGGACGATCCATGACAACCCCTACATCCGATAATGAACGCCATTTAACCTCTGTAGCGGAAGTATAAAACTTAAAAGAAATTGCTCTATCCACAGGCAATCGAGCACCCGGATGGCATCTAGGTGGACGGACTGTTTTGGTACACATCATCTTGTACCGCCTACGAGGTACTGGAGGAGGAACTGGCTATGGCACTGAATGCGGTGACAGAGGAACATCAGATGCTGAAGAAGATTCTTCACCTAAAGCCTCAATAATGCGATCAACATCATAATCATATTGATCCGGTACATCAGGAATATCAATAGGAACAGTTGACGAAGATCCGGCTCCTGGAAAGCTTCTACATGAACCGGGAAGAAACTGCAAGCGACTAGAGCGTCGCATAGGAGCTGCGGCCTTTTTCTCCAAAGCTGAATAAATCACCTGTTCTTTCTTCTTTCCCATACTACAGCAGTCAACAATCAGAAACAGCAACACAAAAATTCCAGTAACCAGAGAATACCCTACTCAGTATGGAATTCAACCGAAAATCCAAATTTCAACTCAAATCACACAGTCCGCAAATAGCCAAAAAAATAAGCCACAAAATCAAATTCTTCCAAAGAGCTTTTGTCTAAATGCAATTTAGATCACTTTAATACAGAGAAAACTAACGAACTCAGTCAAGAAATCCACCAGAAATCACAAACCCAAAACCATGTATTGACACCGAAATCTCTCTTCAGATGCACAGAAAAACAATCAGTCATAAACCAACACTAAGACCAGAAGAAAAATCAGTACCAAGAGAGATGACTGACCCACGAATGTTAGGAGAGACAGCACCACCACAGCAAAATCAAGCTCAAAAGTGACGTACCACACAACTGGAAAACTTAAAAAAAATTTACGTGCACCACAGAGAATGTCGCAGCTTCTACCAAGGAGGACGATGCACCCACGAAAATTGAGAAAGACAACACTATCAGCGAAAAATCCAGTCCAACAGAAACGAACACCACACCGTGAACCTTCTACTGAAGAAGTTTGCTAAAAAAAATCTTGCGGTGGAGAGAATAATCGAAGATAGAATGAAGAACCAAGGAGGCGTTGATAGCTTGAAAAGAGAACCAAGATGAAGTGGCGTGAAGAAGACAGTGAAGAAGAGTGAAGACGAGCAACTTTGTCAGAGAGAATGGGGAAATAAGATAAAAGACCAAAGCTAGGGATTTTAAAATCCCAACAGTGGTGGCCGCATTTTTATTTTTATTTTTTTAAATTTCTTTTCTTTTTCTTTTTTTAAACAACAAATAAATAAATAAAGAAAAACAAAAATCAATAAGGGAAAATACATAACCCCAACGCTCCTCGAAGTTGCTCAAACCTTACCGCATCCAGAGGTTTTGTGAAAATATCC
>JAOTBA010000008.1:4808816-4821094 GCA_025629845.1 Erythroxylum squamatum
TTTTCATGGTGGTCGTTGAACTCGGACAATTCCCACATGCTCCTGTTCTTCAAACTCAACATCTTACTAAACTCAACTTCACACAATTTACTAAGGCAATCATTTCAATAGATCCCGCTCAAGAAAAGCACCTTGTAGTTTGAGAGAGATGACGCCATCATCGACGGATACAACGTCGACGTTACCACCGTCAGCAATTAAATATGGACGAACGTCCTCCAGAACCAGATCCACGTTTTGTACGGTGAGCTCGAGCTTGTGGGCAGAGTATAGGCCTAGCGATGAGGAACCAGTGGGTGAGCTCGCGCTCGAAGCTTTTATGGCATTTCTATGCAAGACCCTTTCTGTTGGAAAGGGGTTGCGCTGTTTTAGAGCTAGGGATGGTCGGTGATGGCAAGGAAAGAATTCGATTTTTCGAAAAATCGGTCGGACTGCCATCGAAGCTAGAGACGCCATCGTTGACGAGAATGTTGGGAGATGGGAGTTGGAAGAAGCAAGGGTTTAAAACCGGACCGGACCGGTCTGGTCCGGTTCGACCGAAAAAGGTTAAACCGTCCGGTTTTTATATAGAAAGTTTATTAAGTGAAACCGAACCGGACCACTGACCGGTTCAAACTTTTTCCGGTCGGATCGGACGGTTCGGTCCGGTTTTTAAAACATTGATTTTAAACGGAATTGTTAGACTTATAAAAAGTTAGTTAGCTAATTAGATTTTTTTAAAATATTTGACACAAAATTTAAAAAATCTCAAAAAGTTCAACTTTTTAGAATACGTTATTCCATAAATAAGACGAGAGTTCATATATATATATATATAACTTATTTAGATAATTATTTTTATTCATTTAAAAATATATTATCGTTTGATTTTCAAAATAAGATGTCTTATTGTTATAATATGTGTAGTAAATAACACAAATCAATGATATGAGCATAGTATATAATATAAATAATTTGAAGTTGTGTGTTATTGGTTTAAATGACAGTTTATTTATTTATTAGCATTATTAATAAATTAAATCCTAATAGCTTATTTAGGGTTATTTGTTAATACGAAAATTAATTAAATAGTTTTGATTAATAAGAAATTAAAGGGAAAAGATCGATTCTTAGATTTTGATAATAATTATAATCAATTTATCAATAAATAAATGATATTATCCTTATATTAGTAGTCGTTAAGTATAATTGATATTAATTACACCGCGAAATATTACTTTAATATCATTAACTATTATACATTTTGCTCTCTTATTATTTTAATCGTATCATTTTACTTAAAATTTACAAAAATAATCTTTTCATTGTACGAATACATTATTTTATTTTTGATGAACTCGAGCTTGTAGACATCTCTATGTCATCATTACTCAATCTCCAATGGCATAACTTACATTCTTTACGGTCTTTTTTGGAACACTGGCTGAGGAAAAAAGTAAAATGTCAAAGGTAAAAACGAATCCCCTTTTTGCCGAACAGAAGATCTGCGTGATGAAATGACTGTCACTTGTCACATTCGAAACCTTTTTGCATATTAAATTCAAATTGATAGTACATTTTTTTCTCTCTTAGTGAATTAGTACGAATGAGAACTTAAGAGGCGCTTAACACAATTCATCTTTCTACTTTCTTGACAAAAATTAAAGTTTGTTTCTTAATAAGAAAAAAGATAAACCTCATGAGTAGTTCATGATATACACAGTATGGCTGTTGAAATGGAAACTGGAAGCTGGAAGCTGGAAGCTGGTATTCGTTTGAAGAAGAAGACAGACACAGGAGTCGTAATAATCTGTGGTTAGTGTATAGCTCACGCAGAGCTGGAGCTCTTGGGAGTTGGGATGAACTAGGCATCATTCTTATAAAGCCTACCAACGACAAAAATTAACCAACCCAACAGCGATATTACCCACGTCGCCATCTGAACCTGGCCTGCTCCACCCTGTCCTAACCTATCGAGGAACAGCACCATAGGACACCGATCCTATGGATTCTTGTCATCATTTGACCACATCAAATGTTGTTTGGGGCGCAAGGTCGTTCCTTTCTTTGTGATTGGAGGCCAAAATTCTTTCCATCGTGTCATTACTGATAATTGTCGTGTTTGGTTTTTAATCTTAACAAGTGTTAACGTCGTATAGCGTTTGGAGCCCCAGAGGTTCGCAAGTTGCGACGGAATTGGTGCGGTGCCTGGCTTTGCATTATTTATTTGGCACTTTTCTTGGTTCTGATTCTACCACGTGCACTGCCCTCTGAATTTTGTCGCAAACAGAGACTCCCCTCTTTTGTTTTTTCCCCCTTTTCTTTCATATACCAATTAGTTTTGAATATCTTCTTAAATGATTTCTTTATGTATAACACATGCAACTTATTTTTTTGGTTATAAAGGAAAAAAAATCAAACATACAAATAAACACTCTAAATAGTGCAGTGTTCTGCGGTATAAAACTACTTACTTATTTCGATGGATGAGTTTCATGACGATTGTCAGAAGGTCCTGAAATATGTGCAAACTTGGGCTGAATAAAATTACGAAAAAAATCAAACTATCAACATATTAATTCTCTTCGTAATATATATGCTGAAATTGTACCTTCCATATTAGGCGTATAACACATGCAACTTTTGACAGAGAGGAACTTAATTATTGCCAATCCTCAATTTTATTAGTCCTAATAATTGAATAACCTTTTCCTGTCTGACTTTCTTCCCCTTTTTCCATTAACTTGCATTTACAAAAAAAGTGAGTAACGAGGCCATTTCAGGGAAAACCGCACAGAGCATGCATATGCTAAATTCAAAAAGTTAAAATTCCACAAAAGTACACGTGAAATCCCCCAAAAAGTAGAAACATGGCAATTTCAGGCAGCAGTCCGAGCGATGCTATGTTCACCGGAGTTTGATAACCAGTGACTCGCATCAGCTTACACGTGGCAATTAAGGTTGACTAAATGCCACCATGGGTTTGAAGGTTAATATAAGAAGCAACAATCATCCGTCCCGCAACCTCACGTCACAGACAATCCTTATTCTTACTACGAAAACTCAATGTACCTGGTGGGGTCCATTCCTCTATAATGGATGCCAATACGTGGACGTGGCTTCATCACCGTGATTATTTATTTAAACGACTCCTAACAATCTTTACATCAGTCAATAACTTACTATTATTAGTCCATATCAGTTAAATCTTTTAAAAGTGGTACAAGTTGTTGTTGATTGGATATCTAAATATATTTTTGGTCAAGAAATCGTTATAATTAAAGAAGTTTTAAACTTAGGTGCAGTTTATTTATATCCATGAAGGTCCCCGAATAATTTTTATCCTTTTGCTGCAGTACAAGTTGATGGTGATGTGACGCCAATGAAAAAATAAGCTTACTGAATATACAAAAACTAATTTATATTGTTAATAATAATATCTAGAACAATTTGGTCACAAATGGATTAATGACATTTAAATTAATGAATTTCAAAATAAAATATTTTCTTTTAATTATATTCATTATAAAATTCATCTTATTATTAACATGTGATTTGATTTTACATCTGTCGATTCCATCATATAGGTTTGCCGCCATACATGGCTGAAAAACATTCACATCAATATCAATTTTGTTTTCGGTTTCTTTTTAAGAAAAAAGAGTACCTCTTTTGTACTTTTCCGCCATCCCCAAAATCAATCCCTCCCCTTCCCCTCCCCATGAGAGCCTTTTTCTTTTTGTAATTTATTTTTGGTTAAGAAGCTAGGTGCTGCTGCCTCTTTTACAGAATTTTTGGCTCTCTCGATCTTCACGGCCAGGCTTGTTTTCGATCTCACCGCCTCTGCCTCCAACTAGGGTTCCAATACGCTCACTCATTCGTTTTCCCTCCTCTTGCTCTCTCTCTCTCTCTTTCTACTTCTCCAACCTGGCCTAGATTGCCTGCTCCTTTTTAGGGTTTACAGATCTACTCTGCTCTTTCTTTCTCTTAAACTAAACCTCTGTTTCTGGCTTCGTTATGATGTTTTGGAACCTAGGTGGCATCTCTACGTCCTATCCTGTAAGGGATTTTGTCCTCCCTCCGCTTCTTTTGTCTTTCTCTAGCTTTTGAGATGATTCCGGATCTTTTTGCTTGCTTGCTTGTTTTATTGGTGTTTTCTCGGTTTTTTAACTTGTGTATGGATGGATTGGGATTTAAATTTTACTTTCGATTCTGCTTTCGCATTTTGTTTTGATTGTTTCGACTGATTGATTTGAAGTTTTTAGAGGTTTCTGGCTGTTAGTAGTTATCTGTATCACAGACTAGCTTGGTTGTGTACACGTATAAATACCGGCAGAATGTATCAAAGAAATGAAGGTTACGTGCGAATGGTAGTGTAGTAAAATATAGAAAGAGTAATTCGTTATTCAGTGTCATGGTTCTTGGATGTTGTGGCAGTAGCATTGTATTGTTGCGTCAATGCAGTGTAGCCTTTACTTCTGGAATTTGTCACAAAACGTTTCTGAATCTTACAGATTCTGTGTTCGAGAATTGGGATTGAAGCTAGAGTAGGAGTAGGATTACTTTCGTGATTTAGTAATTCAGTGCTTCAAATAAGGCTGTTAGTACTAATGATAGGTAGTTGATGTATGTGTCCATTGGTTACATGCTCTCTCGTTTTTATCCAACTCGCTGTTTCTTTTGGTAGGTGGAGTCCATATTGGACAAAGAAATTTTCACTTTGGAGGAGCTCCTGGATGAGGAAGAAATAATTCAAGAATGCAAAGCGTTAAACGGTCGTCTCATTAATTTGTAAGTTCTTTTTTTGCTATATGCCAACTTGGTCTTCTTGTTTTTTTCCAGAATTTTATTCTCAAGTAACCATTGTCTCTTTATGCGTACTCACTTTCTGTGTACTTCGGAGGTAATATGTTGTTAATTTGTTCTGGTGGGTGCTGATCATAAATTACTATTTGCAGTCTACGGGATAGATCCCAAGTGGAGCAGTTACTCCGGTATGTAATCGAAGAACCACAGGAGGATGCTGACAGCAAACGAACATTCAAGTATGTGTTGCAGGCAGAAAAATGGGAAAAAGAAACAATTATTCTCTTTTTTATTGTGTCATAGTGGTCCCTGTGTGAAAATTTCGGTTTTTGGTCTAAGTATCTACTTCCATTTTCAGGTTCCCCTTTATTTCGTGTGAGATTTTCACATGTGAAATTGATGTAATTCTGCGAACATTGGTAGAGGAAGAGGAGGTTGATTTTTCATCAGTTGTGTTATAGAAATTTTAGGTCATGAGGGATTGTACTTACTTTCTGTTGTTGCTTCCCTTTTTATTGCAGTTGATGGACTTACTTTTCTCATTCTTGGAGCCAAATCGGCCACACAGTGCGTTACTGGCTGGCTATTTCAGCAAGGTTTTAATTGCTCTGAATTTGGTTTATGTTATATTTCTCAAATATTCTTGTCGTAATTCTCTCTTTCCTGATTAATCCTAGGTTGTTATTTGTCTCATGTTACGCAAGACAGTGCCACTTATGAACTATGTTCAAGTAAGTTAATGTCTCTTCTTATGCATTTTAACTATTGCAAGTTTTTTTCTTCTTTGTTTTTCTTTTTCTAATTGCATTTTTGAGTCATTTAGTAGTGTTCACCTTTTCCCACAACATGGCATCTATGCGGTGTTGATAATTTGCTTGCCTTATTATCAATTCCATATGTTGAAGTAATGCTAAAATGTATTCCTTCGATATGCTTTATGGTACTGTTTGATAGGTACTATGCTGGCTACTCCAGTGATAAGTTTGACTTTATACTTGTTATTTTTGTAGGCCCATCAGGATGTTTTCCGGCACGTTGTTGATTTAATTGGAATAACATCCATCATGGAGGTAATTGCAACACTTAACGCTGTGGTCCCTTGTGTGAGTTTGTGCACTTGATATGTATGGTGGTTTATATATTGAGTAACTTGTGCAGGTTTTGGTTCGGCTGGTAGGCGCTGATGACCATGTGTATCCTAATTTTATTGACGTGATGCAATGGTTAGCTGACAGCAATTTACTAGAAATGATGGTGGACAAATTGAACCCTTCTGTAAGTGAATCTTCATTCTTTCCATGCCATTTTGTATTTCAATTATTCTCTTTTTCTCTCTCCTCAAAGCAAATAATTAACTGAGGTTGCTAGTTCGTTGCTGTATGGGACCTTGCATTCCTTAGTTTACTTTCTCCTATTTGCATGCAACACTTATTTCTTCATATAACTGTATCAACAGTTGTATATGTTTCTATTCTGCTTTGATTAGAGGTTAGTATCTGCTTGTCTTGTGATGTTCAACGTTGCATGCCCTAAAATTTTGAGTCTAACCGTAGGTGGAAATTAAATCATTATTTTGTATGTATCAGCAAGGTTTCTTACGACAATAACTTCATGAAATATTGCAGCTTTTGAAAGCAGTTTGGAATATTTGCATGATGGCACTCTTTGAGAGGCTTTCATAAGCTAGATCATTCTAATGGATTTCACTACCTTGTCTATGCTTAATGTATGTGTATACACAATCATAAGTGAAAATCTATGGTTAATAAGTCTATCTTTATGTTTTTTTTTTTGCACAACATCCAACAGTGGGGCACAAGCGTAATGTCATTGTGAGAAAATTAGGAAAAACAAAGTTGCAACTGAGAAAGATTATCACGCTACTTGTGACTGGAAATGCTTATGATAACTTATATGCAACATTGGAACTGACCTGGCCTGGTCCGGTCCCACCCTCCCATAAGGTGGCTGAACCCGGCTTGAAGCCCGGTCGGGCTTGAGTTGTGCGGCTGAGCTCACTTAGATTGCCCCAAAATGATGTTTTGGAGAGGGGAGTCTGAGTTGTTCTAACTGCCATTCAATTCAGGCTGAAATTGCCAAGCCTAATGAAACATAATTTTTTGGGATAGGATGGTTATGCTCAACAGTAGAACTACTTACATGTGCAATGATCTGTGTATTTTTTCTATGATGAGCAGAATCCTCCTGAAGTACATGCTAATGCAGCAGAAACACTTTGTGCAATTACTAGAAATGCTCCATCTGCCTTGGCTAATAAACTTTCTAGTCCAAGGTTTGTGATTTTTCTTTTTTGGATTGTGTTCATATTTAAAATTATCCTTTTTCTCCTTTCACCTTGCTGCTTGCTGAGCGCTTTAAGATTTAATTATGCAGCTTTGTTGCAAGAATCTTCAGTCATGCATTAGAAGATTCACAATCTAAATCTGGCCTTGTCCACTCTCTCTCTGTTTGTATATCATTGCTGGATCCAAAGAGATCAGCAATGACTTCCTCCTTGATGCATTCTTTTCGAAGTCAACATATTTACGAGGCACCAATCCCTGTGAATCCAGAGACAGTCAATGCGATGTTGCCTAAACTTGGTGAGTTTATTGCACAAATAAGAAAGTTTCTAGTTGAGGATGCAGTTTTTTCCTTTCATGAACCTGGAGAGGGTGGGCATGATATTGGTACTTCTTCTTGTATTAAACCCATCCATTTTCTCCAATGTGTCTGATGCTCACTTTGAAACAAGTGACATACTTGCAAACGTTTAAATTTCAAATCTTCATAATAATGTTAAATTATGAATTGAGTGGGACTTTACAACTTCGTTTTTTATTCAATGTACATTCCTTATATTTGTTACAGTCAACAATAGCTTACCAATGTCATTTTACAGGTGATCTGGTTATGCTCTTGACTGTGGTCTCTGATGAAAAGGTTTTGCCTACAACATACGGGGAGTTGAAGCCTCCACTTGGAAAGCATCGCCTTAAGGTTGTTCTTTCTTCTTTGCAAGTTTGATATGAAAGAAATTTTAATTTCACTGTTTGAAACTCCAGAGAGTTGGCCTAGCCAAATTTGTACCCAAGTTTTTAAAAGTTAGCATCATTATCTGGTAGAATGTTTTGGTAATCTATAAATTTGTCTAGTATTTAAGTTTTGGGGCGTTTAGTCTGTATTTTAGGTCCTAATCGATTCTATATTATTTCTAGATTGTTGAGTTCATTGCGGTGCTAATGAGAACTGGGAGTGAAGCTACTGAAAAGGAATTGGTCAGCTCTGGAACCATCAAAAGAGTCATTGATCTCTTCTTTGAGTAAGTTTATGACCTATATCTTTATTGCCAATATATGACTGCTATGGATTCACATGATTGTATGCGTAGCATTGAGTTCTCTTCATCAGAGAGAAGCTTGTTTTATGATTCTTTGGCAAATTATATATAATTTTATTGTTTTAAATTGATTCAGGTATCCATACAACAATGCACTGCATCATCATGTTGAAAGTATAATACTGTCATGTTTGGAAACCAGAAGTGATGCAATGGTTGATTATCTTTTTCAAGATTGTGATTTGATAGGAAAATTTCTGCAAACAGATAAACATCCTGTCATTTCTGCTGAGGTATCGATCTTAATATGTTGGGGATTGTGTAGTATATGTGTTATCTATTCAACTGATCTTGAAGAGGCACTAATTTTGCCAAAATATTTACGGTGATTTTTTTTCTTATTTGATCATTGACTATGCATACTTACGTACAGCCAACTTTACCTGCCCCTGGAAAACGGGCGCCACGAGCAGGAAGCATTGGACACATTACTCGTATTTCTAATAAGCTTGTTCAGTTGGCTAACAGCAACATCCGCATTCAGAAGTATCTACAGGTAGATAGTCAGTTTCTAGCTGTCCTTTGAGCTGCATAGTAACGGATCTTTTCCACATCGTCATTATTATGTGCAACAAGAATGATTTTTATATGTTGCTGTCATTTTATTGAATTTTGTTTTATTTGATAATCTTGCTAAAGGAATTGATTTGTTGTTGTAACATCCAGGAAAATGATGAATGGAAGGACTGGCAAGCTAGTGTTTTGCAAGAGCGTAACGTGATTGAAAATGTCTATCGATGGGCTTGTGGGTATGATGTTTCGTGTGTCTGTTAACAACTGCATCAATACAAAGTTTGGTTAACGTTTGATCTCTGATTTGCCTCTTATATGTCCGGACTTGTTGCTGTTATCATGCAAATGGCTTGATTGATCGTCAAGATTTTGTTATGTCACTTTTCAAAATGGGATATAGTGATGAATTTGTCAACTGAGGGTGAAATAATGTCTCATTACTGACTGTCAATTTTCTGTCCTTGTATTTGCTTAGTATTTTTCCTTGCTTCTTTGTAATTCTACTGCTTGACCAAGATTTATGACGAATTGTGTTTGTGTTGACATTGTAAAAAATAGAACATTTCCACATGTTAATGCCATCATAATATTATGAAATGTGTCATTATCTTGTGCTTGTAATATTAATCTTTCTATACATCTGTCTTGCACAGCCGCCCTACAGCCTTGCAGGATAGGACAAGGGATAGCGATGATGATGACCTGCACGACAGAGATTATGATGTAGCAGCTCTAGCAAACGACTTAAGCCAAGCTTTTCGATACAAAATATATGAGAACGAAGAAGCTGAAGAGGTATATAATGGCTTCACTTCAATTTGTTGGATTCTTTACAATATGTTACTTGGTCATAACTCTGTCTTGTTTGCAGGATCATGGAGGCCTTGATCGAGATGAGGAGGTAATAATTTAGTGTTTTTTTTCCTCCTGATATTAGCATTATAGTTCTTCAAATGAAGGCCTTGTCTCAAGCAAGATTCACATGATTAAGCTTTTGTGCTAGAAGATACTGCGATGGGTATTGGCGGGCTGTATTGAGACTAGAAGTACTGCATGATCTTTCTGATTGTGTTTTGCATTTGGTGTTCAGGATGTCTACTTTGATGATGAGTCCGCTGAAGTAGTTATATCATCTCTGAGGCTTGGAGATGACCAGGGGAGGTGAGTTATACTTTTAGTAGAGTTCTGTTGGAAATTTTAAGTTCTGTGACTGCACTAGGAATATTTTAATTTACAACCAATCTTATTGTAGACTTGTAGTCATTTGTATTTAAAGACACCTTATGGTTATGTTTGATGACTGTTCAAAACTTTTGTGCCTTTGGTCTCAACCATTTGTTAAGGTAATCATATACGAGAACAAATTTATGTGATGTTTTTCTTAAATGCAGCAGTTTGTTCACAAATTCGAATTGGTTTGCATTCCAAGATGACAGAATTGGTAACGCACCTGTCAGCACATCACCTGCAGAAATGATGGATGAGATAAATTTGAATGGAAATGCTAATGGTGGTAACAGCAGTAGTGATGATGAAGTGGTGGTTGGAGAGGATGATGAGTTGGCAGAGAGCAAACAATCTGTGAATGACCCATCCACTTCCAAAACAAATGGACTTGATGGATTTCCTGGAATAGCTCCCATTCCACAAAATAATGCAGGAAGTGTTCCATATGATATGGGATTTTTCAGATTCGAGACAGCAGAAAATGAAGATTTATTTGGAGACAGGCCTTTACCTGAATGGGTTGGATGGGGAGAAACATCAGATTTGCAAATGGGCGGATCTAGTCTCAATCCATTTGAAACTCCAGATAACATTGATAGTAATCTTTCTAGTAAAGCAGAAGCAGTGACTCCTGAGTTTAATTCACCGTCAAGTGGAGATTCTATTTCTACCCTACCAAATGGCTCATCGCCGTCGAAGGATTCAAGTGATGGATCAACTAGCAGTGGTTCAAGTCAGAGATCTGGAACTGTACCCTCATTGTTTGAAGAGGATGTTGAGTTTGTAGGCGTGGAGCTAGAAGGTACTGAGAAGGCAATGGAGCAGGCGCTTAAAGAGGGGATTGTTGGCGAAGCAGGGCCTTTGAGGAGAAATATTATGCCGAAGTTGCCAGAAAAGGAGAATTCTGATGATGGTGGGACTGGTATGAAAGAGTTCAATGATGCAAACTATTGGAGGGTTGATCAAGAGGTTGCCGTTCTGGAGTGACGTGGGGATGGGTCCAAACTGGGTTTTTGAGAACCTGAAATTTGATTCGGACAGCCAGAGAGGGTCATTTTTGATTTGCAAGTCCTTATGCAGCAGCAGCAGCAGATGTATGTATAGTAAAAATTTCATTTCTAAATGGGGATTGGACTGTAGGTTTGTGCCATGGTTTTTATATTTCGTTATTTGTTATTCTCACTTCTGTTTAATATTCAAGGTTTTGTTTCTCCTTTCCTTTCCTTTCCTTTCCTTTCCTTTCCTGTCATAGTTTGTGCACTTGTGTACGTAGCAGTAATGTTGGTTTTGTTAATGTAGGACTAATCCCTCTACTTTCAGTAGCGGAAATGATTCTCCTACATCCTGAGGAGAGGTTTGAGTAGTATTATTTACTCCCTTGTGCCATCACCCTCCCTCTACACCTTTCATGATCTTCTACGTACCTGATAAAATGACGAGATAAATGAACTGCATTTGAAATTAGAATGGAATATGCACCATTTCATATCATGCTACTTCACGATTGCCTCCAAAGGAGTTAGGAGGGTTACTAAAGGATAGTTGGAGATTTGTTATTTTGATTTCCGTTGGCAAGTAATTGGATACAATCTAGCCGGGAAGAAATTGACTAGGCTGGAATTTGTTAGTCTATGTACGTTCGTGAACGTTTTGTTCCTTTATCTCACGGTTCAATTATATCCTTCTTTTCCAAATTCGAAGGGAAAGATTTCAATAGTTGCTATTTGCAAAATTTAGAGCTATCTCGTGGAAGATGTACTTCCTGATCATCGAATCAAGAAGGTGGCTCCACACTTACAAGGGAGGGTGGTACAATGGCACTCAGGATATGTTAATAGGAGAACAAGCTTATTATGACTGAGATGACTGCGTAAGGAGCACGAAGGCTCGATTCTATTATCTGACCTATGAGGATCCACTTTCAGAGTTAGTAAACTTGAACAGGAAGATAATTTGCATGATTATATTGATGCTTTTGATGATCTTTACCTTACGACCGATATTACTGAAAGCAATGCACATAACTTGTTCTTGTCTAGATTATTGAATGAGATACAGACGGCTATGTAGATGTTTAGGCCTAAGATTTGGCTGAGGCCTATTCCTTGGCTCGATTGCGGCAATTATAGGTGGCTGCCCTGCTACAAAAGCTTAAACCTATTACCACAACGCCTCATAAGAGCCTTTTTTTTTTTTGGGTAGGTAAAGCGGGCGAAGTCCGAAAAGAATTCTCTAACTAACGAAGATAAGTAACACCAATAACATCATGAATAAGCCACGAATTCACCGCATCCGGTGGGTTAGCTAAGGGATGAAAACCCGGACTAAAGTCATAAGCATGATGGGATAAAGC
>JAOTBA010000008.1:4821194-4840678 GCA_025629845.1 Erythroxylum squamatum
GTAATAACTATAACTGCAAAGATTTACTACTGTTTACTGCTTATTCCGCGTGAATGTGTAAGAACTGAAACTGCTTCTTTTTAACGTGAAATGTATTTAAAAAAAATTGTATACCGAGTTTTACTGACTGATGTAGTACGCCACTCTCGCGGGGCACGAACTCGGATTTTACCAATGATATCGGGTTCGGGTCACGTGGGAGTGGGGTGTTACACGATACATCTTTACTCCTAAGAAAATACATCTTTTGGATTTTGGATTCAACTTCGTAGTTTTTTGGGCACTGAACATCACATACGTAGGACTTCCAAATATATGAAAGTTGGAATAATCCATTGGTTTACCAGTTCACACCTCCATCGGTGTCTTCAACTCAATTGCAGTTGATAGAGCGCGATTCGCCACATAACAGGCGATATTGATTGCTTCTGCCCAGAATTTCTTATCTTAACTTGCAGTTCTCAACATCGCTCTTGTTCTTTCTAACAAAGTTCTATCCCTCTGCGCTGTTACTCCATTTTGTTTAGGAGTGTATGCCGTTGTGAACTGCCTTTTGATGCCTTCTTGCTTGCAGTGGGAGATTGTTGTTGCCGGCTATACCAAAGTCAAGAAAAAAGATAGCTGACTGCACAAAATTAAGAATAGTAGGAAGAAGAAAAAAAAAAGGAGGCTAGCTGTGGACAGACTATCCATAGCTGGCCTTCCCATATCAGTTTTCTAATATCTCAAAAAATCTCTTCTTCTATTAAATTTTCACAAAAGTTTAGAGAGTGTTTTTCTTATTTAGTGAGAGAGTTAGTGTTTCTCTTTGCAAAATAGAGAGAGGTTGTACTTCTAAATTTTATAGTAAATTTTCCTTTTGTTGCTCGTAATTTTTACCTTAATTTAGAAATTTTTTATGTAAAATTTATCTGTTTATTATTATTATTTTAATCTTATCTAACTGCAAACCTGGTCTAATCCGGTCAATTTTTATAACAGTACCATTGAAAATCTTCCGGAAGAGAAAAGGTAAGGACGGAAAATGAAGCGAGTCCCTCTAAGCTTATAAACAAGAGTTGTGTTCCAATAATCAACTAATAATCGTGAATTGAACAAAAGGAGATCGGAGTATAGAAGAGAATTATGATAGAGGTGGTGCTAAACGACAGATTGGGGAAGAAGGTTCGTGTGAAGTGTAACGAGGACGACACAATCGGCGACCTTAAAAACTCGTCGCTACCCAGACTGGAACCCGACCCGATAAAATCAAGATCCAGAAGTGGTATAACATTTACAAGGACCACATCACCTTGAAAGACTACGAGATTCACGACGGCATGGGCCTCGAGCTTTACTACAACTAAACCACTTCTATTTACTTCTAAATCTATGGTAATAACTTCTGCTTTTGTTTTTGTTTTCGATTTGTTCTTAATTAGATGGCGTGCCGATTTGAAAATTTTTATTTTCTTATAATATAGATGATTCAGTCTTTATTTTCAATCTATTCCAAAACATGCATGCTTTCAATGAAATTCGTGGATTTTGCGTACGAATGACTTCCATTTTTTTATTATTCTAACAATCAATTGCCATTGTTCCGCAAGGGAAGGTGAAATTATGATAACATATGCTACTCAGTGTTCTACCGTACCGATTGATATGGAAACCTCATTTTATATTCTGTTCTTGACATGTTGAACGAGATCTTCTTAGCTCCACTCAGTTTCTCAATGTCAGGAACAGTTAATGATCAGTTGTAATGTTCCACTCTCCATTGGGAGTCCCGGGCTAATAGATATATTTGTATTTTTTAGAGTTTAAGAGCTGAATTGCTTAAGAAAGAAAGGGGGTTTGTGCATTTGACAAGAATGAGTTTCGTATTGAAGGTAGAAGCAATCTTTGCAAACTCGAGGTTCGGTCTGTTCTCTTCTCCAAGGCTCTCCTCTATAGCATACAATACAACGCGTGTGAGTGACAGAGCCTAACATTTGGGTCTAGTCTGTCTGGAAGAGATGTGTTTGTTGAATTGAGGCCCGGTCCAATAGTAACCATCAAGCCTATTAGAGATTGCAAAGTAAAATAATATTATTTTAATTAATTGATTAAAATTATTTTGTTTATAAATTTAATTACTTCAAATTCGACAAATTACTTTCTTGGAAAAAAAGGATTGTACGGCCTTCGTGAATGAAGAGCAGGTTCTATTCCGGCATAGCGAACTCAAGCTCATGTTAAGACCAGAAGAGAAGCGAAACAGTCCCGAAAGGGCCGAGACGACTGCAAATTCCCACCAAACCTGAAACCAACCAATTAAAGCAAAAACTAACTGTGGAGAATGACAGGCGAATAATTTTTCATACCATATCTTTATTTATTTCCAGTTCTCATTCCCCTTTTTAGTATTATTTTCTTGAATATTATTATTTTCAGTTCTGCCGTCCCTTTCGTTACATTAATTAACAATTACGACAAGTGTCACTTTCGGCATCAATTGTTGGGACAACCTTACCTACTTAGGTAGCTTCTGCCCAAACACGTAAATTAGCTAAGGCTTTTACTTCCTAAATAGAAGAAAATAACATTAAAAAGTAAATATATAAGAAAAAAATGATATTAACTAATTTGGATTATTCATAAACCAACAAATTGGAACACGATAGTGGAGGAATCTTGCTTATTTTCATGCTGTAGTCACAACAACGCCGGGACGGATCTTCTATTAGATGGTTGAGAACAAATGGAACAGAAGATCTATTCCACCAACGTCTGGTCATGTTATTTACATGAGGTGATGAAATATCATTAGCTGCCTCCGAAGTACGAATGATTAGATAAAAGTAATTTAGATTATTTAATCTCTTCCTTTAATAGATTAATTTAACCGTTCATTTTCGCCGTGTGTCCTAGTCAACGGAGTAAATCGGTAAACCAATTTCTCCTGAGAAGTTTAAAATCTCCTATCCTTCTTGAATAACTGCTGGTGACTGGCGGTCGAAACTAAACAGATAGAAGCTACACCCCTCATCTGAAGAAAGGTTATCCAGAAGGTGAGTCTTGAGACGGAACAAACATGTGAGAATAGCCTATCTTAAGGCCACGTCAGCATATCTCTGTCGTTTATGATGCCTTGCTGGTTGCCTGTCCAAAAATTCCGGCTTCAAGTTTCTTCACAACTAGCTGTTGACAAAATAAAGCTAACACGAAATAAGAATCGGTTAGATTTGGTTTTTCATTCTTCTCGAATATCTAGTCAAATGAAACAGTAGCCTCTTCGTCGGGATTCAATACTTACACGTTGATTTATCTGTTTTCCCCTCTTCGACTCTTTTACTATATTTTATCGGTCCTTTTCTCGTTATTCCAAAACGAAAGAAACCCATTTGATTATTCAAACTCTAAAGTGATTGCTTTGGAGACTTATGTTGTTTGTGTTTTGTTTTCTTTGGCGTGGAGTTCTAACTAACTAAAATTCTGAGTATCCTATGAGGATCGATAAGTATTGGTCAAACTGATTCCCACAAACAAGTCTGGTGTTATTGCATGTCAACTGTATCGTATCCATCAAAACAAAATGAAAAAGAAAAGAAACAATGCATAGTAGTGATAGAAAGACCAAAAGGAACAACTACATTTAACGTCATCGTTTCTTACAAAATCAACTATGGTAAACAGCACACGTCTATTCCAATAAGAACAGGGGAGCGAATTCGCGGAATCTACGGGTTTGGAACTGAAACTGAACAGTAAAACTTTATCAAAATTGATGTTCTTGTCCTTGTATTTTACTACCCCAAGTTTCGATCTTTAGTTGGCCCAAACTTCCATATGTTGACCATTTTGCCTACACAATCCTTGGGTTGTCAAAATTTTGAGAACACCCGTTTGCAATAAATATCTTTCCACTTGAAAGATGCGACGAGGAGGCACATTGCACTCGAAGTTGGATTGTTAAAGAGTGTCTATCTCAAGTCTGTCAAAATGAAGTAGGATTAAATCATTGTTCTGTTTTTAAAGTTGAATAGATGGCAAGTCTCATGGTGGAGTCAAATCCAGGCACACAAGTGGCCTGACTATGACCACAAAACCGGCGACAGAGACGGGACCGCCCGTGGGTTTTGTAAGCTATAACTGTTGTTAGTTGGCCTTAAATAGTTAAATCCCCACTTCCACGTTTGTGTTTTTTGGATTAGTGGTGCTGTTTCGTTACTTAGCCACTTACTTTTAGCACTAGTTGCCATAATTTATGTTGCGGCGAACGTTAACTCGGGTATATAAAAAAGTTTCCACTCCTACTTTTGAACAGAACAATCACTGCAGACTAAATCTGGCGGTTCAACTTCAAGAACAGTCGTCGCAGAGTCATGCTTTCAGGGTTTTTGCAGATCCCAAGCACTGAGCGCCTAATAGGCTTAGCCGATTGTCCCTCCGGTATATACTAATAAGACCATAAACAAACGGGGAAATGAAGCTTCATTTATTCTTTTGTAGTGCAAAAGATAATAGGCTTAACGTTTTTCGTGTGAAAATGCCAAATGTTGGGGTCTCAGACTGCCGTAATTTGCGAAAGTGAGTTGCGTGCACGTTTTGTTCCATGGAGGCTGGTTCTGTCATAAGGACGTTTGTCGTTTACGTAAATTGGTCGCTGGTATTCGGTATGTTGGAGTTTACAAGGGTTCATAGACCAATCTCCAAGACAGCTACATTGGAGAATGCTAAAGTTGACACCGGTCAAAAACCAAGGTCGGTCTTGAAGCTCAGAAGTCATTGCTGGTGGATAACCCTATAATCATAAATTGATGAATTTCTCTATTCATAAGCTCTTAAAACAAGGTCGATATTAACATGTCTTCTCTCATTAAAAAAACTTCTGATTCCCATGCTCGCAGAGGTTAATCAAAAGCCCTAGAGATCGTCATCCACAAAATATAAACGTAAGCATCTACCAGCCCAGAACTTTAGAACTGAAATATGAAGTCTGCGATGTAAAAATGGGAAATGGGCTTCAGGAGTTACGTAGGTTATAGGACAAATTTCTGTTAGAATTACAATCGAGTCTATGCTTCAAAGCAAGTATCGATCTGACATAGGACGGCCGAGGAACATTGTCCAAAAAGCTGACCATAATAAATTAGGGAATGAAAGCACAGATAGATTCTCACCACACCATATGGCACAAACATTCAGTCAAAATAACAAGACGTACAGTTTGAAGACACTTCATAAAAGACGGGAAGTTCACATTCTGTTTCTCCTTACAAGTAAAACAGCTTAAAATTTCTTTAATATCTTAGATCTAGTTTTTCACATCACATCGAGCGGATATGCTAAAGGACCAGTCTTATTTGAAGCCTGAAGTCCATTTTCAGCATTTCGCATCCCAGTGATCCATGTCCTGCAAAAGAGAGTGAATGTTCTAAGTATGTTTGCTTTCTATCCACTGCTGAGGCAAGAATCCTTTACTCCAGAGGTTTGATTTTGTTTAGGAAACAAGCATATATAAAGAGCAATAAAATCGTGCTGTAACATACCTTCCAACTTTGTCATTGCTAGCTGGATTCAACAGAATAGTCAATCTTTTTGCAGTTTTCATGAAAACACTGCATAGCAAACAAAGGGAATGAGAAATTGTAATATATGTGAAGATAATAAAGTCAAGTGCATCCATAATTACATCGGAGCCAGAGTTCTAGATTTATGATTACCTGAATGGTTCATCTCCAGTCTTTCTAACAGCACCTGTGACATCCCGGTAGAGCACATGGCTTAAAATTTCTGGCCGTTCCACTCCGAACATGTTCGCAAGCTTCCTGTAAAGCTCTTCATAAGAACTAACAACAGATAGATCAAGAGTCCGTCCAACATCTTCCGACTCCATGAAAACTTTGCAGTGACCAGGGTCAATTTTGATTTCAATGTCAAGAGCATTCTGGTGCCATGAAAACCCATTACTGGATGTTTTTTTTAGTGAACTTTGTTTCTCAGGCACAAATCCTAGCACATCAGCAACTTTTGATTTGTCTGGACCATTAAGCACTTCAGAGACAGAATCTGTGGAGTAGCTACGAGTAATTTGCTGCTCTGTCAGTATTGGCTGGCCAAAGAGCAAAAACTGATGTTTCTTTTTGTTGTCACATTTTTCTGATTTCACATTAAAGCTTTCCATTGTCAACAAGCAAGACAAATTCTCATTGCTGTCCATTTGGCTTCTCCTAAGGGTTTTGGAAATTCTTGGAGGTGGGTTAAACTGCTGTGAAATTGACAAAAATTGTCCAGTCTGCAGTTTACTCTTAAACTGGAAATCTGATAAAGATCTTCCAAATTGAGCATGCCTGGCTCCCTGTATGCCTGCAGGAATGTTTTCAGGTAAACAACACATCGGGCTGCTAGGGCCGAGGAGGTTTCCTGGGAATGACGGTAATTGAAATTGGCTGTCAAGGGGAAATTCGGAATGTTGCAGGAGCCGCAACTTCTTTTTTGGGGAGAAGGGTGGCATATGAATGACTGGCATATTTGACACTAATTCAACCAGCCACGGGTTGACACGTTTTGCATTTTGCAGTATATCTGGTTCATCCCAAGTCACCTGCAGATGGAATATATCAACAGAAATTAAAGATAAAGCTGCCAAAGGCAACAAAAGTGTGGCCTAAACTTTAGCACAACACAAACAGACTAACTGACAATTCAAAAAATTGAATGTGAAAGCTTCTCCATGTTGTATGAGGATTATCTGATACTGAATGAGAATTGAATCATAGCTAAATCCATAAATTGGCACCCAAAAGCTCGCATTGAATCGCAAATTCTTACTTAAGTCAAATCCAATTAATGACTGACGGTATTTAAATAAGAAACGTTAATTAGTGTGCAACTCGTCAACATCAGAAATAAATGTGCAGATTTACCAATTATTGATGAAAATACGTACGCCAGATTCAGTTAGCATACGATTTCCACAAATACAATACCAAACACCTATCTGGAACCAACATGCGAGCGAGATGTTTACCCAGGCAACAATTATAGCTATGTCATACCGGAAGGAGGTTGGCAGAGGTAGGCAGATAATTGGCAGAAGGACGCGTTATAAGAAAGGGAAATCAAATAGAATTAAATTCTGCAGGCAAAGCGACCTGAACTAGCATTGAGCACCTACAGTCTCAACCTTTGAAACTTAATAAAGGTAAATCAATCAATTCAAGAGAAATAAAGTTCTAATGAAGAAAGCCAAAACAGAACGATCTATGATGAATCCCATTTAAGTCATAAATAAACAAAATTATTGGAAACGTGAAGTAATTAACAGAAGATGACAATCAGAGACTAGCAAAGAACCTGGAGCAATCTCCAAGGAGAATTAGGCCATCGAATGGGATCAGCAACATGAGCAGAGGCAACAGTCCCCATGAACCAGCTGATCCGAGAAGAGTCCTCTGTTTCAAAAGCCATCTTAAATCTCATCCCAGAGCACCACTGAATCCTCATTGCTGCTCTCACCGACGAAGCTCTTACAAAAAACTCCGGTGTACTAGCCCTCGGGTAGTAAACAACCTCAATAGGTTGCCCGTTGGTAGCACAAATCGCGGCCTCCAAAACATCTTTAGGCCTCACCCTACCTTTAGCTCTCAAAGCCCCATTGCGTGTCACCTTACTCTCATCTTCTTTCATGAAAAAAGAAAAACCACTATAGGGGTTCAGAGAATTTGCATTCAAGTTCCGTCCAGAGGGTGCTAATTCGGGTCCGTCCCCAATACCAATACCCCTCTTAGCTCTTCGAATCCCAATACGAAGATCACCACTTTCAGCTCTCAAGAACACAATCGAATCTCCAGCAACAAGTTTCTTCTGGTTCACAAAAGTGCTCCACCCTGTCGTTAACAAATGCCTCCTCGGCGTCCCTCTATAAATATGCCTGAATTTCCACGTCTCACCGTGCACATCCTTAGCAACCACCGTCTGCACCGGCGGGTTGGCCGAGTAATCCAACCGTGGGAATATCGTCTCCGCGCAATACCTCGGCACAGAGAAGCCTCCACCGTTGTTGGCATCAGATTGAGTCAACGTTTTCGCAAAAGAAGGAGGCTTTTCTGTATTACTAATGCTTTCACTTGCAATCATTTCGTCTCCGAAATCAAGCTCGTTGCTTTGTAGTGGGACGAGGCTAATCTTTGCATAGACCTCATCGGTCTCTAAGTCCGCGAGGTATTTGACGCCAGCGACAAAGCAGAATATAAGTGCCGGAATCCGAGGAGAGGAAGAGTAATCGACGGTGGTCTGAGAGTGCTCGGCGTGACCTTGTGGAAAGTAGAAGACTTTGGAGTTGAGAGGCGGGATTTGGACCATAGAACCTGCACACGCGTGCCATAGCTGTGGATCCAAGCCCTTTTCCGACTCTTTCATCTGCTTGTTGAAGCGTGAGAAAGAAGGTGATATCAGAGTTAATAATACAATCCTCAGCAAATAGAGTGAAACAAGTAAATTTATGCTTTTACCAGTTGTAAGGAGCGACAAATACACAGTGAACTATAGTGAAAGAGTGAAAAAAAGAGGCCTCTTGGGAATTGATGTTTGAGAAGAAGTCTCCTGTCAAAAAATAACTTTCAAGATCACTTTAGCACTTAAGAAACCTTCCCGAGAGCCTCCAATCCATCAATGTTCCAACATTTACTCCACAAGAGTGCTATCACAATCAAGAATTTAACCTCCAAAAGTCGTCAGCAACTGGGAGGATCAGAGGGTAGAACTGAAATCACTCAAAAGACACTCAGAACTCAGAAACCAGTTCGAGTTGTGGTTAAAAACGTGCGAAACAGTTGGGCAAAAGATCTTTTTATGGGATTTTTATCTTGTTTTAACTTCTCTGATTGACAATCTCTGGTCACTTTGTCCTTTGTTCACGAAAAAGAGAAAAGAAGGGAACTTGCAGAATTTTCGAATAACGTGAGCGATTACTCATGCAGAGACTCAGACAAGAGAAAGACATTAATCACGTATCAGCAGCAGCAGTAGCTGCAATCTCGTAAGGAGTACAGCACCATTACCGCCGAAGAGATTTATATAATAAGTAAAATATATGGTCGCTAAACTCCAAAACAACAGCTTTTTTCAATATCAACTCCTTTTGTTGTTGAAGTTGCAGTTGTTATCACCTTCTCTGTATATCATCAGATCCTGAGCCGAACTCTAGAAGGAAGCACAACAGAACGAAACCAGAAACAAGAAAAAAAGTGAGAGATGGAAAATCTTGAACAGACACACTTACACTCAAAAGGGTTGAATTTATTGAACGTTTATGACGATAAGAAAATGCTTATATTAAGTCCCAAAACCATAATCTCGCAAATTTATCGTGATATTAATATGGCGAGTAAATGAAGTAAGAGCAGTTCATGAGCTCTGAAATTGAAGCAGTCATAACTGGACAAAACTAAACTTAACCCCAAAGTCCAATTGACATTTTTAGTTCAATAAGTGGGTCCCGCTTCCATAGGGTTAGGAATTCCCATCCCATGCCTTTACATTTCAATTCTGGGAGCGTGGAAAACGACTGTTGATCCCATTGGAGAGTGACGAACACGCGTGTGCATGTCGGTTATGGTGAGCGTCCGGTGGAGTAGTCGGCGATCGGGGTTTTTATCTCCTTTTTTATTATTTTTATTTTAAAAATATTATTTATCTCCATATATTAAATTAAATTAAATTAAAAATGAATACAATATATAGAAAATAATTGTATAATAAACTATCAATAAAGAATAAGTGATAATTTTTAAATTACAAAGGTTTTCCTTTATATGTTGCCGATGCAATACGTATAGTTCGAAAGATATTCCAAACATATGATTATTTAGACATTAGTTGGTTGTCTGTCTGAACTACATTTTGAAGACAATTTTCTTAAGATCATCAATCTCCTCTTCTTCTTGTTCTTGTTACTCTCCCTCTTGTCTTTCTAATCAGGCACCATAATTGTAATAAAACAGTAAGCTGTGAAATTTAATTCTGCTGAAGTTCATTTGAATGTTATTTTAGTAATTAGTTCGTGAATTTGATTTAATTCTATCATATAAGAAAATAAAGTTCACGTACTTTTTATTTAAAGTTCTAATTTCTTTAAATGACACCGTCAAGGGAAGCTTAATCTATTACGGTATTCCTAGTCACTCAAAAAGGGTAATTTATGAGCATAGTTTAGTGAATCGTTATGATTAATAAAGTTATGTTGATTAAAAAGCGTGTACTAAAAGGAATTTCATACAATTCGTTTTTAACTAGACCATTTGAAAGATAGACAATATTAGGAAATCAGCTCTCCATTTAATAAATAGTTGGGACAATGTAATTAACAATTAATTTAACTCCCTGAGTAGAATGAGTTGCGATTAATATCATAACCAATGTCTCGCATTAATCACTATCAAGACTGATCTTGAACATCATGCAAAGAATGGTGAGATACAATGTTCCAACAAGGATATGTTAGAAGGGGACGACAAGAACCACTTACAGGTTGCTTTTGGCTGTCCTACTTAATCCCTGTCCTAAATGTACAAGAAAATGAAACAATGGATGGTGATTCATGAACTTAGTTCACTCGCATTTAGGTCGGTTAATCAAGATGTAAATCTTGAGTTAAAATAAAAAAAATTATCTTCTTTTTTCGTAAATCACATTTAAATAAATAACACAGTTGATTCACTTTTTAATAACAAATTATACACATAAATTTAAAGAAAAGAAGCTGGGTCATGGTTCAATTAGCTTATTATTAAAGAGAATGAATTTAAAGCCAAAATGAACAATTAGTTCAAATTAATATCGACTAAGAAGTCTCAAGTCCCATTTCAGGCTTAGAAGTGATGAAGCAAGACTAACTCGTCGGTGCCATAAGAGCAACCGAGTTCCAATTCATACATATTGACATTTTCTCATACAAAAGCTATAGGTTATACTTAAGCCAATTTCATCTCTGGCTCCATCTTTTAGTTAGTGAACTTATTAGCCATGGATGGGGACAGTATTACACGTGTCATTCAAAGAGCTAACATTTTCAAGTTGTTTCTATATACATAAATACATCTATATAAGTATGTATGTATTGTTAGGTACTGTCTTACTTGAACAAGTGTATAATCTATCAATAAATTAATTATGGAATTGAGGTTGTGTACAAATTTTCAATCGATTTTTTTTTTCATACTTGAAAGTTGGTAGTTCTGTGTGCAGCCAAGATGCTTTGGTGCGTAAGGTTTTGGCTTTAAATTTATTCTCTTTAATTATAATAAACTAATTATATCTGCACCCATAATGGCAGGGCAGACAACCGCTATAAAACAATCGGGACTTAATTGAACACGATTGATGTGTCAAGAATTCCGTACTTCACTATCTCCATTGTAAGCTCCGTCATCATTAAAGAAATCTTTCTTGCTATATGATTGTGAGGTTCAGAATTGTTTTGGAGTTCCCGTGGGTTACAAGATTTTGTTCTTGCTTCAAGAAAACTGCCTCTAATTAACTTTAAAACAACGGACAAATATCGTATTGAAAGCTCAACTTTACTCTAGGGTATATGCCGCTTCGAGGAACTTCTCTAAATAAAAATATCATCATATAGTTTTCGACACCTCTCAGGCCAAATTAATATATTTATGGTTGTGGAGGTCAAAACAAGGTTCGGTTTAATTAGTTTCTAAGGTTAAGATAATTTTGGTGAAGTAATATGAAAGAAGTCGATCGAATTGCACATGATTGACTATCCAAGCAATATCTTCTATTACAACGTACTTGGGTTGAAGCAGGAGCAAATATAACTAAACTGTAAGTGTAAACTGCTTTTCGTTATTTCTTAACGTCAAGTAACTTATCCGAGATAATTACCACATATCAACTATAACTGCTACCGGCGGTTCTGCATATGTAAGTAAATTAAGGGGAAGTTCATTGAAAAGTTTGGTGAAGTGAAGACATCACTACCGACAAGCAACATCAAGACAACTAGTTAGACAAAGTTAAGATCAACTTTTCCAAGGAAATGGTTAGCGTTAGTTAGAGAAAAATTAGAAAGGAAAGAGATATTAATGATGGGGTCTCAAGGAAAGAAAGACTATGGCTGTGTGTTGGGGAGTTTAATTAACATGACTTGGAAAATGGTTGGTGAAGAATCGACTTTGATACCGACATATACACACGATCCACCTTTCAAGAAAACTTACACAATAATTATGGGAAGTGCTAATCTCCTTCAATCCTAAAAGAGTAAAAACATCTTAGTTTTAGTGATGTAGTGTGCCGTCCCTTGGCCAGGTCAACCAACCCCGTATACTTGTCTCTTGGGGTTCCTAACATACAAAGTAGCTAGCCTTTATTGGAACTGGTCCTCCTCAAGAAACTATCCTTTATAATGCTTTAATGTTTAGGGCAACTCATGGGAAGGAGGTAGAAACATAGTTACAGAGTTGCATGAATATGGTAACAAGTACGTAACTGAAGCATGAGCCAAGAATGAATAGTCCAATCACATGCCAGAACTCGATCGGTTCCTTCTAATTAATTAAAGTTGAAAAGAAAGACAATAAAGGTCGGGTGGGATTTTTGGCAGCAACCTAATTAGTATAAATTATGATTGTACGTTATAATCATATTTACTTTATTTTAAAAAAGGTCTAATTCGAAAGGTAGTTCCGACATTATTAAGTATATAATTTTCTTCCTTCACTCTCTAGAAGAGGTCTTGCTGCATAAAAGAAGATAGTGTTGTTTTGTTCTATTTTCTTCCTGTCATTGTCTTTCAATTTCATAATAGTTATTAAAAAATACTAATTTAAATAAATATATTAATCTCCAGAGAGCAACATCTAGTAAATCCTCAACTAAGCACGCTATACGCCTACCAAGTATTAATTACATAATTAATAGAAAATGTTCCAAAATTAATTATTCCATAATAAATTATTTTGCTTCTATTTATTTAATTAATGATGTCATTTTATTTATTTCAAGATGCAAAAATAATAATTAATTCGCGATAAGACATTTTAATAAACCTATTACTCTTTTATTTAATGATTTCCTTCTTATCGAATTTGTAACCTTCTTTTGAAGAAAACGACTTCATCCCATATCTCCTTATAAGTGTCCTTAAAATTTTTCCTTTTTATTAGTTTTAATGAAATTAAGCACTAAACACCTAATTACAAGCTAACTTAAGTGCCACGGTTAATCATGGCGATGGCGACTTAGTCCTAATCCATATGTGGAACCCGCTCTAAACACTGGCCATGGAAACCTACATTATTATTAATTTTTAACTATTTGACGTAATTGAGCAGTATATTATATCGTATCATATTGTATATGCTGGAAGCAAGCAACCAGGGAAAAGAAAAAAGAAAAATGTAGCTTGAATGGAATTTCATTTCTCGATTCCTTGAAATACATTTTTTATTCAGTTTTATTATAGCTCTATCAAATTACTCTAACAATAAGATGTTGGGCCAAAAATCATGACGTTAAGAATGAGAGATGTTGTACCCAAAATCTGAAATTCAACAACCAAACATCCAGTGCGTACACGACACTTGTATTTCCAAACCAGTACAGCTAAACCTTCCCATAATCCTATATCCACTAGACAAGTTGGTCTCGCCTTAATTTTACTTGGGATCTGCCAACCCTTTTCATAGGCGTAAACCTAAAAAGGTTACCCAGAAAACACAACCTAAATCCTAAACCTAGAGCAGTGTCAGAATAGGAGCTATACAAGGTTTGCAAGCAAAAAGAGTAGCATTATATGAACTGTCAAGACCATTTCTTTTCAATGACAACCATTACCCCCACAAAAAGCAAACACTTTACTTCCTTTTACTTCTCTATCTTTGTCCTTTTCCTCGGTTCCTCAATACCTCGCCGATTTAATCGAAATACCTAACTCAGTTTCTGGTCCAGCAAGTCACTCGTCCCTCGATCCCTCCCTACGAAACGACAACGAGACCGGTTCCTATTTCCTACCTCGAGTTTCCTATAAAATGTTGGGTCCACGCCGTGGCTGCGAGCTAAAATGCGCCGTGGGCTGTCTTTAAATAATTCGTGCAGAAAAATCATTCTGACAACTAAGAGACAACCCGGCAGTTTGGGGTCGTACAAAGTTGACTTGTGGGTCACTGAGGAGCTTAATGATGACACGTGTCAGTATGATGATGCTGTGTTGGGTTTGATGATGGGACCTTTCAATTTAACAGTAAGTTGTGGGGCCGATTGTGAAGGACAGGCTAGGAATCTCTGTCGTTATGTCGTCAGATATGGAGTTAGGTACTTGACTCGGGCGAGTTGACTCGGAAAGAATGGGCTTATTGGCCTTATTTGACTCAAATGCCACATGTACTTTGTACAATCGGCCACTACATAGAGCTAATCATAGCACCAGAGACATTCGAAATGGGCTGTCGACCTGACCCTCACGTGGCGTGCATGTGAAGTACTCCTTGTCTTTCTTCGTCCTTTTATCCTATAATAAAAATTTCCCTCTCCTAATCATTATTTAAGCCTGAATCGATCAATTTCGAGTAAAAAATCATCATGAGGAACGTCTTCTAATCTCACATCGTAACATAACCCACACATCATCACATTGTTTTACGCTCTGACACGGAAGTCGAAATCCAGGCCATGTTTCTCTTTGCAGGCTTAAATCCCAGCCTAGTACTCGACAAAAGACACTGGATTTTAGGTTAAAATCAACTCTTCCTGATATTATTATGTTAATATTATGGCCGAAGTTGTTAATCAACAACTTGTATAGTTGTATTTGTTGTTATTAAATTCCAATAGCAGTTAATTGATAAGTGATTATATTAGTTGATTTGATCAGCGAATAACATTAGCTATTTATTAAAGATGTTTAGTAAAATTATTTGTTTAATATTTTATAAGGGTGTGATTTTTTTTAAAAATTAAGAACATAGAATATTATATTTCTCAGTATTTTGTTAAATATTCTTATAAGAATTTAGATTTTAGATATTTAATTTTACAAAAATTAAGTCTACAACTTTAATAATAATAATAATAATAAATTATAATAGTCGTCCAATATTAAATTCTCAATTAATACGAATGATGCAGATTAGTATTTTTCATATTATATGTATGAATTTTATTATTTAATAAATTAAAAATATCCATAATGTTGGACTCCGAACTTTTCAATTAATTGAGGAATTGTTGGCGATTATTCATGTGTAGAGAAAATGTGAATTCTTGATTTTGAAATGAAATAGAAAAGATGATTTAGATACAAGATGGGTTATGTGTGATGTGTTGGAAGTAAAAAGCTGAAAAATGTAATCGAAATGTGTTTATTAAGTATGCTTCGATGTTTTAGCCATAACTTTTGCTCTAGTTATCCAAATGAAATTATTCTTGATTTGGGTTAAACTAGAGAGATAAGGCTACAAATTGTTTGATGAAGTTGAGCTTTAATTCGGTCTCTAAGAATGTCAATTTTTGGATGGAAGTTGAGCACATAATATTATTTCAGTATAAGAACAGTCTAACATGTTTGGTATCAAAGCAAGCTGGGTTCCGAAAACAGGATCCAACACATAATTATAGCATGACACAGATACGATATATAGTAGTTATATACTAAAAATATTAATTTGATGTGACTCTTTATGCTCAAAAACTTAATATTATGGTATTTTTAAATGTAAACTAATATTATAAAATTAAATAAATATTAAAAGGTTTAATTAACCATTTTATTATATTCTTCCAAACTTCACGACATAATTATACGATTAAAAAAGTCAACTTTGAAAACACACAAAGCAAAAGTAGAGAGTAAAGTGGAGGACAATACTATCATTAGGCAAATAGCTAATCTCAAACGATACACTTAAGGAGTTTTTAAAAAATTAATTGGTTGTGTTGAATCAGCCAACCCAACTAGCTCATAACCAAACAGATAAAGTTTTTTAACATAGGTTAAATAGCTAAAAAACAACCTATCAGTTGTTTACTAAACACGGCCTATGACCCTGTTTAGTAATCAGTTGATTGCATTAGCTACTACCTGATTCTATTAGCGGTTAGCTGATAGCTGATTATATCACCTAATTTGACCAGCGGATAATATCAACTGTTTATTAAAAACGTTTGATAAAATTAGTTGGTTAGTATTAACTATTTATGTGTAAAATGACTTATAAGGATACGAATTTAAAATACTTATAAGAACATGAATACTATATCTACTTAAATATTTTACCCTATGTTACATTAAACCGTCATCTTGATTAAGGTATTCCTACGTAAAAGTATTCCATTATAGTTAATAATGATTTTTTTTAAATTTTATTCAATTAACTTTAAGGTACGACTGTTTCAAGATCTTACTTTGAGATTATTGTTTTTAAATACCTTATTTTGATTAACTAGGACTAATTCTTAATTTGGATAATGTGTTGTTTCCTTTTGAACCTTTTAAGCGTCTTTATATTTGTTACAAATAGTTCAAATATAACAAAAATTTTCTTTTAAAAGCAAGACAAGGAAGACAAGTGGCGTAGATGTAAGTTTGCGTTGTGAAACAGTCAAAAGTAATAGGGCACAATTGTCATTATCAAAAAGCTAAAGGCAAAATGCTGGTGATATGAAGCTTGTTAAAAATCAGTCAAATAGCTGATACTTTCCTACCAGTTGATTTTTGGCTAAAAAGCCATCATCTAAACGGGGCCTATATTTCATAAGTATTAATTACTTCATTTTGTGTAAGTTGAATTAACGGATACTCGCATAAGATGATAAGAATAGAGTAATGGGAAAGAATAGAGTAATAAGAATATGTGACTTGTTCCCCTGGATTTGTAGCTTGCAACTTAACCTTGATATACTAATTTATTAAATGATTTATCTTAAATACATAAATATCATTAATTTGTACAATTGTGTCACCAACTTCAGAATACCGGCATCTTTTTTTATTGGTTTCAGATCACCTTTAACTTAGCATGCTTTCAGCACAACGAAAATCTGCAGCACAAACTCATAGATGAAGATGATAACAGTTCCCTTTTGAAGTTAGATATCGGTTTATCAGTTGATCCAAGCTCAGCATTTTCCAAATTTTACCTCAAAAGGCTCAGCTAATGAAATAAAAATAGTACACACTTAATTGTAGCTCCGGACGTATAGAAGTGATTTCTGATGTAACTTCACCAACATATCGTTGATTCGAGGGTCTGCATTTGGAAGCCACCTCTCAAGCAACACAAGTCACAAAGCATTGGTAGATCCCAACTCTAAGCATCTTCTGCCTCAGTTTGATCTTTGCTAACTCTAGCTTTCATATCCTCCCTGCTCCCTCCCAAACATCTGACTCGTCTCAGGATCCTAGCTGTTATTTCTATCAAATGTACGCAAAGAACAGATAAATCTGCAACACAATGGAAAATTACAAATTAAGATTTCGAAGACTCCTACCACAATCTAAAGCTCCTTCTAATAATCAATTTAATGCGTATCAGAGCAAGGGTTCCTCTCCTGCCAGTGATGATGTTGCAAAAGTAACAGCTGGATTGACCTGCACTGACTTCTTTCTCATCTCTAAAACCTTACGGTGAGAGTTTGAATGCCAGGATGCAGTGAATGTAGGGCTGGCAGCAGGTCGGTATTCTGGGAGAAGCCTGCCTAACCTGTATCGAACACCGCAAGCATTGCAGAGTGTTTTTGGCCCCATTGGCCCCTCTCTCCACTATGGAGTGCTTGTCACCTCACAACGGGTGCATTTTCTAGTTCCAACTCCATCCAATAAGGACTGCTTCTTAAATGCTAAACTACTTGAAAGCAGCATAAGATTCTTCTTCTGATCTCTTTTCTGGGCAGGGTCCAATAATTTCTCATCCGGACAAGAATCAGGTTCTGATTCGGAAGGAGGCAAGGGATACAAAAATTTTGAAGTATAGCAAGTGGAGATAAAATTAAATGGACTTCGACTTGTTTGTGAACGCTTACTTCAAGGTCGCTTCGCAGGGATATCAAAATTTGCACCATTAAATATCAAATTTTCAGCAGAGCAGGAGCCGCTATCAAGGACAGATATAGGACTGGATGTTCGAAAAAGCTGGGGACGTCTGCCCTTCAAGGAGTCATACAGCAGGTAAGTTATGCTTGAGGACGCTTCGACAGTGCTCTGCCACTGTTTCAGTCAGAAAATTACAATTGTTAACATCCATCAACGATATATTAAAGAATAGACCAAAACAGAAAGAAGAGGAAGAATTAAGCTGCAAAATGCTCTACTAGTTAATGCCAGTAGACTGATTAAACAAAAATCAATGTCCAACAGTAGACAAAAAATTTGTGCTCAAACATACTCATCATAACAATTGAATTGCGGGCTTCAAAGTTTCAAATCACTTTGAACATGACACTGTCAGTGCACAATTAACAGGTAACAAATAGAACATTCAACCAATGCGGAGAGGAAACTATGCCAGTGATTGACACTTATAACACAGCAAAATGGAAGGGAATTGTTTTTAGTTTCTATCCTTCTCTCAAAGTTGATATGTTGCGCCTTGAACCTCGCCTACTAAACTCACACAAATTTAAGCCATTAACTTAACGATACTGCTAAAATTTTCAACTCACTTCCATTTTATTAAACGAAACTACAAAATTGCTTTAGTACTATGTCCTGACAACAGCATCACATTCTCTTTCAACAAATTTTCATTGCCAAAGGAAAGGAAGGGTGCAGCAATAACAGGAATTTTTTTTTTAACCGAATGCAAAACTTGCTTAAAGATAGTAACAGAAGGGTAAAAAGTTCTAAACGTGTCCAAACAATAATGTTGAAAATAAAATAACTTACATATGGAATCTACAACAAACTTTCTGTCTAGATTTATTGCAACATTCTGCAAATAAAGTTTCGAAGATAATAGCAGCCTATTTGATTCCACTTCTATTTTTTGTTTTTAGTTTTCACTTCTAAATTCAGTTGAGAAACCTATTTGGGATAAGTTTTGACTTGTATTTTTAATTTTAACTTGTTCATATTCTCATAATTTATGGAAATCATAAAGACTAGTTTTGGTCACCCATTTTTGTTTTTATCTCATAATCTGATTTCAGTATTAATTAACTAACAAAAAGATCAAAATATTCTTATTATTATTATTATTTATTTTATTTTGTTTTATTTTTATTGTTCTTATTATTATTAATTACTCTTATTATTATTAATTATTATTATAAATTTTTTACTTATTATTATTCTTTTTATTATTAATTTTATCAATTAATTTTATTCTTATTTTATTATTAAATCTTTATTATTATTAATTTTCTTCTTCTTCTTCTATTATTATTATTATTATTATTATTATTATTATTATTATTATCCAAAAATAATTTTCTTATTATTATTATTATTATTATTATTATTATTATTATTATTATACAAAACTAATTTTCTTATTATTTTTTTATTA
>JAOTBA010000008.1:4869614-4884418 GCA_025629845.1 Erythroxylum squamatum
GATCTTCACGCCCAATAACACGACCGACTCGTGTTAACCTCGTCAGAGGATTTTCCTAACTATTTTTACTCAAAAGCAAAAACAAATAAAACAAGAAAACAACAATTTCAGATATGAAATTCTTCACCAAAATAGTCAAGTACCAGCACCAACAATATATGTACTCATCTGTGACAAAGCCTTCTTTGTGCTGCAATCATCAATCAACTTCAAGAACCCAGCAAAAACAACAACTACGCATAACCCTTGGACTGCTTGTTAGAGATAACTCAAACAGAGGATGAAAATCAAAACAGAGCCGCAGCCAATTGAAAACCTTCACCAAGTGTCGTTCACACCAAAAAGCCAGAGCATATGCACAGCCCACTACTCTTCGCATGCGACTAACGCCGCTTTAACAAAATACCCCCTGCTGATTTTTTTGTTGCCACAAACCCCTTCTAGGTTTGTTTTTCAAAAATACGTGAACACCTGGACTTTATTCATAACAAGGACTTATTTCATAATAAGGAGATATGCACTAAATAGATAGACTTCAAAGATTCGTATGTAGATGCAACCCACGTGATCTTATATGTCCAATTTAAAGAAATATGCCAAAATAAATAAAATAGATATATTTAACATATATCTAACAGAATTTAATAAAACGTAAAACGTAACCGAAATAGAAACAGATAGACTGTTACCATTCACGAAGGCCGACGGAGTTAGGAAGCCTCGGCCTTCCCGTGGACTGTTGAGTGTTAACTCCTGTCTCCATTTGACCTCTTCTGTTAGTTCGGGAGTTTAATTCCACTTCTCTTTTTACAATATATTTTTGTATTTAAATTTTATAAAAAGTTATCTAAATAAATTTCTGAAATTTGTTATTAATTTTAGTTATTTTGTGTTTTAAATTTATAAATATTATTTTAAATATATTTATAAAATAATTATCTAATTTGAAATATATTTTTCAAAAATGTAAATATAATTAAATAAAATAATCAAATTATATTATTCATAAATTTTCTTGATAACTAATAAATAAAAATAAATCTTAAAATAATAAATTTTAAGATTTCCTAAACAGTGATTATGAAATAGAAAATTTTAAAATGTCAAGTACCAAATTCCAAGTAATAATATTGGCTTTAAAATTTAAAATAATATCAATGAAATTATAAATATTTTTTACAAATTTGATTTATTTAATTATTTAATTCTAATAAAATATACATACTAATTACAAATATTTGATAAAAGATTAACTAAAATAATTAATTAATTTATAAAATAAATTATCTTTAGTTTTATATAATGTTTAATTACTATCAATAATAAAATATAATTATTTAATATTAACAACTAAATGTATTCTCATTTTATTCGAACTAAAAAACCAAAAATCAGAAAAAAAAATATTTGAATGACCTTTAATTTATTCTACAATATTATACTATTATTGTCAATAAAATTAATACCTAAAAGAGCAAATCCTTCTATCTCATTTCAACAAAAACATATAACTTAAGATTAAATTTTCGTAATTTAGAAATGGAAATTTTTTATTCCCAATTTATCGCTTCCAATGGAACATTGTTCAATTGGTAGAACTGAGATTTGGGATTGGGATTTCTAGGCGTTGTTCAAATTTTTAAGTGCCATCACCATTCAATCAGTGCTTGTACAAAAGTACCCAAGTTGAGCGATCACGTTATCGCAACTAAGATTATCGCTCTTACCAAGTGGAGGAAGATTGACACTAAATGATGAAGTGAAAGGTTTGTTTGTTCAGAAAATTTTGCCTGTGAACTTCGGGAAGTTATCAAATGTAGTACAGCAAGGTAAACCAAACGCTTGATGAAGGGTAACTGGAAATGCAAAAGAGAGAACTTTTGCCTTCCTTTTGGCAAATGTACGTGCAAAACTAATTTGTTGAATGAGCATTAAGCTTGGAACAGCATCTGTACAACAATGAATCAACTCTAGTGAGATATATATATATATATATGAAAGAATAAGACATTCGCTTGATACGGGCATATTCATTCGATTATCTTATCAGGACCTCTGATTCCAGATATCAGCATGATTTCAGTGGAACTGCTTTTGAGGCATCCAGGTGATTAAGGCGGCAAGTGCCAATAAGATACTCCGGGAGTTCCTCTTCTGTGTTTGCCTGTGTTAGGAAGAAGGTTTCATGTGAGATGGGTGCGGAGTACCGCCAGGAACTTTTGTTAAAGACATACTCGGAAATTATTGCATCTCAGGGAAATTGGGAAAACGAACTGATCTTTAACTAAACTAGGGACTCTTTTCTTTCTTTGGCCTAGGAATGATCAACACAATTTGGGAGAAACAATGTCTCTCAAACACAATCGTTGACTTGTGTAAGAACAACGTTTCTTGTTATTTGATCAACTAATGTTTGTTCAACTCAATTCAAACAGACAGTAGTTTACCTGAATCAAAAACGCCATTTCAATGACCAAGTTGCTGAGATAACCCAGAACAAGGCTGACAACACCCCTCGCCACTGTTGACGATCCAATGTCAACACCAAGCTGAATGAATCACAAAATTCAGAATTAGAAATCTTTTCTATCGACTCTCTCTCCCTTATTCAACCAAGGGACGGAAGTATCTTTTGAGACTTTAATCAACAACTCCAACTTACTGTCTCTGTTCATACGCTTGCATAGGAATGGTAACCACAAATTATATGATCTACGTTGTGCATATAATGATTTCACCAGCTTACCTCTATGTAGTTATTTCCAACAAAATAATTCATTTCTAGTGCTTGCCCAATCAGGCATGCTTTCTTTCCTACACTCTGCTTGACAATCCATGAACCCTGAAGAAGCATAAGTTAATTCACGAATTAAATTTACAAAACTTTCCCAGATATTCATGACAAGATGAAGGTGACATTTCCAAAAACATTTAAAACATACAAGGCCTTAGGTTCAAGCATTTAAAATAATTTTGAGCTAGAAAAAGAAAACATAATAGTAGATGCAGAAAGAGAGAAATTTCTTCAGCTATTGCCTTATAGAAACTAGTGTTCTGTCAAATAACCAACACGTTAATGATGGTAAACACTACCTGAAGATAACATTCCCTTATAATTGCTTGAAATTCTATGTAGCTGTTAGGCATGAAGTGAACAAGCTGTATAGTAACTCAAAGAACTCGTTCACTGACCTTGGATATGTATGGTATGAGCTTAAACCTACAATTTCGAAATGCATCATCCCCCTTGACAAAGCTCTCCAGCAAGGGTGCTTCTTCCAATGGTGTTGTCATCATAAAGTACAGGGCAAGGCTATAGGTTGTGGAACCAGGGACCTGTTCCACAGTAATTGACCCACATATTTAGTAGACAAGAACAGTAATGAATATGATTTAGATTTAGTTGACCAGGAGAATAGAAGCCTTCACTTGTATGTTTATAATGAAAAAGAACTCTGGTCCTCCTTGTGCTGCATATTTCTGCAATAAAACATTTGTAAGGTTCTTTCAAGTTAAAAAGATCATTTTGCAAAGGAGCATTACAGAAAAAAGATTATTCATGACTAATGTTCAAATTTAATAAACACCACAATATATCTGGAATACTACCTGAACAATGCTTCCAGGACGGCCAGCAAGATCATCTTCCCGCTTGTCAGATCTTAGCCAATCTGCAGCAACCATTTGCATCAATGTGCCTTTAGCCTTAACCTGGAAACAAAATAACAAAGTACTATTAATAGTTAATATCAGCCAGCACCTAGGACTACTTTTCTCAAGGTCAACATCACTTTGTATTAGCCCGCACCTTCTTCTGGTCTTGGAGGTAACTCTTTCCACGAATTAGAAAGCTAGAAGGATCAGCCATCGCCCAACTAGAAGGTAAAGTGTAGGTTGAGTCTTTTGGGAGAGTGGACCCATAACAGCAAGAAATACTGTCTTCTCTTGCCATCTCCTGTAAATCCATATAGCCCTTCTTCTGAACTGCAGCATGCATTAATGCATAAATATTATGAAACATAAAGGAAAGCAAGATATAAAACAATGGCATCAAGTTTTTTATTTCAATATTGATCACCAAAAATATGTAATACCTGCAAGATCATGCAATTTCTTCACAAAACCTGCAGCGGTAGATAATTTAGGCTGACGTAGGTCCTGCAATTATCAAAGTGATGAGCCAAGTGAGAAATAAAGTTAGTCTTATGGAATTGAGCTCAAAATTACTAATGCTGATGAACAAACAATGATAAAGAAAAGGATTTTAGAAGACATCATGCGACAGCAATAGCAATAATCAAGAAAGAAGGTGGAAAAACTAAAAGTGAGAATTACGAAGTCTGGGTCAGAATGTCTGCAATCTGCAAGTTAACCAGACAGACGAAAAGTAGAAAACTCTTTACAGTGGTAGTTCACCTGAAACTGATACCACAAACTATGTCCAGATAGAACTAAAGTTTGACAACATAAATATGAACACCAATTCACATAACTGTGCGACACTTTTATTGTGCTTGCAGAGAAGCTAGAAAAGTTATAGAAAAACATTGCAAACACTCCCTGCACCTAGCAGTAAGGCAATAACCCTCACCGAGAGCTCTACCGTGATGTTAACATGCTTATTGTGCCTATAAGGCTAACTAAAACACGATACACAAGTATTGCACATTCATTGCCCTGGAGATCATGACATATGTTCCCTAGCCAAAATCCTAAATATTCCATGCACGGGAAATCAAGTAAAGAGAAAACCGGAAGAAGACAATTTGTTGAGAATACCTGAGTATACATTTCTGGACCAAAATCACAGTCCCATTCAGTTTCTGTTAGTTCATTATCTGATGGTTCTGGAACATCAAAAAACTCATCAGCACCATCATTTAGGCCAACTAGGCTGGCATGTTCTGAAGCTGTATTATCAAGCTCTTCACATATATATTCCTTGGTCTTTCCACCATTTGTTGGTATTTGAGCGTCAACTCTGTTTTGTTCTTCAACCTGGTGCAACGTAACACTGGTTGCCAACTCGCCTGAAGAAAAATCAGGAGGAGAGCAGTTCCCTAGTTTTGTTCTGAACAATTCTCGCAATGCTGGAAAATTCATCAAATTTTACTTATAACTCAAAATCCAGTAGTTCATCGTATGTAGAAAAAGTAACTACTGACACAGAAACTCTAGATCAACAATTGAAGTCTACCAGCAACTCTCCCAAGCATCCGGATGGTTATAGATCGAGCTGCAGAAGTTTGTAGATACGATCTCCAAGATTTCCAGTCAATAGCAAGCATGTGCTTTACCACAGAACGTTTCCCTTGGTTCAAAGGAGAAATAACATATCCTCCACCTGCAAGATTGTGCAAATAAGATGTCAATCCCTCACCATCACCAGAAGATTGTTATCAAATTATTGTGCTATTGTGCAGAACAAACTCTACTCCTAAATGACAAAACCTAAGCCTAGACAAAAAGGGTATATAATCTCAAAAGAATTCACAAACTATGGTACCTGAATGACAAATACCAATACCTGGTTGCATTCTTTAACAAATCATACCCAGTTCCAAAATTTTTTGACATAGCATGCTAATCGAAGACTTTGAAGCACCAAGTAATTTCATTTCCACTTCTTTCTTATTTTGGTTACAAGATCAGTATAGAAAAGAGAAATAGCAGAAGTAAAAGGCATCCTTTTACTTTCAAATCGCAAGCGTACATTACTTTTAAGGCAGGCACGGATATAGCCTCTTTTGGTTGGACACTTCTTGTGAAACACAGAATGATAGAGAATAACTGCAATGAGAACAAGCCCAGATGTTAAGCTTTTGTTCAAGAGGTTCCTTCACAAATGTAGTTTATAAGATAAAATTACAGGTATCGCTACCATATGTTCCATCATCTTCCCGCCTCCAATAACGCCGCAGTAGAAAGTCTCTTTGCTTCATTCCCCTGAATAATATGATTTTTTCCAAGATGGGTAAATCCATATATCAAAACCCATTGTTACAACATACACATAAAGTGTAGAGGCAATTATCTTACCAAGGTAACCAATCACTATAGAGCTGCTTGTGAATAATATCAGTGTGACCATCAAGGTGCTCAACCACACTACCTTTGTAGAAACAGAAGTCCCATCTAGAAAGCAATTGGTAAAGTCAACTCAATGTAAGAAAAGTACATTATCTGAGAAAAAAATAGAACAAGAACTCATTAATAATGAGCATAACTCGTAATTTTTTTTAGCACAGGCTCATGAATAATATGAAACATAGTTGACATCTGAGCTGCAATGCAATTATAAAAAGTGAATCTAGTTCGTGCTATTTGAAATAAAAAAAGTCCCAATAACAAGTCCCAAGTGTAAATAACCTCTGTGGGTTGTTTGCCAAGTGTAACTATCCTATTCATCTTTCTCATCCAAATTGATCATAATCATTAGGAAAGATTCTCAAACAGCTTACTCTGATCTTGAGGGACCAAGAGACATAAGAGTTTGGAAGATGGCTTCTGAGGCGCCATCAACCACAACTACTGCCATTATTGCAGGATGATCATCCCACTATCAAGAGAATACACACATTTACCAACATGATTGTGATTAGAGATCAATACAGAGAGAAAAAGAAATCTGCCTACTTTTCTATGAGAATCTCTATCTTTTGCCTCTTTAAAAAGTCGCAAACCTACAAAACAGCCATTTTGTTATATATGAAGTTGAGTATGCCTCAAAAGCTTATCTTAAAATGAGTACCAACCATTATGACACCCAAATATGGTCCAGGATGAAGGTGCAATAACATCAGTCACTGGATCTGTCCGAGTGGATGAACACAGAGTCCAGTCTATAGATTTTATTCGACTGGAACCACTCAATCTGAAAGAATGATTTGTGAAAGATCAGGAAAAAGAATATACAACAGATCAACTGCTTCTAAACTGTTGATATAACAAGGAAGTATTTGCATTTTATTGGAACTTGTTGAAGATCAGGGGGACAGGCAGATGATAGTAAGTAGGCATGTTAATGTGCATTTCTAGAGAAATTTGAGATATACAAGATCTGGTTACAGTACCTGAAAGACTGCCAGTTGCTTTTTGAACAACCAGCAATGTTAGGACAACCCTGCAAATTTGCATAAGCTTCAGTCCTCATTGTACATGTACTCTCTATTTGAAAATTAACTTCAATAACCTGAAGTTCAATAACCTTTAAAGCTGTTTCCTGAAAGGATTGAATCCATCTTGCTGCTTCTTCAGGGCTGCTTGCTCCAAGCTATAATTATTTCAATTTCACAACATACATAAGATTTATGACATAAATATAAATCATTGTGATTGTTCATTGTGGTCACCTCACCTTGAGTTGGTCATTGTGGTTAGAAGTATTATAAAGTGTAAATATGAAGAACACCTGCAAGTTTCACAAGATACAATTCTTACAAATCACTGGTGACTTGAACAAAACTGAAAATATAACCAAAAGATCATCACCAATGTGAACATATTACAGCTTTCATACTTTTCTGTGAATGCTTTCTCTGCCATTATCAGTTACCCTAATACATGAATCAATGATTGCACTTCTAACAGGACCCTGCAAAGAAAACAAGATTACCCTTTTGCTCAGTAATCATAAACTAATGTTAAAGACAAACAGAATGGCTAATCTTAGATTATGCAGGCCTCCTATGAGAAAATATAGCGCATATGCATCATATAGATTGCACAACTAATCAACGCATGGCACATTCATTTATTGATTCAACTGATCAACAAATTTCTTTTGTTTTCTTTCTGTTATATATATATTTGTCTATACAATGTGATGATAAAAACACTGCTAGCATTTAATGTAGTACTGGACCCGCAGCATAAAACAGAGGTAAATTTTCACTGCAGGAAAGTCACTTCCTACCAAGCATCCAACTCATTTTGGCAACACAAAAACCCAAAATAGAAGCAGAAAGAGGGGAGAAAAAAGACGGTTCAAGGAATTGATATATACATAATAGCTGAACATAGACAAAAGAGCTACCGATGTTGACCTATAATACCAAAGTAAAAACATTCCTGACATTGTAAGTACAAATATCAGAATGTAAAATTCTTTGCGACGATTTCAAGGAGCAACTTGAGCAAAGCAATCACCTCCAACGTTTATTTCTTCTCAAGCAAAGGTAAAGAGAAAAAATGGAAAACAGAAAGAGAGTCACTGACGCAAACTTTTGCTTTTGTTAAACAAATGCTTAAGAAAAAAAAAATTTCCGGACAAAATGTTCCCATTAATTGATGCACATAATAAATCACGCCAAAAGGGAAATCCAAAAGGCGTATTAGCCTCATAACTCTGCAACAGCGAAACTAAGTGTAATGATGTTCTCCACAATCGCAAGCGAAACTCGGCACCACTTGTTCTGTTGAGCAAAAACGAATCTCACTTCTCATACACTCGGTTTTTGTTGTTGTTTTAGATTTACTTCTACCTAAAAACAAACTTCTAATAAAATCAAAATGCAAAATAGGCAAAACTCAAATAAAAATTAAGCCCCGCATCATCATAACTAATGCGCTAAAGGCAAAACTTAGGAGTAACGAAGTGCAAAATAGAATACAAATCAAACGTACGGAAGGAAAACAAAAAGGAAGCAAAACATACAAAACGACTAGAAAGAAGAAGAACAAGATAACAAGAACACTATATTCACATCATTATTATATCCATGATTTGAAATTAACTTTTCTCCGGAAACCGAGTGCACGGAGCAGAACAAAATCGAAAATTCAACACAGTACATGTATCAAGTCCTAACTAATGCAATAAGCCAAACAACAAGCAAATACAAGGAGACAAAAGGAGACCTCATCTCTAGAAGTAGGAACAGACTTGAAGCTCTTGAGAACATGACCTTCAAGAACAAAGTAGCGTTTTCTAGAGTACTGCAACCCAATCCGATTCGACCGTATTAGATACAACCACCCTTCCATTCTTTCTTCTTCTTTTCGTATCGACGACGAAGTCTCCATCTCTCTCAAAAACCAAATAATCTTCGTACACAAACAAAATCCAAATTCTCACTACTTCACCAGCACAGACAAATCTACTTCTAAGCAGCCAAACCTACAAATATCACCAACACATATGTGTTCGTGACTATGATCCTCTAATCCCACTGAAGAGACGCAGAGAGAAAATGGCCTTGGAATTGGAAATGAATGTGTTTAAATGTTTGCCTTTTGTTTTCTTCTCCTTTTTTTTTTTTTACTGTTTTTTGTATTTCGTATAATGGCAATTTTCGTTTTTCTCCCTCTCTCTCTGCTTAAGCTAACAGAATTTCAATTGGGAGTATTGTGTGTAATGAGACAAAGACTGTTAGTGCAGCGAGCGAATATTGGTACTTCTGACCTTAAATTTATCGTTTTGCCCTTTAACGTATTTTTCATTTACTCTTTCGGTTTAAGGCTGACTCTGGGAAGAGGGTGGGCTGGTGTAGGGTAGAAGGAGAGATCCGAATGAGTCAAATCTACCCTGGTCCGTCAGTTTATTTATTATTTTTAATTTGTGTGTTGATTTTTATTGCAAGATGACGATGCGACGAAATACGAGATGATGCAATTTCATTGAATGGTAAATAATAAATAATAATACAATAAAAAAAATACAATAAAAATAAATAATAATACAATAATTCACTAATTTCATTGACAATGTTAATCAATTTTTCAAATTTTGTTTGCCTACCTTATTTGAAGCGACCGTATTTTAAGTTTTTTAGTCAATCTAACACCAGCTGTATCAATAGATAGAGTTTTTCAAATCAGTAATATTTACACATTTTTAATCTTTTCTAAAACGATAAATTTATTTGTTTTTAATTAAATACACATAATAATTTATAAATTACACAATTTACATAAAATATTTTAGTCTATAATTAATTAATAAATTTAGTTCAATCAATATTTACAATTTCAAAATGGAATTGTTATCTTCTAAATCATTAAAATAAAAATTATTCTATCAATTCCAACTTAAAATTTTTGATTTAATAAATACTTAAATCAAGTTATATCAATTAAAACATACCCATGAAGCTTTTTAATTTAGATTTTAATGCAAAATTATATTAAATCTCTCGTATCATTTGGTTAACAAAGTTAAAAACTATGGTCGTTATATAGTATAAAGAAAGAATATTATTGAATCTTCCCTTAAATTATGAATATTTTGGTAAGAAGGTGGAAATTTTTTATTTAATTATATTTTAACAAAAAAAGGTCTCAAATTGGCAGTGAATAATTTAACGTTACTATGATTTTTCTTTTTTGCAATTAGAATGTTGCTTTAAGGAGTACAGCACTTCAATGTGTGTCACTAACATCTGTTTGTAAGACACGTTATCCTTGTTCAAGAATTTTCCCTGATCACTAGGACGGCTTATTCTTACTAGTATTATAATTTTAGCACCATTGCATTAACATTTTTTCATCAAATTGTGAGATTGTGGAAGTTAAATTTGGAAGACTTATGTATATTATAAACCTTATTTGAGTTTAATTTAATTAAATTTTAATTATATCATAAAATTTTATTGTTAAATTAAGACCTCTAAATACAAACTTTGGGTGAGGTTTTATTTGAGCCGTGGGATATAATGGTCAAATCGGCTTCTTCTTTTTGGCTGGTAGGGAAAGGCTTTTAGGTGGGACCGATCCGATAGCTTTTTTCTGCGTATTCATAATTTACTGGTAAAAATTTTGTCAGTCCTTGGGCTTTACGTAATTCCTGGGTTTTCAAAATAAAATAAAAAAGCATTGACGAGTGTCCACTGTCCTCGTTGATTTCCGTTTCCGTTTAATAAAAATAGTTTTTATTTAGAAATAGAAAACTGCGGCGTGCGCATTGACTTGACTTTTCAGCAACTTGAATTCCCAGTATCCGATTTGAAGCTTCATAAGAGATTCCTAGAATATACACGTAAATGATGGAGTGGCCAAACCTTGTCCATGCATAATTCAAATATTTAAGTAATTGATAAATGCTTAATTATTTCATGATATTTACTTATGGAAATTATAAAGTTTCTATTAAAAAAAGCATGTGATGCCAATTCAATTTGTAATTATTGCCCAACTGGCATTAGCTGCATCGTATAATTAAAATATCATTATTGAATCGAGTAAAATGCTTCATAAGAAGTGAGAATTTAAATTAACAGGAGTTTGTTATTATTATTAGTGCGCATGTGACGAAAGGTCATCAATCTTTCTATTTATTATAGTCTTTAATTATCGATAGAAACTTTAAGGCTGCTTTTTATATTGAAACAGTTATTAGCTATACCATGACGCATACCCGCTCGTCTGCTTCTTACATTTAGCATATATCACATAATATGTGTGTGTATGATTTAACCTCTTAATATATTTTTTTATAGAAAAAAAAGAAGGGTGAAACACATTGATTCAAGTTTGTCATATATCTGAAATGTTTCTGTAACAAAATTGGAAATATTTGAATGAGAAAAATAATTGAACTAGAATAGGATTATGTGAATATTTCATTTACTAAAATTTATGGTGCAGTGCCACGAAATAGGGACCGAAAAGATTAGGGAACAGATTTGTTATTCCCGAGTTACTGTACTCTGCTATACTTTTAAGATTATAACCATCCAAGTTATTATAATAAATGACTTAAATTAGGTCATTTTTGTTTGTTACTGGTCTTTTGAAATTAAATAACGAGTTAATTTGAGAAAAGGCCATATCATATGTGCACGTCACGTAGTAGTGGGTAAAGGAAAGGCTCACTTTCGGCTCTGAAGTCTCCACGTGGTCGGCGTATCCCTAGCCAGCCGTGATCCTCTGTTTCGCTTATAACTGAATAGGGGGAACAGTTTTTTTATCTGGCGATTTCATGTTTTTCTTTTCTATATTTGTATATAAAAAAATAAAGATTCGAAAGCTTGACCTTGTTTTGCTTTAAGCCATCATCCATCCTTTTTTTTGCAACATTTTTGCTTTTTGTATAATAATTTCGTAATTATTATTATTTGATAATGAACACATTACTAAATAAGTCTATAATAATTTATAAAATACATATTTTTAAATTTTATTTAAAAAATTAATAATTAATAATTAAGTAATTGATTCAATTCAATTAATACGATAAGTCTGGTATATTTTAATCAAAGGGGCATATTGAATTGAGCATCCAATTCTTGAAATAAATGTCGAAGAGACGTCTAAAACTGTGATTTTAACCTAACAAGAGTTCTTATTCAATTTACGAAAGATTCATGTTTGAATAAAGACCTTTCAAATGCTTGTAAAAAATAAAAGTCAATAACAATCTTTTATCATGTGTAATTTAGCATGTTTTAAGTTTATTTGATGATAAAAAAAGTGATCTAATTTCTAAAATAGTCTTCGGTAAATGACTAAAATTTACATTAAATTCCTAACAATTTCTTTTTTCATATAAGAATGAATATCTTAATTAATAAATATTTATAATAATTAATTTTAGTTACAAACTTAAATAAAATATTAAATACGAGTAATATCAGCAATTTATAATTTTTTTAACATGTTACTTATTAAGGTAACGAGTAAAAATAAAACACCATATTTGATCTATATTTTCATTTTATTTTTGGGGGAAGATGATTTACCGACTAAAGACAGCAAGCATGCATACACATAGTATCATGGCCTGCTGCTCTTGTGCTGATAAGGATGTTTTTATGTTAGGAAACAGACATCAAAGATGAGCGGGTAAAGCATGCACATGCCTCAATTATTACCGCCCTCCTCCAACCACCATATGCTGCTCCTCGGTGTAATGAGTTGAACAAGGTATGGACCACATCACACCAATTAATCTCAATTTTCAAACATTGGTTGATGAGACTGTTATAAGTTCCTCAGTTCATATACAAACTCTTATTAGGTAGCTAAATTCCATCAACTTCAGTACATTTTGATTCTATCATGTATTTGGTATAAATCTCACCTACTAAAGTTTTCCCTTTATGGGTCAAACCGGAAATTTTATAAATTTGACCTTTAAGATATCGTTTTATTAAAAAGAGTTAGATCTTGAGTATACCTAAATTTAAGTAATCCAACTCAATTAAAAAATATTGATTTATATTTTAAATGTTTAAAAATATTTTAAAAATTGACGAGATTGACCTATAGGCCGGCCTATTATCATCTCTAATTAATAACTAATTTTTAAATTAAAATTTGTGGAGATTTTTTTTAAGAGTAAAATACTCAAATTCTCATTCATGATGATAAAACTTACTTAGAAATTGAGGAGTAGAAACTAAATCCGTAGATGCTCAAAGCGAATAGATGCTCGAGCTAAAGAATGGGCATGTCTATTAGCTTGCCTATGAATCCACCTATAAGAAATATTCGGTAGCGATAATAACAAAGTCTTACAATCATAAATAACAATACCCAACTCAAAAAGATCAAAGTCTGGTGAGCTAAGTGCGAAAAAAAAAATTGAGGAGAGTTTTGTACTTTCGTTTTATAACGACTTAAATCTTTTATATTAAGAGATGACATGAATGAAAATATGAAGGTGACAATACGTGCATGAAAGTGGGAGGAGCAATTAGTATTATATAAGTCATTACGTCTTCAAAATATATGCAAATGGCAATAAGAAACGAATTCTTAAATGAGTCCATTTAATTGATGACACACATATAGTAACCCATTCTTATGGACTCACTCGTCCGCCTAATAAGCCACATACATCACAACACATCTTCAATTGCTATAATTTTTTTTAAGAAAATGCTCTAATATGATACGAGCTTAGATGATTATAAAAGAAGATGAAGTAAACGTAGTTATTGTAGGAATAGGCGATACGATGTAGTTTTATTAAACAATTGTAGTAATAATATATAGAAAAAACAACTGCAGTAAGAACATAAAAAAACAACTTATCTACTAGTTATGCATTAGGTTGTGTATTATTAGACTTCTTTAAATTTCACGTATCAAAATTACTGTTAGGGGTTGTTGTTGTACATAATATAAACAAAAATAATATCAACAACAATAATATATAAATAATACGTGTAAATAAGTGAATTGATAGGACTTAACAACTAAACTAGTTAAACCGTTGGAAGTTAGGAAAAGACAACATTAACAAATTAATCAAATGCTATTTCTCTCTCTACTCTCCCTCGTTACTCTTTCTTACTTCTCATATTTTGCCATGAATCACTTTTCTTAATCCATAATCCTTGATTTTTACCATTTACCCGATTACTTCCATCATAAATTGGTATCAAAAGCGATCATAGAACAAAGTTGTCATTACATTATAGCTAAAGGAACCAGAGCACAAGAGTGGAGGCGAATGGAGGAAGGACTACATAATCAAATACAAGAGCGTAGAGTAAAGGCACGAGCGAAGTATACAAGAACTAAAGGAGTGGATTACGCAAATATATATCAAAAAAATAACGGAGAAACTTTGAAGCATGAACTAGGCGAACAAAGTGCCAGAAGTGAGTAATAGAGAAAGCACCTATGGACGGTGTTATATTCTTAATAGGTGTATGGCAAAATTGAGTTACTAATGTTTAGGGGTGACAATCTTAGAGTCTGGATCTTTAATTGTGAACAATTAGATCGTACCTAACTGAGTTGAAGTTGGGGCTGGTCACCATGTACTTGGAGGCAGAGGCATTTGTTAGACATTTTTGTCCTTAGGGGCAATGTTGTCAATGTCTCTCATAAAGTTGGACTACAATTAATTGCAATTT
>JAOTBA010000008.1:4885656-4909353 GCA_025629845.1 Erythroxylum squamatum
ATTATTATATAATTTGTATTTATTATTATTAAAATTTATTATTACAATCCATTCATAATAAAAGTATCAATGAATTATATATTTCTAATCATATTAAGGACCAGGGGCATATTCGTCATTTGCACTATTTTTTGTTCTGTCCCCTGCAACCAAACACATTCTGTCCTTGAGGCAGAGACAGTTTTCGATGTTTTGTCCACCATAACCAAACACCTTACTGTCCCTAATTTTTATTTCGTTCTGTCTCCAAATTTCTATTTCGTTCCGTCTCCAGCTACCGAAGACGACAACCATACGTAGCGTAAGAAAAAGGTAACAAGGGAACCTCTCGTTTGAGGAGAATACTTGTTGGTGTTAGAGCAAAGGTTTGGAGAAACAACCTTTGAAGATCTTGTGAGAGATTTGAAGGAATTGAGGCAAAGGGGAACGATTAAAGAATATATTTCAGAGTTTGACTAACTCTCCCACAAGTTGGTTATGCCGAAGCCCTACTTCGTAAGTCTATTTTTAAAGGATTGAAACTTGAAATTAAGTATCCTGTAAAGATTTAGAATCCAAGAATCCTTCAACATGCGAGTCCAGATTCTCTGTCTAATATTACTCTGTCTTATTCTGTCTTATAGAATTTCAGCCATTTATTTTGCGAGACCCACACGAGATTCATGCGGGGCCACATAAATAAATGACTGAGATTTATTGGACACAATAAAACACCATAATATTGGACAGAGGATCTAGACTCTCTAACGTACTTATACGGGGGAATAGGAAGATTTAACTAAAGAAATCCTTAATACAGTAGGATATGCCATGAATTCACAAAAATCAACACAAGGACTACTTCCTAGACCCGTAACAGGAGGTAGCCAGAAAGGGAGAGGAGACTTAAGATGGGAAAAAGCTACTTCTAGTAAGGAGTGAAATGATAAACGAGATAGGGGCTTGTGTTTATGGTGTGAAGAAACATATGTACTAGAATACAAATGCAAAAAGAAAAAATTACAGATATGTGTGATGGAGAAAGAGGTGAAAAAATGAGAGGTTTCAAGAAATAAATGAACAAACAATTCAACTAGCATTTCTTTACAAGCAATGTTAGGGATGAGTGAGACTAAGTATCAATAACTAAAGGTACATGGTATAGTAGATGGAGGGTTTATCTATATCTCGTTAGATGGATGAAGCACTCATAATTTTGTTGATAAAAAATTTGATTTTCAAGATTTGTAGAGAGCTTGTGGAAATTAAATGCTTATCTGTGTTAGTGGAAGGAAGAATGTGACTAGCTTGTACCCACATTTGTAGAATTTTAAGTGGCAGATGTGTGGTGTTGAGTTCACAATTGATGCGTTGGTGATTGATATCGAAGGGAATGACATGGTACAAGGAGTTCAATGGTAGTCTACTTTGGATGATATAGTGTACAATTATCAAAAAGGGACTATAAAATTTTGGTGGTTAGGTAAGGAGAGGAAATTGGTCAGGGAGGATCGTAGTTCATAGGAGAGTAATCGAAGTGCTTGATGAAAAGATAACAAAAATATGACATGCTAGCATCATAGTTTATTGTTGTATAGTGGTACAAGAAGAAGGGTGAAACATATCTGTACACAAGGATCAAATAGAACTATGGTCATTTCATATTGATATTAAGAATGCAGATTTATCTGATGAATGTCAGAAGTAATTGAATATGAATTTTTAATATGGGCAAAGTGCAGAGTCTATTGATAAATATTGGGCTTGGATCAACCATTGCTAAAATAACTAGAACTAGTTATTTAGATAGTTGACCCTTACCACTCATAAACCCTTTAACATTTTCATGTTTAGTCTACTCTAACAGAGTTATTACGAGATCAGTATACGAGGATCTTTGAGGAACTAAGGGGAATTCGCTCTTCCAGATGCCATGATCATATAATACCTGTAAAAGATGATACTAAAGCCATAAATATGTAACCTTACAAATATTTCAAAGTTTAGAAGATTGTAGTTGCAGAGCTGATAGAGTATATTTTGAAATAAGGAATAATTCATTAAAGTCTAAGTCCTTGTTCCTCCCTGGTAATTTTGACTAAGAAGAGGGATGGTTTATGACGCTTTTGTATTTATTGTAGATCTTTTAATCAATGTACTATTAAACACAAGTTTTTAATCCCTTCAATGGAAAAGCTATTTGCTGAATTAAATATTGTGCAATACTTCTCTAAATTGCATCTTAAAGTGAGCTACCATTAAATATGGGTGCATGAAGATGATATATTCAAAACAGTATTTAAAACTCACAAAGGACATTATGAATTTCTTGTAATACTTTTTGGGTTGATTAATTGATGTCATAGCACAAGTAGAGTTTATCTCCATCCCATTATATTTAAATTTAAATGATAATTTCGTGCAAGGTAGAAATGAGTTTCAGAGTTTTACAAACAATTCAATATTCGGTTGTACACGTGTGATTGCAAATTTTGGATCTAAAACCGTGTAAAACCTTGTCTGTTGGGCCTGAAATTTTATGAGCATGCAGAGGACATGTAAAATTAGTTGTTACTTAGACACCAAGTCTTCCGAAATTAGTTTCCTTATTCTTGCCGTTTGGTTCTACTTCTGTTTTTCTGTTGTAGTTTTCAGTTTTTGTTTTCAGTTTTTTGTTTCTGTTTTTCTTTTAAATAAAAACAAAAACCTGTTTGGTTGTTAATACTAATGTAGTTATATTTTTATCACTGATAATAATTACATTTTAGATCAAACTTAAAGATAAATTATTGTTAATTAAATAAATTTATTTAATCTCTTATATAATATTTATTAACTAATTATTCATAAAATTATGTTATTTTAATAAAATAAATAATTTAAAAATTAAATTTTTATTTGAAATATAATTTAATTATTAAATCAAAATTTATTTGAATATTTATATATATTAATTTTAATTATATATATTTAATAAATTAAAATTAATTATCAATAAAATTATTCATTATTTTTATTAAATAATTAAATAATATATATCTAAATGATAATAATCAGATTATGAAAAAAAACAAAAACAGGAAACAAAAACTACTTTTTATGGTTTTAATAATTTTTGAAAACAGGAAGAAACCAAAACCAAAAACAGAAACTAAAAACTCAAACAAACAAGATTTTTTACTGAATTTGAAAACAAAAACATAAAACCAAAAATAAAAATAGAAACAAACACCCAGATATTTAGTTGATACCATATTGTCTAAGTTGTTTCCTAATATTTCTAGGAGTTTTCTTTTAGATCTTTAGTATGATTCTATATTATCTAGGTTGATTCCTAATAGTACTAGGAGTTTTCTTTCAGATCTTTAGTATGATTCTATATTATCTAGATTTTTTCCTAATAGTATTAGGAGTTTTTTTTCTACTATAAATAAGGGTTAAGGTGTATTTTTTGTGTGATTCAGAAAAATAAGTCTTCACAAATTTGAAATTAATTCCTTCTTTTTGTGTTGGTCTTTATGCCTGTGTGGCTGGTGACACCCTTAAGAGCTTTATCAACAATTGTGGTGTTTGACTTTATCAACTATTGTGGTGTTCTCTTGATTTTTTCCCATCGACTTTCAATATTTTCTATTCATTCAAACTAACAACCTTTGCTTTTATTCTCTCAACTTTAATTGGCGTGTCTAGTTTATTCATCACTAATGCAGTAACTACATTTCAGTGCTTGATGAATAAAATCTTCAAAGCATATTTTAGAAAATTTATGCTAGTACTTTTTGATGATATCTTGAAATATAGTTGATCTTTTGATCAACACCTCATTGATCTTCATAGGCTGTAAGTTTTATTGGAGTAATAGTTATATGTAAAAATGTCTAAATGTTCTTTTGGAGTTTCATAGATGGAATACTTGAGACATATTATAGGTGGACTAGGACTATCAACCAATCCTCAAAAGATTCAGGTGGTAGCAGATTGGCCACGACCAAAAAATGTTAATCAACTTCATAGATTTTTGGGGCTATACGGTTATTACAAAAGGTTTATTAGAAGTTATGGATATTTACCAAAAAAAAAGTTATGGTCAAATGAGCAAACCTTTTACAAATCTATTGAAGAAAAATGCATTCACTTGGACACAAGAAGGTTCGGTGGCATTATTAACATTAAAACAAGCATTAACTACAACACCAGTCCTAGCTATTCTAGATTTCACTAAAGAATTTATGGTGAAGGCAAATGCGTATGAAGAGAGTATAAGAATAGTTCTCACATAGGATTCTCATCTAATTGCCTATGTGAGCAAGATGTTGCCTATCAAATATAGACATTTATCAATACATGAAAAATAATTTCTAACATTAGTCATGGTTGTTAAATAATGGTCACACTACCTAACAGAAAGGCACTTTATTGTTCAAATAGATCATCAAAGTTTGAAGTATTTAGTTGATTAGAAAATTACCACACCATTTCAACATAATTAGCTTCCTATGTTGTTTGTGATAAAGCAAATACACGCAAGAGAAGGGGGAGGAGGGGGGGGGGGTGAATTGTGTGTAATAAAAAAATTAAAGTACTTTCAAATTGATAAGATTCTGCTAAACAAAATAAATTTATAAATAGAAGGATCTTATAAACTTCTGAAAGGATCCTGTTAACGCTTAAATAGAAAAGATGCAATTAATTGAAAGGAGCCTACTATTGCTCAAAATGATAGGAGCCTTTTTTAATCAACAAGAGCTTGCTAGTGCTAAAAAAGAAAGGAGCCTGCTTAATCGATAGGAGCTTGTTAACTTTTGAAAGAAATCTCTTGCGATATAAAAACTGAAGGAGTCTATTGAAAAACTGAAAGAGCCTCTTTAAAACTATTAATGCGGAAAATTAAAAGTAAGAAGAGAGAGAAAATGGCATAATAGATTTCAACTGGTTCAACTTATAACGAAGTCTACATTCAATCCTCAAGTATCTAACTTGAGTATTTCACTATAAAAATCAAGTAGTAATTTGACAAGCCTCTTCAAGCTCATAAGTTATATTTTTCAAGATTCTTTAACCTGTCATAGTAGTAGTATTTTGCTAGTCTCTACAAGCTCTCAACGAATAACAAAGTATTTTGCTCAATATGAGCTTCAATGATCACTCTCTCAAAAGAATTTTCACTTTCTAAGACACAAGAGATATGGTAACGATATGACTTTCAAAAGCACTGATACTATGAATGTATATCAAAAATTTGGCTTCCTTGGTTTTCCGGTATGTCTTGCAACTACAATGATTCTTCCTTAAAGTAAACAGTTTTCTTCAACTAGCTATTGCTTAATCTTCGATATTATCTCAGCTGAAATCTTTGATATTTAGACATTAAGAATAACGTTCTGTCAAGACTTCCGAAGTTGATTATTTGAATTAGTATGATCCTTTTGGATGTCATAAAATCATTTCTAAAAATGTAAGTTTACAAAGAAGGTTCCTGCAAGAAAGAAAGCAACTATTCCATTATTTTATTTTCATTTAAGAATTATATCGTGTCATTGAGTGTGAAATACTTTCAAGAGTTGTGAGGACGAGAGATAGTATCGAGAGTTGAGTGAGTCGGCTCAATAAGACCTTGTATTAAATTATTGTCATTAGTGAAAGTGTTAACCTAGGTGAGGGCCCCGCAGATATAAGCAAGGTGTGCAGAACTGCGTTAACAAATTTCTAGTGTTGATCTGTTAATTTCGTATTTATTTTTCTATTTTCGTTTATGCTGAAAAATGAACAGTTGCTTTATATCTAATAACTGACAACTGTAACTGTAACCGACAGATACAGTTGTCGACTATTGGATGGCCTTGCAACTAAGATTTGTCTCTTGATTTATGCGTGACTTGGTTGGACCATCAATTTTGTCTATGTGAGTGATTATTGCTGATGCGTTTGTGTGTGGGTCTTGTATGACTTTAGTAAGCAGAATAATTGTTGATGGCCTGCATTCTTTCCTATTGTTGAACGACAATTAAGGGTGGTCTTGGGTAGTTTTGTGGCTGTCGTTTTTGGTGTTGGTGTGTAAAAATTTCAGAAGTTTTCATGACTTTGTAGCTGTTGTCTTTGTTATTGGTTTTTTGCAAAAAACTTCCGCAGTTATCGTGGTTGATGCAGCTCTATTGGGTTAATGTTTCGGTGATAAAATGTTTATTGATTTGAGATGTTTTGTTGGTGTTGTGCGTAGAATTTTCAGTGACGATATTGAAGCCTCACAACAGATCTTTCAATGGACAACTTCTCTTTCTTTCATTGATGAAGTGACATATTTAAGGGAGTTGCTTTTTATCTCAAATGTTGTCTTTGTTTATGTTGGTTATTGCATAATCACTTGAGTTGTTTATTTTGTATCGTTATCAGTAAATATTGTTGAGAAAATCCTTTATTGAGGTTAGCACGAAGTGGTCATGCTATTGAGTGTGAAATACTTTCCCGGATTCTGAGAACAAGGGATAGTGTCAAGGATTGAGTGAGTCGGCTCAGCAAGGCCTTGTATAAAACTATTGTCGTTAGTGAAAGTATTAAGCTGAGTGAGAGCCCCGCAGATGTAGGTAAGATGCATTGAATTGCGTTAACAAACTTCGGTGTTGATTTACATTTGTGAGTTTAATTTTTCTATTTTTGATTGTGCTAGAAACTACTGTGATCAAATAGGAGATTTTGGGAAACTGCACCCCTTTAGAAATTTTCAATAGCGCATACATTGGAATTGTCACTCGAAGTCCAGTTCATCATACTTTTCATGTCTCCTAGTAAAAGTGACGAATTTATGATGAAATTCATCCATCTTCGATTCTACCTCTGTCCAGTTGGAATTAATTCAAAATTATGGAGTTGTCAAAATTCCTTTTGAATAGGTCTTTAGTTTGTTTTTAATTTTATCTTATAAGCCATATTTATTAGCTGAAATCTCTTTTTGGCTGTTGTTGAGTTATTTTTTTGTATTTTGCCTATATAAGGCAACCAAGTTCGTTATTTAATATAAAAAAATAGCTCCAATGTTACGTAATCTTTTATCTTATACATGTTATTCTATTTTTTAAAAAAATCTTCTACATGGTATCAAAGCCCTTTAGCATGTTGAGGGACTATGAGTGACTAAGAGAGAATCTAACCAAAGATTCCTTTCTTTCCATAGCTTCATTCGACACATTATCTCTTTTACTCCCAATTTTCATCGGTGAAAATTATCAAGTATGGTCTGTCAAAATGAAAGCTCACTTGAGATGTCTCGGTTTGTGACAGTGGGTTGAAGGTGAAAGACATGTATCTCCTCTAAGCAATAATCCTATATTCAACTAAATTAGAGCTCATGAAGGTAAAGAAGCTAAAGCTTCAAGAGCTTTATCTAAAATACATGTTGTTGTATTAAGTCGCTTTTCACAAGAATTTTGGCTTGTGAAACAACTAAGGAAGAATGAGACGTATTGAAGCAGCTATATCAAGGGAATGTTGTGACAAGGCGAATGCAAGTTTTAAATCTTAAAAAAGATTTTGAAATTTTTGGAATGAATGAAAAGGAGACAATCAAGAATTCTTAGCTAAGATCATGGTGGTGGTAAATAAAATAATAATTATGGGAGAAGAGTTACCCGATTGCAAAATCGCAGAGAAAGTCTTAATAAGTTTACCTGAAAGGTTTGAAGTGAAAATTTCATCTCCTGAAGACTAAGGGATATCAGCAAAATGACATTGCCAAAACCGATTAATGCTTTACAAGTTCAAGAGCAAAGAAGGACAATGAGAAAATAAGAAGATAGTGGAGGTAGCCTATCTAGCAAAGGTTCCATCATCAAAAAAGAAAGGAAACATTCCTCAATGTGATTATTATGAGAAGTTTGGTCATAAAGAGAAAGATTGCTAATATAAAGAAAAGTTTCGATCCTTTTGGTGTAAACGATTGGACATTTAAAAAAAGATTGCAAGTTTAACAATGAAGAACAAGCAAGCAAGTGATTGAAAAAGACAACCTTTTCTAGTTGGTAAGAAGTGCATGAAAACATATCGTAAGAAGAAGTATTAGAGAAGTACTCATGTTGAAGAATAAAGAAAAGTGCTCTGTTAAGAAGATTGGAGAGAAGTGTTTCAAAGAAAAGATGTGTTCCATACTTGTAATTTTTTTTAATAATTTTAAATTAAGGCGAATGTTAAAATTAATTCAATATTACAGATCTGTTAAATTTTTTTTTGAATAATTCTTTAGTTTGTTTTAATTTTATCCACATTTATTGGCTAAAATCTCTGTTTAATACTTGTTGAGTTTTTTTATTTTACCGATATAAGAAAACTTAAGTTAATTATTCAATATAAAAAACAACTGTACGTATTCTTTTATATTATACATGTTCTTTAAAAAAAAAAAAAACTTCTCCAGTCCTTGTATTCGACTCTTTGATTCCCAGCTGCTGTCTGGGTCGACGGTTAGTCGTCATAACAGACCTACAGTGTAGATATTAGTTAGATGGTCCTCCTCTAAAGCAAACGATCATTCGTGGGAATTTCTTTCTGACATTCATCAACGTTTTTTGAACCTTGTGGACAAAGCTCTTGAAGGAGGAGGAAAATGCTACGAAGTGAGACGATTACGAAGGAAGTAAACGAGTCGTTGCAGGACTAGGCTATACAATGTAGCTCTGTTAAACAGTTGCAGTAATATTACAAAGAAGAATTGAAACGTTATCGTTTGTATATAATACGTGTGAAAAAATGAATCGAGTAGGAGTCAACTCAACGGCTAAACGAGTAGTTATAATAAATTGCTGGAAGTCGAGGAGAAACATAATCAACGAATTAATCATCTGCTCTCTCTCTCTCAACTATCTCTCGTTACTCTTCGTATTCTGCTATGAATTAAAGATTATGATGTTGATTCTTTAGATTTCTTATTAGCTGGCTTCTTAACTTGATTGCAATCATTGTACTAAAACACAAACATGTAATGAGAAAATCGAAGGACATCAACGAATATGGGTGAAGCACCAACTAATTACTGTTCCACATGAACAAGACGCAAACCATGAAAAGCTCCAAGAACCTGTCATATCAATAAAAAGAAGTTCTGCCAAAGTTTGGTTCCATTGAATCTCAATCTCAACAACTTTTAAGGTGACAAAAAATTCCAACACATTTTTAACTTTTTCTTGGCATGCAATTCTTAACAACGTTGACTTGGAATCCGGAAGCTTACCTACCCGTGATTCACCTTTTCCTGTGCCTATCTTTGTCATGAGAGATTATGGTATATTACCTAATGTTTTAGTTTATTAAGCTAATCTCAATAAGTATATCTGTTACTGTCGAGGGAGTCCGGTAAACTAATGCATGTGGCCACTTCCAAAGCTTCAGAACCAGATTACTTTTACTCTACGCTTACGTGATAGAGACTAAAGAGGAGAGTGTTCCGTGTACTTGTTAATCGATATCATTGTATTGTTAGTGAATTGGCACACTGAGTCAACACTAATTTAATTTAACAATTAGTTAGGTATTAACTTTGATAAAAAAATATATTATATATTGCATAATTAATTTATATTATTAAGTATAAACATGAAAGATTCCTATTAATAAAATAATAACCACAACATCATTTCGGTAGAAATTCTAATGAGTTACGGGTATGAATGAAGCGATTCAGAAATACAAAATCTTCTTTTTTAACTGATAGGGATGTCACTTCCAAAAGATTCTCATTAATATAAAGAAAAATATTTTAATTTTATTTTTGCAATACTCCCTTTGTTTATGACTAAAAAAAATGATAAAAAGTGAATTTAATTACTTATTTCGATTAAAAAATATTATTGTTTGTATAATATCTGTTAATCAAAAACAAAAATAAAAAAAAGTTAGTGTTGTTAATTAAGTTGTAGATTTTCCTTCTTTAAAAGCTCAAAAAAAATGAAGGGTTCTAGTTAACTTGTGGATTGACTGAGGTGGTTGAACCTGAATCATCCATGATTATAAACTATTGGTGGAACGGGCCCAGTTCGGACGTGTAAGAGTTTGCTGAAGTGGGCTTGGATAATGTTTCTTGGAGTTTGATTCGGTCGTTGCGCTTTTAGATGGACAATGGAAGGCAAAAAATTAAAAAGAATAGCTATAAATTAAATTAATTAATTCTTGAAAATAATTTATTTTGTAAGTACTATAAAATATTGAATTATTACTAAATTGACAATAAAAGTAAATATAATTTTTTTATTTTAGAAAAGTAAAAATAAAAAATGAAAACTAAAAGTTACAATATAAAAATAAAATAAAACCGATTACTAAAAATTTGACTCAAGCAAATCACGAATTATGATGTTTGGGACACTTTGATTGTTCAATTGCTAAAGTATATTGTTGATTTTTCAATATTATAGTTTTAGCTAATTTTAATAAAATGTATTTTTATAAAATATTTTCTCAGTTTGTTCTTCATAAACTCAAGAAAATTTTCTTTTAATTACCATCAAGAATCTGAATCAATAATTCCTTAGATTTCGTGATACAAATTGGGAATGGAGTTCATTAGAAAAGAATGAAAACCCAACAAAAAGTATAAGAGCAACCTCTTCTTAGTTCTTATCTCAACCCCTATTTATTTAATATTCATCGCTTAAACAACAGAGTCCTTTGTCGATTTCTTGGCTTCATGACTCTCTTTGTCTTGCATGGCCAAGAGTGGTGTGCTGTCCTTGTCCTTCAACTGTCAAAAAGCCCAATTTCCAAGGCATGGTCAAGACACAGACACTGTCCAAAAGAGAATTTCATAAAGGAAGAGACTCATAAATTTACCTGAGACCCCATTGATATGTCCACAGATTGTTTCTTTTTGTGCTCTTGAGTACAGAAATACGAGTATAAGCCCATCCCAAAGATGGCAACCAATATTCCGATAATATTTCTCATCCTAAAAGGGTCATGCAATAGTGTGTAGCCAAAGGCAAGAACAAGGCATGTCTTGAGGTGGCCAAGCACTTGATACGTTACTGGTGATGTCTTTCCTATAACCATGAAGGTACTGAAGTTCACAGACACCGAAATAACGCAGGAAAGGATGATAAACGCCTGTATGCATAGTTTCCCATCTTTAACATGTTTTTTGTTCAATTACTTGTTATGGAATAGATTCCTAATGCGAAGAAGAAGATGAGATGAGAAGTTTTATGTACCAAGACGATAGGAGAATATTTGTATGCAAAGACATTCTTGTTGGTGAGAAATTGATCCACCAGCGGACCTGACACAAACAGAACTGCCGCCTGAAAAGGGGCTGATTGATAGAGCAGCTGTGTGGAAGATACATTGAGCTTCTTTTGAATAGTGTTTGTCAGCTGAATTAAGCATCAAGTTAAGAAAAACTCATTCTCACACTTAACAGAAACCTAAGATCTTCCACATTTTTCTTCTGAAATTTGTTTCTTGAAAAAATTTTCAACAGAAAGCACTGTACCTACGGCTGTGGGACTTTACATTTTTTCTTTCTAAAAGTGTTCTTGGGATTACTAGATTAAACAATTTGCATCTGCAAATAAAATAAAGGGTCCTAACTCAAAAAAAGGATACAATCTGACCAACACAAGTTGTTATGATGGCGAGGATGGAAAGAACTGTTCCAACAAAATTGAGCTGGAGATCGGTTATAGAGGCAATGCCAACTCCAACAAGCAGGACAAAAAGAGAAAACTTGATATTCTGACTGCAGGAGTAATAAAATCCAGCTTCAATGAGAAGAATATACTACAAAATTTTCTTTTTATTTACTAAGAAATACCAACTTTCAGTTTTAAATAACCTGAATTGCTTTTTAAGGAAAAGAGTTTCCAGTAGCACAGTGAATGGTATGATCGCAAGCTTGGTCATCTGTAGTGAGACAGCAAAACCAAAGTGAATCAAGTCTATATTCTAAACATTACCCTGGACAACGAAAGGATTACGACAATGCAACTTTTGCTCCTGATGATTATCCAAAATATGAGGTTTTACCTGGTAGAAACCAATGGAATTGAATCCCAGGCTTAAATTGAGGAATCCAATAGAAACACCATTGAGGATGCCAAAAAGCATCACAGTCTTCATGTCAATGGACTTGGATTCGAAAAAATTGAAACGATTCGCCACATGAAGGGTGCAGAATGTGACCATCAGATGCCAGCTTGTGAGAGTCGTAGCTTTGCACCCAAAAAGAATGCAGAAGAAAAGGGGGGAAAAAAAGAGCCATTGACATCAACTTATGTCAAAAATATATGATAGTAAGTAGTCTTTCAGAGGCTAATACCATCTCCTAATAGTGTTCTAACCAAGAAATGACATAAACTAATTACCAAAAGGGAAGCCAAGATTGCTCATCAAAGCCTTGTTGCAAATGACAATGGAGACTGATGATGCCACTGAAAGAAATAGCGCACCGATAACACCCAACTGGAAGCCTGACATTTCTCCCATCTTGGATAGAACAAACCAATCAGAAAACAAAAGGGTCTGAGCATCACCATAGGCATTATTCAGGTTTAAGTTGACTTAAGTTACATACTTCCAGGAGTAGCCTCCATGGTCTTTTGACAAGAAAATCATGGTTGGCAAGTTGTCAGAAGAAATGTCCAAAAATTTGCAGATGTTGTTTGTGTTATGTTTTACTCACAGACAACTTCTGTAACTCCAAATACTTAAAAAGCATGATATCTCCAGCTCAATTAACATGGCACAAAGAGGTAAAATTAGAGTTCAAGTAATTGGCTAATTGCTTAACATACAAATATGGTCTAACTAGTTGAACATAAAACACAATTCTATACCTTCAGAAAAGAAAAAAACTATAGGAGTTGTCCTGTAACCCCCTGAAAATAGAAACAGAACCAAGCTAAATTTACCTTAACAGAGCTAAGAAAATGCACTAAAAAGCATATTATGTGACACGACGAACCAGGCTTTGAGAACACAAAAAGAAGGGCTCTTTTATCAGCTTTAGACGTCCCTTACGCCTTGATGCAATGACCAGAAGAATCCAAGAAGTTGTGGTCACAAAGAAGATGCTTAGAAATGAATGAGAGACAGGGAGAGGAGAGGAGGAAGCTTGTATGAGAATGAAACTTTAGGACCCTTATAATTTGATGCTATAAGAAGGTTGGTGCCGAACTCTGTTATATTTAAGAGATTGTTTAGCTTTTGTTCTCAATCACATGCTTCATTTCCAGAAGAGAAGTTTGGTTGAGCCTTAAGAATGAATACAGTCAACAAGATGGTAATAGTTCCATTTCAACAGACCAAAACCACCTTCTTTTTCACTCCTCTGTCAAATTACATTTATACAATACTCCAACACACTACATTATATATTCACTGATAAAAGAAAAATCTTCGAATAATATCGGTTATCAATGCAAGTGGAAAGATCTTACCTTCTACCCTTTTCTGCATAATTTACCGTCCATTAGATTAAAAGGCTCTGTAACTTCTAATTATATCTTCAATTATTGAACCACTATTAATTGGTGGCATGAATCAAGACTTTAATAAAGCCTCACCAAGTTGTTGTCTTAATGACATGATACTAAGTTTGCTTGTTGAACCCTTCAGCTTTGGTTTTTCTCTTGTCAGCATGATGGGATGTAGGCATGTAGCCATTTAATCCAATGAAGAAATATGCCTATTCGTTAATGAACAAATTTTTCTTTCAGAATTTCCCCTTTTGACCTTTTTTTTTTCCTTGAAATGAGGTGTTAAAAGGGTGTTCAGTCCTAGCAGTTTATTCCAAAGATTTTGACCTGATCTTCATAACAGTTGCAGAGATTCCATGTTTTTTTTTTCCTTAGCAAACAAGCCAGGGAGGTGAGATGGGCATTTCTTATATGAGATTAGATATCTGCCAACGCAAGCAAAAAGCTTGCCACTATCAAACTCAATTTAGTGTTTGGCGAGAGAACATTTTCACTCCAAACGAACGATGAAACAAAGACCATTTTTCAGGTCAACTTTGCAAATCACCATCACCATCACCAACCAGGCACATAATCACCAGGGATAATCCCTTTCTTCACATTAAGAATTCCCTTTATTCTGTCCAGATCTTTACTCTAAATCTTTCCTTTAGCAAGCGGTATTATGTCATGTTCATACTGAATCACCCTAAGGTGTTTTGTGCCGTAGAAGTCTTCATCGACATTTTTTTTTAAAAACATTTAGTGTAGATCATTCTTACAAAATCTCAATCAAGGTTTCTGTTTAACAGGTTAGAATAGTCTAACAATGCGGGAAAGAGGACCTCAAACTCACACTAGCATTGATCTCGAACCCACTTCGGCTTTCTTGCAAAATGTTAGCATTATACCATGATTTTTTATTTTTAACCAAGCACTTTACGTTCACTGTCATTTCCCTGTTGAGAACGTTATTAATCAATTAAGTGGATTTTTCAACTTACAAGTCGAGCATCCAAAGGAAGAAAGTGGAGGTGACAACATAATTGGGAATTCAAACTCCAATCTTTTTTCTTTGGTCTAACTAATTATAAGAATTTAGATTTGACCGAATTAATTTAAATTCAATAAATCAAATTATGTTTGATTCGTAAAAGACATGATACTTTTATTTCATATAGTTTAAATAATTTTAAATCTTTAAAATTTTGAAAAAACTTTTTTAAAATTTCAATTTTTTAAAATGACTCATCTTAAACTTTCGTTAAAAATAACAACTAAGCATATGTAATATGTTTTTTTTTTGACAAATATGTAATATGTTATATCTCCAATCCAATTTCATTGATATGACAACTTAACTTAATTCTTAAACTTAACTAATTAAACCCGACATAAATTAATAATTTATTGTAGTTAAATTATTTTAAATTATTAATTTAAATCCGTTCTAGTTGGCTCGATTCGAATTTAAGATTCGAATTTAAGAACTAAATTAAATCATCATGTCAACAACATTTCGTTTATCGATGTATAATGTTCATACTACGTTTGTTTCTTTGTTAGTTTTTAATGAAAATTTTAAAAGATATTTTTTGAAAAAAAATTAAGGCTAAAATACATTTAACTCCTTGTGTTTTATTCCTTGTTACATTATGCCCCCTTTATTTTAACAAAATATTTATTACCCCCTTTGACCACCACTCAAAGGAGTTTAGAATTCAAAAATACTTTTTTACCCCTGTATTATGATGATATCACCACAACTGTATATGTTGCATTTTTTGGGACAAAAATAACCTTTTAGTCTTTTGTTGACTAAAATACATTAAACCCCTATATTTTTTCTTTATTTTATTATGCCCTCTATTTCAAAAATACAAAATTATTTTAAGTATAGATTACATTTTGACCTCAATAAATGAAAAAGAAACAAAACTAAAAATACCATTGTCTTCACAATTATACTTCATGATGTTAATTTAGGGGAAAAAATTAAAGAAAGAAAATTTATTTATGAAACAAAATTAAAAAAAGAAAATTTTATTAAAGGCGCCATTTTTTTTTCATAATTGTATGATCTAACTGTTAATTGATAAAAAAATTACAAATTTTTGTTTAAGAGTTACCTTTTCACCATTATTTCAAAAAAATAAAAAAAATAAAAAACAATTGAAAATGTCATTTTATTCAAAATTGTACAATCTGAGCTACTTCTATCCTTAAAAAAAGATTTAGGAGTAAGAACTACTTTTATGTGCAAAAAGAAAAATGCAAAACTTTATTCTAACTCTTTAAAGTAAAAAACATCGTAAAGCACAATGAGACAAATGTTGCCAAATTGAAGAAAAACATAATAGCAATCTTAATAATATCATTAGCTCAGCAATTTTTTTAGAAAAAGGCAAACAATAACTTGTTTTTTCTTTGATCCTAATAGAAATTGTTAATTATTTATTTTTTAATTTTGTTTCATAAATAAATTTTCTTTTTTTTAATTTTTCCATAAATTAACGGTCATAAATTACAATTGTGAAGACAATAATATTTTTAGTAATTTTTTCTTTTTTATTTATTAACAGTCAAAATGTAATTTATGCTTAAAATAATTTTTATTTTTGAAATAGAGGACATAATAAAACAAAACAAAAAATATAAGGTTTAATGTATTTTAGTCAACAAAAGACTAAAAGAGTATTTTTTGTCAAAAATGCAACAAGTACAATTGTGGTGAGGTCATCATAATACAAGGATAAAAAAGTATTTTTAAATTTTAAGCTCTTTGACTAATGTCAAAGGGGTTAATAAGGTTTTTTTTTTTTAAATGGAGGATAACATAATGTATTAAGGGAAAAAACATAAGAGAATTAAATGTATTTTAGTCAAAAATAAAAACCATAAAACTATTTTAAAATTTTAAAAATAATTTTTTTAAAAGTTACTTAAACTTCAAAAGACCTTATATCATTTACCCTGTATGATCGAAAGTTGAAAATGTCGTAAAAGCCTAATATTGAATTTAATTTTGACACGCTACAGTACTAGTATCGATTAATATTAGATACCATTTGAATACTTTATTGAAATTTATCCTTTAAACGTATAACATTTGTAAAATTATTTTAAAGATCTCAACAATAGAAACTTAAGTGATTAAAAATAAAATATATACAATGTACTATATAATGTTTTACTTAATTCCACCATTTGTCTAAAAGAATCATAGTAAGACAAATCAGTATAACAACCACCTCTTCATCCCTGTTAATTAAAGTAGCACCGATTCAAAAAGTCAGTCATTATTTTCCCTCATTACCCATATTACTCACGAAAATATTATAATTTTCAATAAAAAAGAATCACATAATAAGCAAAAGTTCATGTCACAAACATAACGACGTAGAAGTGAAACTTAAACAAAAACTCTCACATATGTAAGTTTTATATTTACATTGAACATTTAGAATTTAACATATGCATCAAATACAAGTAAAACTAAAAATAAAGAGGAAAATCAAAAACTTAAAATTTCATTCCACGATATGCCCACTTAAATCATATTGACTCTAACTTTTATTTGGTATAAAAACCTCTTCACCAAGGATATTTTCATCATTATCATAATCAGTCAATGTTAATTCACCATATAACAAGTTAATACTTTCCTATCCAAGAATTTCATTTATAAAATTTGGTTTCTATAAAATTCAATATGCTAAGAGATTAATATGATCAAAATAAATTAGATCAATAGATCTATGAGCTTTATTAAGAGCCTTAATAAACAAATAAAAGTACATTATTGTGATTATATTTAAATTAATAATAAAAATAAAATATCTTTTTCGAATCTTCAAGTTGTATTAGACAAATATTAGATCATTCAAGTTCTCGCTTTACAATTTATTTCACTTTTTGAAAGGAAGAACTTAGATATGTTTCAATTTCTTTCTTACACAATCGTACTCACAGATTGGCTAAAAATTCAAATGGTAGGTCTTTGTAATTCTAGAACACCACTTCTAATTGATTCTATTATGCAACTGTAAGATAACAAAAATAATCTCATAAAAAATAAAGTGATAATTATTTTTAAACAAATAGCATAGGTGAAGCAATATATACTTTACTTAAGTTTATCTCTTTGATATATTGTAATAGACATTTTGAAATCACCATATGCATCCTCATACACCTCTATTTGTGATCTGAGCAAGTCTTATACCATGTCATTTGAAAAAATTGTTGCAATGGTTAAGAGCATTCCCGTGTCAACCTTCGCTCTTTTTTGTGACACTTAGTATAATATAAATAATTAGATTAAGAAATTGACTAGCAGTAAACAAAAGCGAATACAATTATTTTTCCTATTTCTCATTAATGAAAGTAAGATAAGGTGTATATAAAGAAGGACTATTTTTCAAAGCAGCCTTAATTATTTCCTTTTCCCTTTCTATAACATCATAAAAATAATCCACTATTGACTTTTCATCATTATCAGGCACATAGAGTACTCTTATTAAAGATTTATAACCTCAAATAATAAACTGACATTATTTATGATGAAGTATAGTTTTATAAACCTCCATTCTAATTTAGACTTGACTTACTTAGAAGCAAATCATTTATGACTTGTCAACATTTTTCTAAACTCCTTTATTTGAATAAAATACTAAAAGTGATAAAAAAATACTTGCACATCTTTTAATGATAGAATAACACAAATTTATACCATTTATGAAATATTTTTTCATCAAATTCAAAACTCATGTATGATTATAAATGAATTCAGTGATTTTCTTGCTTGAGGCACGATTTCATCAATGATAGGAAAGTATTTACTATCTCCTATATCTTCCATCGTCAGATCAATAAGAATTAAACCTATTTTACAACCTCTTTCCAATTGCTTTATAAGCAACATCATTATTAATGATGAACTGTACAAAGATTTCATATCCAATTCATTCACAACTTTCTCTAAAATATCTAACAGAGTATCAATATTTCTTATAAACCCTGACATATCAATTGAATTAGAAAACATTATTCCCTTGGTAGAATAAATAAAAAAATTTGTAATTTATTTATGTCTTCTATTTATCCAACCATCACATGTGATTGAGTACTCATAAGTTGCCTAAGTTCCTTCTTTACTTGAATAACTTTATAGTTCACTAAAAAATTACTTAGAAGATTACCTTTATAATCATCAATTGAAAGAGTTCTATATTTTGGACACAAAGAGGCAATAACATCTACTATAGGAAAATAATAGTAAGATTAAGTTGCATCAAATTGCACATCTACATCATACTACCACCTAACTATTGCTATTTTTACATCATAATTTGGTTCTTTGGTTTGTAAATATACTACAGATAGAAGGTTGAGTTTTACGACTTATTCGTGGAGCCAAAAAGTTAGACAATTGTCTTTTTCTTCTTCTTTTAATATCAATTACTTTAATCCCGTGTTCTTAGGTAGAAATATTATCTTCAGTATTATCAATATCATTCTCAAAGGTGCAAAATGAATTACCATTAATAATTTCATTGTTAAATCTTTGTCTTCTTTCTTTTTCATTCTTATATTCTTCAAACAAAAATTTTATCTAGCATTTGATATCATGTCTAACTTTTATTTTTTAAGGTTTCACATCATCCTTGATCCTAGCTAAATATTTTTTAACCTAATGATTCTCTTGCCTATAAAATGTTTGTCACAATATAAACATATAGTATGGTTGTTTATACCAGAAGTCAATTTTGCAAGAGTCTAAACTACATTATCAAATCTTTCTAAACAGGTTAAATTGCTATAAATGCTTGAATTTATCTATAAAAATAAATACAAATCGTGCAAGACTGTTAGGTATTATAAATGATAATAAAAGGCAATATGTTTGGTATGATGAAGTTGGTGTTAGGACTATATTAGGATAATAATAAAATGCTTACAATGTACTTTTTTAGCCATTTTTTGGTTGATAGCTAGTCATTTGTATGTTTGGTGACTAACTGATAATGAATTGTAATAGTCATTTCTTTAATATGAAGTGCCCCATGTCTTTTGGCTTCTTAGGTGGACACATGCACAAACCAGTATCAAATTCTTTTTCATTTAATAAAAAAACAAAATCATAAGCATTGCAACCATATACTAATAAATGCCCATTGATAAATTATATAAATTTATCCTACCTAACTTTAGAGTAGAACTACACATCGAAACTATTATGTATGCATGTGAAAGTGGAAAATACATACAAATCAAAACAAAAGAAGTAAAAATCTAAACTGATATATAAGTTAGAAAAGGTAGATAGTAGCTAATATTTTGTGGAACTTGAAATGGGCACCGCCAAATTAATTAAGGTAAGAATTGAAATATAATAAGATCCCATAAGCAACTTAAATAGAACAAATTTAATGGCATTAAAATACACAATAACCTGTAACAATAAAAATCCAAACTTCTCATTTCTTCCTAAAAACCCACTATCCAGAAGAAGAAAAAAATATAAACTTTAAACATAACCACTGAAATGGAAATAAAAAATTGTTGTTAAATAATGAAGAAGAAAACGAAGGTTGTAATGACTTTTATTATAAATCAGAAATATTGTTGCATAGTTGTATTAAGATATAGCTAAGATGGTATCGTTTATTATAACTAACTAAATGAAAAGTCAACACGTGAAACTTTGGGAGTAGATAGTTGCTTATTATATACTATTGTAACAAATATATAGGATATACAATGATATCAATTGATTTTTCTCTCTTTGAATGTTCAACAAATTCTAACAATCTTCCTCCTTGGACTCACTCCATTGTTCCTTTAGCTCTATTACATAACAATTTAGTATTAGAATAAATGAGCATTAGACATTAATGATGGTGAAGGGAGAGATGCAAAGTTGAGAAGGATCTAAGAAGGAATGAAGGCCCTCTTAAAGAATCATATACAAAATGAGAAATTGTTGATGGAAAACCAAAATAAGATGATAAGAAAGAAAGGGAGTTGGGAGACTTGAAATCCATATTCCACCAATTTATGCAAAATTTTGAGGACTTAAAGAAGAGACATAGATTGTAATGGAAAGCAAAATTATGAAGATTTTAGTTAAACATGAGGGATACATAGTCTCAATAAGATTCAACAAAATATGCTTATCCACATTTGAAGCAACAAGAGTGAGAATATGGTTTTCTAAGTATGAAAAATATTTATCACACTCCTAAAAGCCTTAAGGCAGGGATAATTGCTATGCATCTAGAAGGCCCCTGTCCAAGAGTGGTATCACTTAGTGATGAAAAATATAATTGATCAAGAAACCATGACATGGAAAGAGTTTGTATCGGCATTCAAAGAAAGATTCGATAAATAGATCTTTAAAGACCTGGTAGGTGATTTTAAGGAGTTAAGGCAAGACGATTGGTGAAAGAATACTATCTAACAAGCTTCTTTCTAAAAGTATTAAAAATAAAACTAAAGCTTATGATAAAGCTTTTAGATCCCCATATCTTGCAACAGATGTATGCACTTGTAAGGAAGTAGGAAGCTATGGTGATAGCCAATACAACTTTATTTTCCCTCAAAGGAAATAATAAAACATATCAAAATTTAAGATAAGCCAATGATTGAACAGGAGTCAAAAAGTTAATGCAATCAACGCCTGTGGTAAGACATTAGGTAGGAAGAATATTACCCTTTCCAAAGAGCTAAGTCAATACAATTAGAATTGATAACCAAAGAAGTCCTAGCAACTCCAAAATTGTAAGCAACATACATTTTGCTGATAAGAGAGTAAAAAGGCTATATTTTTGGTGTGATGAGCATTATAATCTGGGATACAAGTGTAAGAAAAATCACTAAGAAGGCAGACTAAAAAGAAGAAGAAGAATTAACCAAGGAGGGAACAGAGGAACAACATATTTCTAATGTATCTTTCTAAGCTATGGTATGAATTAATGATGAGGAAAACTACAACCATATAAGAGCAACGGGGCATCATCAAAGGACACCCTACAAATTTTGATTGACAAAAAAAGTACCCATATTTTTTAGACGAAGTTGTTGCCTAGAGGAGCAATGGAAAAAATATAGGAGATACCCCCATTCCAGGTTATTATAGAGGGAAGACTTAAATTGAGCTTCCATCAATGTTACAAGGCATTCACATAGAGTATGTAAGGAAAACAATTCACAATTAATGCGTTGATCATTAACTTAGGATAATGTGATTTAGTACTTGAGGTATAATTGTTATTAGCTGCTAATAATATACTTTGTAACTTCATGAACTATACTATGAGGTTCAAACAGGGAGGCTACCTGGTGACCTTGATAAGAAACTTAAACAAGGAAGTTAAACTAATTTCAAGCAAGGCTTCAATAAAATGCTTAAGGGAAATGGTGGAATGTATATGATGTAACTAATATACCCATTATAATACTATATACAAAACATGAGGTTAGATGAACAACTAAATACTTTTAACGAATATAATGGGATGTTGGCATAATTTGGATAAATATTTAATGAATCTAATCAAGTACCTCTTAACTAAAAATATGATCATAAAATCATATTAAAAGGAGTATAGTCAATTGGTATCATACCATATAAGTACGTGGGGGACCAGAAGAACATAATAGAAGATAAGTGAAAGAATTGATAGCAATTTAGGCATCACATCATCCCTTCTTAGTAAAGAAGAAGGACAAATCTTAAACGATATGCATCGATATAGAACTTAATAATTATACTCTAAAAGATAAGTTCCCTATACCATTAATTAAGGAGCAATTTAATGAGCTATATAGGTTAAGCTAGTATTCCAAGCTAGACTTAAGATATGGTTATGACCATGTCAAAATGCATAATGAAGTTATAACCAAAATTGTCCTAAAGACTCATAAAGGTCATTAGGATTTCCTTTTCATGCCATTTGATCTGACTAATGTTCAATCAACCTTCCAAAGTTTAATCAATGATATGTAAGGAAATTCTTATAGTTTTCTTTGATGATAACTTGATATACAACATATATTTCCATAAACATTTGGAGCAAGAAAAATATAGAAAAAACTGCATTGTGCAACTGGGCATCTTCGAGATGAAGCGAGGTCGTGCTGCTTGGATTGATCGCTTGGAGAGACTGGAGTAGATAAAGGTAAGAAGCAAGTAATCCCTTGCTTCTTTCTGTGCAGTGCTTTCCTTTCACACCCTCTTTTTGTCAATTGAGTAGTCCATAGCTAGTGAAGGAGGTGGTTGTTGTTCTATCACTCCAATAAGCTATAAGAATTCTCCAAGCTCATTAGTTATTTATCAAAGGAAATAAATACATCTTTAGTGTAAGGCAAATTGAATATTTAGATCAATCCATTTCATCTTGTTGGTTAGCCATAGTTGAAAAGAAAATCATAAATGGCCAGTTCCTCAATCCTTAAGGGAGATAAGGGGATTTTTAAGGCTCATAAACTATTACAGGAGATTCATAAGGAATTAGAAAGACTCAGCTAGACCTTCAACATAAATGTTAAGGAAACAATCTTCTACTGAATGGAATTGAGGAGAGAATCATCAACAAGTGTTTGATTAATTAAAAATGCTCTCATAATAGTACTAGTATTATAAATGCCTGATTTTTTACAACCATTCATCATATAAGTAGGTATATGTGATACATGTATAAGAGCACAACTCTAATAAGGAAAAAATCCCATTACATTCTTAAAAAAGACTTTAGCTTTAAAACATTTGGGACTCTCCACATATGAAAAAGGAATTTCTTGCAATTGTTAAAGGCATTAAGCAATTGCATCACTATCTTAATGGTAGACAATTCAAAGTGCAAATTGATCACTAAACTCTTAACTACCTGCTAGGGCAAAAGATAACTACCCCTTTTCAATAAACATGGTTACCAAAGTTGTTTGGATATGACTTTGAAGTAATAGATAAAAATGAAAAGGATAAAAAAGCAGCTGATGCCTTATCAAAAATCACAAATACTGAGTTGTTAATCTTGATAGTATCTTAGATCGAAACTTAACTATTAGATGAAATTAAGGCGAGTTAAGAAGGAGATACTATCATTCAAGAAGTTATGAATAAACTTTGGTTAGGTCGACCATACAAGGCCCAGGCCCAGGTCCACATGTCCACGGCCCGTTCGTATGTGTTAGTCTCCCATGCTAACGTAAAGACCTACGTAAAGACCTAAACCTAGCATCTATTCCATATATAAGGTACTATTTCGCCATGATAGAGGTA
>JAOTBA010000008.1:4909453-4928981 GCA_025629845.1 Erythroxylum squamatum
GGGCCTGCCGGCAATCAACCCCCGGCGTGCCTTATTTGTTTTGCAGGTATTCAACAGCCGAAGTCACACAGAATCATGGATCCAAGCTCCAACATCCAGCCTCAACAAAATCCGGCTGAACCAAACTTAAATTAGGGGAAATAAACTTTAATAAATATAAATGGACAGAGAAGTTATGGAGATTAAAAGGAAGACCGCTAGTTGGCTTTAATCATGAGCTAAGGAAGAAATTAATTTCTATAAGTTATGATGAGCTTCAAGGAAGTTATTCACGAATCACAATAACCATTAAAAGGATACATAATGTCTTATATTGGAAAAGTCTGACCAAAGATGTTACGAATTACGTTAAAGAATGCCTGGTGTGTTAAAGGAATAAGTATGAAGATATTGCCTATCTAGAGAATTTACAATCTTTACCAGTTAATAAAGCGTGTTGGCTGATTCGGATCTTTTCAAAGAGAGAGAAAAAGAAGTTGTTGGTGGACAAGTAACGAATGATGAAGGCCGGTAGCAAGGAAGAACAATGAGAAGAGGTTTATGGAATTAGGTTGGGCTTAGGACTTTAAGCTAGATAATTTTCAGATACTAGGCTCAAACTCGAGTTTAGAAGACCTAAGGCTGATCTGGAGAAAGTTTAACCCATCATAATTTTTTTTTTTGGACAAACCCATCATAAATTAACTCACAAGTCTTTATTTATGTTTTTGATTTTTTTTATTAAAAAGTTTTTTTTCAATTGAATTTGACTTTTATTAAGTAGAAAAAATATGCATTTAATTGACACTCCTTTCACCTTATAATAAAATTTGTCTAATACGACTCCCTAGTAGTTTTAATTTGGTCGACATATTTTGAAATTTTTTAGAGGTTATTTGATTTCACTTTCATGTTTTATTGTGACTTTGATTTTTTGTTTTCTCATGTTTTCAAAAAATAGTTATATTTTTACTACTAATAATAATTGAATATTAAATAAAATTTAAAAATAAATCAATTTTGTGAACTAACTAACTAAATAAATTTATTTAATCTCTTATATAGTATTTATTAGTAAAAATTTTATAAAAATAATAATTTAACAAGTATCTATAAATTAATATTTATTCTAATATATATTAACTATTAAAACATAATTTTCCTTTAAATTGATGCATTTTAAAGTTATTCTAAAAATTTAAAGTATATTTATCAAATAATTATGAAATTTAGATATTATTCGTATTTTCAAATTTTAATTAATTGTAAATTAAATAATTTAATTATAATGATTGCAATTCTTTATTAGTAATTAATATTAAATACTAAATAATATATTTTTAGTTGATATTAATTCAGATTATGAATAAAACAACAAAACAGAAAGCAAAACAAAAATAAAAAAATCAAAACTCAAATAAACAAAGTTTTTTTTGTTTTTACTAAATTTCATATAAAACTAAAAATTAAAGTAGAAACATACAAGTCAACTTTTTATACTTTGAAATATATATTGACATGACAATTAAGTTTTTCTTCGCGACTTTAAATTTTAATTTTAAGAATTAAACCCAATATTTGGCTCTAAAACCTTTCTAAATAGTAATACTCTAATAATTTAATCAATCAAGCATTCGACCTTTCTGAATTGGACGAAAAATCATGAAATTTCCATTGCTATAACTCGTAAACAAATTCCCATTGCCAACTCTTACGGGTACCAAAAAAAAAAAGATCTTAAATATCAAGCGGTAAAAAAAAAGATCAGAACCCTCATTGAGATCTCAACTTTACCGAAACTGTAGAAATTGATAATTCTACATTCAACTGAAACTCATCAATAAACTAGCTGAATCTGAAAATATAGCGTAACTGATTCAAATTAGTGTACTATTAATTTGTGACCAAACTCACTAATGGCTTTATTGATCACAGAGATAGCCCTACGCCATGGAGCTCCAATAAGACTTCATAAAACAGGCAATCCGTCCTTCTGTGAAACTGAACACCGGGCTAACAAAATTATCTTTCCTTACATGTAACTGGAAACATGTTTTTCCAGTTTCATTATATTTCTCTAAGCCGAGAGGGTAAGTTAGTGACATACATGGAAAATTACCAATAGAGAAGGATTTGGATTTTATGCACTCTCAAGGACCATTAAAAATGCAGGAAATGAGGCAAATGATTGAGGGATGCAGAATTAGTCTTTCCTAGTACGAGATAGGTAGTTGTTATCAGCCTTTGAAAGTCGATTCTGGAATATCGACCACTCATTTCTGCATCTTGCTCTAACCTGTGCGTTGAAAGAGGTTAAAATAAGTAAGGATAGGAAAAAGAGAACAAGAGTAAAGTTATTTTAGGGGTTTGCTGGTATTATAACAAAAGATAAGGAGGGAAAAAGATACATGTAACTGAAAGGCGAAATCACAATAAGCAGGAATTAGGCCAAAGGTTTAGATGTGGACATAGTACATACCCCTTGCCGAGGAGCTGTGCCATTCTCTGACTCGCCCTGAATATTGAAAGTAACAAAAGCAGTGAGTTTATAATCATTAAAAGAAAGAGGAGAACAGGATGATAGTAAAGGATGCAAGGGCAAAGGAAATAATGGAGAACGGTCAATACTTGAAAAATGAAAAATAGCTTGACCGGTGTTCCCTTTAAAATGACAAGAGGGGGAGGGGCATCACTTATTAGACCTAAAGTGTATAAGGACAAATTGCCAATCATCTTTCTCCTTTCACAAGGCCTAATTACATACATTATAGTTTTCATCTTTTAAAATACAGTGCGTCCTCTACTCCAAAATTATCAATTGATTTCCCTAAGAACAAAACTTCTTTAAATTTTCGAATACCTAAACATACTAATCAGCTACCCTGTAGTAGGATATAATGTTACGAGGCCATCAAGACTGATCACTGTCTTTTGAAATTAATCACAATCTTGATTAAGTCCGCAAATAACTAAGCAACTATCTAACCACCCCACTGCAAATTAACATCCAAATTATTTCATTTTGTTCAATAGTAAGTACCACTCAAAAGTCACTCCAAGAGAGCTGTCTTCAGCAAATTACATCCCAATCGATCCTAATTCGTAGCATTAGTCCAGACCGATAACTTCCTCAAATCTCAACTAAACTGTCCCACAGGAAGACCACGATTTTTTATATAATCAATCAGATAAAAAGGCCCTTTGCATTGGTTTAATTTACCTTCATTAATCAAGTCAAGAGACTTGTACTACAGAGAAATCGTGACATAGAGATTGAACTTCCTTGATGCTTTGTCTAAAAACTTGTTAACATTCATAAGCTATTGGTTATATCAAAACATATTACAGAGATATGATCTCTGCTTAACAAGCATATGCCATTAGGATGAATGGTATAAAAATGATGGACTAACCTGACTCCTAAGGGAAGAAACCACTTGATGAACAATCCACTGAGAATCAACCACTCCAATCTTTTCATGTGCAGGCTGTAGTGGAAAATAAAACCATCAAAATTCAACAGAAAAGAAAGTTGGTCGAAAGATATATAGAGCTTTAATACTATAGGGAAGCGGAAGCTAGGCTCTTTATGGAAGAAATAACTTGCTATAAAGCTGCAAACATAGTTAAAGCTGAAAAATAGAATATCACTTTCATATCAGAGTTCCTACAACTATGCGGTGTCAGGGAAACGCCCCAAGATTTGATACAGACAATGATGTGGAGAATGGAAAAAATTGTGATGCCTACAGAGAAAACAGAACGTAACAAAAGATGTAACAACTAACCTCCACACATCTTCTGAGAGCAAAATCCAATCCCCATCCATGCACCAAATCATTCTGCAAGAACATTGTTTATCATTATTCTAATAAGCAGAAATGAAAAAGTAAAAACAATCAACTTATCCATTATATGATCTTTGTTATGCTATTACCGAATCTATAATAGGAATTAAAATTCAAGTGAAAAGTATTAGCCTTCTCAAAATTACCACCATGCATGCCAAGCTCCAGGTGCGTGAAAGTTAGTAAACACTTTTGTATAATTCCTACACAGAAACATAATAGAAGAACCTGAATCATATGCCAAACACAACGCCAAGCTTCCCGAGAAAAAACAGGGGCCATGATTTCAACAAAGCTGAAATAGCAAAAATAAAAATTGTTTATACATGGACAGTCATGCACATGCACAAAGAGAAAAAAAGGTACGTGGACATGATTTCGTTAAATATGAAACAGCACAATAAACAACATATATATGCTAAACACATGTGTACATATACACAAAGGGGGAAATTTTAAGATAGAGAGAACATACGCGGCACACGGAGGCAAATTGGGATCGCTGCACCAACCTGGTTTCTCCTCTGTATCCCTATAAACAGCCCACAGGCATAACAATTATTTTCAACCTACATCTACTTTTTCAAGTTAACAAAGTCCAAGCAATCTATCAAAAATCACAGAGAGAGAGAGACAGAGAGATGGGAAACATACTTATGAACTTCACTGTTTCCTCTTCTCTTGGTCATTTGCCACACAAGTCCATTATTGGGCTCAAGACCAGGCTGAGAGATTTGAAGACCATGTTTCTTAACCAATGCTATATACCTGACAGATTAAAACATGAGACACCCCAGAATTTCGCAACTAAAAATGATAAGCAAGAGATTACTTCTCTGCATGAAAATGTTCTACTCCAAGATCTTCATCCCAGATAAAGATATAATCATAAGCTGCAACAACATCAGGATGCAGAAATCTCTTTGCGTACCACCTGGAAAACATCCATGGTCATGAATGAGAGAGCTGGTTTCAAAATATCACCTACCCGCAGTAGAATATGTCTCAGCTAAGGTAAGATTGCAGTTGATTTATGTTTGCATGATACCCAACATAACATGACAAAGGAAGATGCGAATCTAGATTTTGAAGGTCTATGCATAATATGTAACGGGCGCACTTGAATACTAAGTGGAAAAGCTATTAATTGTTACCATTTTGTTTGCCTTTTTACGCTGATATGGATTGCACGCTTTGACCAATCAAATTGATCCCATTCAGTTGTCCGACCATCATAGTGGAAAAGCAAGATTGTGAAATCGTCAGAAAACTACGAAAAAATATAAGAAAATAGCTCAGTATCAATGGAAATAATAAAACACGAGAAGGTAAAATGACACATTTGCAAACCTTCTTAATTGCTGCGTTGATATTATTCCTCTGATCATATCCTACTGTAAATGTCACCAAGTACCTAGGCTTCTTCTTGAGATCCTGCAAAATTTCATATAGAAATTGTAATTTATATGTATTTGATCCCTACAGCTGGTTTCTCAGGTGTGAATGACGGCCAAACATTTGTTAGTTTAGTGCAGATAGCTAGAATTATCATACATATCTTTAGAACAAGAGGTACAGTTTCTGGTATAACCTGTATCCATTCAGCAATCATTTACTTAACTCTTGATTATCCTATAGTCATTTTACACTATCATTGGAAATAACAAATAATAGTAACTAGTAAGTGACACTCCCCATTTGGGAATCATTGGAGAAGTCAATAACAAACAAAATATCAGCAAAGTAACTGTTTGATTTTCGGTATCATACCTCACTGGGTTCACCCCATAATCTGCGCAAGTAAAAGTCAGTTTCTGAGACAATTATTCCTGGAGGTAATAACTCTGCACCACGAGGATTTGTTGGAACATAAATCTGGGACCAATTAAACAAGTGACAAAGCATAGACCAAAATGAATATCAAAACAACAACATAAAAAAAACCTCACATAGCTAGATAATCAGCAACATACATACCCTAGAAGCATTGCTTAATCCAGAAGTCTCACTTAATTTATTTGTATTAGTAATAGGTACATCAAAAGTTGAAATCAGGCCTGGACGTAAGTGAATCTGAAACGGTGAATGAACAGATCACTAGAATGACAGGTCTCTCCCAACCTATAGGTACATAGTACACTAGTGAAGATCGACAAACCTTAGCAAGAGAAAGTGACGGAAATGAAACACCAACAAAAAATCCAAATACAGCTCCTAGAATCATGGTCACTATGAGCTTGGCACCACTATTTGATCTTTTACAAGCTCCACTACAAGGTTAAATAGGGAGTAACAAAGTTAGCCCAACAAACTAATCACATTCCTCCACAAACAACCTAAAACTGATGCTGATAGGAAAAACTAAAGCAGATACACATGTAAGAATCGAAACCTTCGGTGTGAAGTCCCCATTAACTCAGAAAATATCAGAATCCTCAAACGAGCATTCACATCCTCAATGGGCAACGAGATTGGCCAATTTTTCAGTTATACGAAAAAGATCTCCTCCCGAGCACTAATCCCTGAAACAGACTGATTTTTATTCTGAAGAATCAAAAATAAAAACTAAAAAACTTGATCTCATTAAATAAACCAATGTAAATGACTCGCGAAACTTATGATACTACTGTCAAATTACGTCCCTAAAATGTGAATTAAAGAATAATAAATTCAGTTAAAAATAGACATACTATCATATTCTGGACGAACAGAAAAGAAAGAAATCATACAAAGGTACGTGAAATCGAAAATTGATAGTGAAAAGGATACGCATTGCGAATTCCTACAAGAAAAACGGCCAAAAGAAATCCTTAACCTGCCAATTATTACTAGCAGAAAGTGGAAAGAATGAGAGCGAAGAACCGAAACTGAAAAGGTCCAACCCAAAACAACAACAACAAAAGAAGAAAGAACGGAAAGTTAAAATATACTTTTAACAGATACAGTTAAAGTCACCGAACTTACCGTTAAATCGATCAGATGCAAGTAAAAGGTTGAGAAAGAGATTTACAGAGAACATGAATTTCGAGGTGTTTTCTGCAGAGAAAGAAAGAGAAACAGAAAACAGAAAACAGTGAAAGCCAAAACGGAAAGAATGTTTAACTTCGTTGAATGACGATATTGCCCCCACCCCACAATGAAGCCTCTCACATATACTGAACACGTATCTGGAAAATAATAACAATCACAGGTTTTACTAAGACACGTAGAACATGTTAGGACTTACAAGCTTTAGCTTTAAGACTCTGTAACAAACGATTCCTTTATAGAGTTGTCAAAAATGAAAGGAGAAAAAAAGAAAGGAAACAGAACTAAAAATAATGTCTCACCAAGATTTGTTGACATGTCACATTCATTTTCTTCTTTTTTCCAAGAGAGGAAACTGTTAGAAACTGACAAAATAAGGGAAAGATTGGTGGAGACTTCGACTAATCAAGGAACTGTTTTGTTTGACTGCTCATTGTTGGATACAATTAAGAAAGCCCAGTTCTCTTGGGCTCTTGATTTATTGAATTTGAATCGATCATTGTAGGAGGAAACCAGTTGTCCATTTTTGACCTTACTGTTTCCTCTTCTTAATTGCTCCGGTGAGAGGACAAGGAAAATGTTACAATTTTTAAGCAGATGTTGTTTTTCTCAAAGAACCAAAGAATAATCAATCGCGGTCATTTGCAGTGATTAGAATTTTGCACAGCGTGCTGGGAGACCTGTTTCGTGATCAACCGTCACAATTTCCGTGGAGTTGTTGCATCGAAGAACGTCCTGCCCCAACTTAGCACCAGCTGCCTTGAGACCCTTGAGGGAAACTGGTTGGTTAAACAAGTTCAGAGAGGGCAGTTTTGATGCTGGAGGCAACTTGCCATTAGGCAACCAGTTTCTGAAATCATCTTTCAGCAATGGGACCTCGAAATCTGCCTTGGCATGTCTGACAACGTTGTCCTTTGCACTGATGTGAGCTCCTGGTTCCATATGGTTAGTAGAAAAGCTTGCCTGGTTTGGAAAGTTCGGGTAGAGGCTAACGTAGCCTCTGAGGTACATCATGTCAATAAGGAACTTTTTCCACGAAGCTTGCCATCCATTCGTCCTGGATTTTGGAATCTGAACTGGGTTTTCCTTGGCGTTTTCAGTGAACCTCATGTTCATGTAAACATAGAACTCTCTCCAATGCTTAGGGAAGAACACTGCACCCCAACTGCAGGGTAATTGGTGAAGATAAGGTGTGTTGGGATGGATTCTCCTGAAGAACTCAGTTGCGTTCCACTTGGGCCTTTCTTTTACAACTTCTACAAGTTTTGGAGTGTACAGCGAGATAGAGGAAAGCTCAGGCATCGACACCTGAGGATCGTAGTGGTATGCTAAGAGAGCATACTTGATCCATAAATAATAGTAGGGAGAGACTTCGATGTCGTCTTCGAGCAGAAGGCCATAATCATCATCAGAAGCTGGATACCAGCTTTCACTTACTGCTCGAATTAGGCCTCCTTGGATGATTCTTCTTCTAAGCGTTTTCGGACCATGAGGCCATTCGAATGAGTTCACTAGTTTTATAGTTGCCTCATCCACTTTACTGTCCATGTTGAAGCTAATAGGGATTTCATCTCCAACATAATAAGCATTGCTTAGGGACTTCAGAAGTCTTGCTAAAGAAGAAGCTCTGTTTTGGGTGATTATGTTGACAGAAATCCGCATCTTATTCCAATCTGCACAACCAAGCAAAATAGGAGTTTTCTCATTAGTTATGCAAATGACATGAAAAAGAAGAACAGAAAAGCTATAATTCTTACTTGGCAAAGCTGTTGGTCTTAGATCAGCCATCCATAGAACTTTCAATATGGAGGGCCTTGGTAGGAGAACCATTGTTGTAGTAGCATTGACACTAGTCTCCGTGGCCATTTTCAATGCTTTCTTCACGTTAGGATCAATATCAGCCACAGTGATTACCAAACTGGGATTATGAATCTTCATTAAACCTTTCATGCTAGAGTAAACTGATTGCACCACAGGAACTTCCGAGTTTGACGATCCTGAAAGAGCCCCAACTCCCAAATCAAATATCTTAAACCTTCGCTCCTTGCACACCAACTTAGGCCAACCAAGCGCGGTTGCAGCATCTTCACAAGGGCAGAAGTTGCCTCCAGAGACAACAATGTAGGCTTTTTTCCCAACTGTAGACCTGAATTTCTCAAGCAGTGGACCAAGAGCTTTGACTTCATCCACCGAGTGAACATAAAATAGTGCGTCGATCTTTTGAGGGTACATTGCAGCCCACTGCGTCACGTAACCTGTTGAAAGTGCCTTCCACCATTGGTCATCTCGTACTTGGACAATGTCCTTGAAAATTACCGTAGTTTCTGACACATATGCAAGCCTGTGTTCGCTGTCACCCCATGTTTCCTTATCCTTGGGGTCAACCGGAAGAACAAATGAACCGGCATTTCTGTACTTCTGAAGCTGATAGCTGCATGCGTTTGCGACATATTCCAAAGTTAATCAGAAGCTCAATTAGAAAGTGCAGTAAGTAGCTAGAAAGAATGAAAATCAGTTTCCATTTTTTGATTTAGACCCATATTTTGTTTGTTCAAGAAAAAATTAAGAATCATACTCAAGTTAATCAATGTACAATTATTCGATTCAAGAATTTCAATCTGTTGAACCTATCTGAATCTATTTGTGGTCAAGTTATTTTTCTCTCATTAGGACTCAAGCTAATAATGAGCAGATAGTGCTACAGGGAATCTCGAAAAGGCAGGTTATTATTAACTATATAACATATCACTGTAGTGGAGGAAACAGGATATGGAGTACCCAGCTCAAAACGCCACTACCAAAGTTGACCAAATTTGTATACACAGAATGGCTAGTCTTTGAAGATTCTTCAGATATAAACTGTTAAAAAACCATTACAGGTTCCTTTCTAAAGGTTTTTAATAGTACTAGTACTTCAAATGCATGCCAAGTCGATTTTCAACTCTCTTTGTCAAACCATTATCCTAATATTTGTAGGTAAGCCTATAATTCAGTATTGGATATGTTAAACTCAACCCAAAAAGATAAAGAGCGTATACTCAACAGTGCCGGATTTCGGTTTCCTTTATTAAATAATACTAAGTTGTTTACATTTATTAATGAACAGGTTAACAACCCAATATAAATTCACTATTTGTCATGGTCACGCTTATCAGAAACAGCTCTTTTTTTAGTTATTTTTGCAATGTTTGGTAGATTTAAAAATGCTCAAGTCTACTAGTTTTGTTCATATTATTCTAACAATGTATGTCATTTAGGGAGAAATCATGACTTCGATTGATAATATGACCATTTTTTATTATTAAAGAATGTGTAGGAACTCGAGAAACAACAAATGTAGGTAACTTCTTCAGATTAACTCGAAACAGCTAAAACCGTCGAGTCTAAAACATTGGTTTCAGGCAAGGTATACTATTGAATGAAAGTAAGAGACGTGAAGAAAAAATGCAAGAACTTTGACCTTGGATACACTTACCTAAGATGAAGGTCTTCTCCAGTCATAAATGTCATAGGTGACTCGGTGAAAAGGGTCTTGACAAGCTCTGCGGAGAGAAACCATGAACTGGAAAGAAAATCCACCTGCACAATCCTATCGACCGCAATATCATAAGCAGGGTCAGGCAAGTAGAGTCCTGCCTCTTTCGATCTAAACTTTCGATAACTTGGGAACGTAAAGTCCTTTTGTCTGAAAGGCAAAATCCTTCCTATGCTGCCCAAAACTGAGCTCTTGTACTTCTCAGTTCCTGCTACGTGGGATAAAATCTGTAGCATTTTTCTGCCAGGAATCATGTCATCGTCGACAATATATACAAGGTCTGCCTCTGTCTGTAAAGCCATTTGGAACCTTCCATAGTATTTGAAATCGTAGCTTGAACTAATGAAGCTGATTCTTGACTCGTTATAGCTTTCTACAATTCTCTTTAATGATATCTCATTCGGACTCCCAAATGAAAGTACCCAAACATGGTGGAAAGGAAGAGTCTGTCGAAGCAGAGAATCAATCTGTGCACACAAAGTCTTTCTCTTGAAATGATTTAAGATTACTGTAACTTTTGGCTTATTCGGACTACGCATATCCCACTTAGATTTCATTGTCATCAACTCTGCCAGAGTTTCTATTCCGGCGGACTTTCTCTGAAAGTCCACTACCTGGTCGTATAGCTCTCTCTTTAACTTGATCATCTGAGCATCATTAGACTTTTTCTGCTCGAAATCGATCTTTTCGTGCTCGCAAACTTCTGAAGGGGACCAGGGGGTCGTTGGTCGTATTTCTGTAACAAGAGAAGCAGCTTCCTGATATCGACCAAGAACAAGTGGAGGGATCACAAATTGTTTCCAGTGCTGTGCGATTCTTGTAGCCCACGCGAAGTCAGGTTTGGTTCTTAAGTCTATTGCAGGGCTCATGTAGTAGAGTAGGAAAGTTGCATAGACTGCAAAAGCAAATTGCAGACAGGTAAGAGCAGTAACTAGCCTAGCTGAGGGGCTCTTTGGAGGCTTCAGTTTGGCCTTTGCTCCAACATAGTCACTAAGCATCCCTTCCAAGTAATCCCCATTTTTCATGGTGTGATTCCTGATTAATCCCATTTAATGAATTCAGTAAACAAGAATGTTAAACCTGCCAAAAGAAAAGAACAAAATATTAGAAAACAGAGCTTTGAACAACAAAGGTGCAACAATATTCAAGCTTCACTATAACCAAACTCATACCTCAATCAATGAATGAAGAGCTATGTTAGAAAAGAAGAGAAATATTCTCTTTTGAGTGACTCCATTGAGTCACTTCTTATTAGTTTTTCAGTCCGTCTCTTTGAACTCCAAACTCAACCACCAACCAAGCATCAGAAAATCCAAAATATCAATATTTTGTCTCAGGAAAGCATCAAGGAACTTCAGTCCAGAAAGAGAGAAAAAGGAGAAACAAATTAGATGTTATTGAAGGAGGTGGAGAGAGTGATGTTGAAGAGCAATGGTTCCCGTGCCTTTGCATATATATAAAACCAAAAGGGTACACGTAAAAATGTGCAAGAGAAGCACTCCATGAGAAAATGCATCAAAGGTCACATGGGCTAAACGTTTATAATAGTAAAGTAATAGTTCCATAATAGTCAAAATTTGTTATAATACGAACGCGTTACCTTCACTGCTTCTTATACATCTATGCTCATAACAATTTTAAAGCCGGTTTTGATGCCGTAGAAAAGGGCTTCCTCTGCGTTTTTTGCACTGCCTGCCCTTACGTTCTCTCTATTTTTTTGTTGTTTACTCCTCTTGTTACCTTCACATTCACTACAGACCGACCCATGAATTTTTCTTTTCTTATCTTCAAGGTCATTAGGAAGCCAGATTCCAAGAGATTTGTCTACGGGAAATAACATGATGAACCTAATTAAGTTTCAAACCCAATTACCTAGATCAAGCCTACATGCTCACAAAAGTTCAATACAAGAAAGAGCAGACGAAGAACATTAAAAACAAAAACCTTCGCAAGTGACTATGATGTATACCTTTTCTTGGCTACAAAGACAATGAATCAAATATACTACGCACAGATTTTTCTCGCTTAAGCAAAGGCTAACACATCAAATTCACACCCAAAACAATTGATTGCTTAAGCGTGAGCTGAAGAGAAAGGAAAGCATTACTTAGTCTTCAAAGGATACGGTATACGATGAAGATTATAAGAAGAGATAATCAGGTAGTCGGTATATGGGCAAGGTTGACTTTGCATTTAGGTACCTGAATGAACACAGCAGCAACTAAACCTTAACACTACTTAATGGTCACTTGCCAAACTCCAGCAGCTTGAATGCATGAAACAAATCGTAGACTGAGAATTTGCTTGTAAAAGGAAGAAAACTAAAGGGTTTTGGTTGGTTACTTTTCTCAAGAAAGACCAATGGAACATGATGGAAAAATATATATTATAATTCTTGTTTTCACTTTAGTCCTTTCTTTAAAGTTAGAATTTTTGTTTTCAGTTCCAGCCCTTTGGCGAGAATGTGTGCACGGTTTTTGCAGAATGATCATGCGATGACGTGACGTTAGAGTTGCAGAACCTAACAAAAGAGTCTGAAAGTATAAACTTAACCACCTTTTTGCAACAGTAACTAAAGACACTTTGATATGGTGAACTCGAAAGAACTCAATTAGATGATGCAATATGCAATTACAGCAATTCACTCTGTATGCATTGCAAATAATTTTGGCCGTATATTGACAGGTTCTTACCTTATCTTTTGGAAGCCCATCACCTTTTTTTTTAAATCTCTTTGTTATTCAATAGTCTAGAGGAAATATGATTTTGTGAATATTTTCAAGGTTATAAATTATTGAATACTATTTATATGGTTGTAGGGATTAATTAGATGACTATTACTTAATAATTTTTATAAAATAATTTTTTATTATTTATGGTGATGACGTTAATAATCTTAAAACTTTTTTTCATGATTAAATAGGCATAAACAACAAACGTTTAAGAAATACCTTTGAGTTGATTCATACCATAGCAAATTTTAAATTTTTACTTTTTGAAATCAATGTTTTAAAAATCGAACCAGAAGTTAAACGGAAAAAAACAAGAGATTTAAGATTTAAAATATTTAATCGGTATTAGATCGTCATAAAATCGACTAAAAATTGAATAAAATTAAAGAATTTAAAATATGATTAAAAGATGTTGTCCTCACCCATTTAAGAATTTGAAGTTTAATTTGCAATAAAGATATTGTTAAATGAAAATTAATTGATTTATTTTGATTTATAAGAACTTATTAATTTACCAAATTTGACCGATTAATTAATAACTCGTTTAATTTTTAATAATAAAAGTTATAAAAGTAAATCGAACCCGAAAGTTAAAAATTAAACTGAAAAATTAGATGATTTAAAGTTTTTACAATTAAACTGATTGAAACAATCCTATATTAGAATTTTAACTTAAAAAGAAATTCATAATTCCACAAAAGAATGCAGATCTCTTGAAAAGAGTTGTAAGGTAAGCCTTCCGCTTAATCCGTTATCAATTACGCACATAATCAATTTTTTTCTTGGTAAGCCAACGATTCTTCTTGCTTTAATTCATGAAAGCCCATGGCTGTCGTTTGACTTTGCAATTAAATATTTATGGAACCTTACCGAATTAAAGAAATTTCTGTAAATAAGTAAAAGGGGATTAAAAAAGAAAGAAAGTAGTGTTAGGCATCCATGTGGCAACTGGCAAGGGATGAATTTAAAAAACAGCGTTAGCAATTAGAACCCTAAATTAGCAATTAAACAAAAGACAGATTTCAAACAGAGAATTGAAGATAATTTCGTCCATTGTTATGAACGCAGGTGAATGATTTTGATCTTCTAAACTCAAGATTGAGTCTATGGATAAAGAATCTAATTGATTGATAGAGGAAGCCCCGTAAAAATCAATTAGCGAAATTTTTGGCCGATACAATAAAAAAAACTGCTTACTTATGTCATAATATGAGAGAAAATGTCATAATATGAGATAAAAGTTAGGAATCGCCTTATGTAAGAGGGTCGATCCCCTAAAGTTGCTCTTTAGATGATTTAAAGTTACTTGGAAGTGATGAACGTTTATGATTTAAGTCCTAAATTATACGCGTATGCTCATACTAAAATGACAAAGTTTTATCTTTTTCTGTTTTTTTAATATTACGAAGGAAAACTATGAAATAATAGATAAAAGTTGCTTTTTATAATTAAAAAATTATAGGTTCAGATAACGAAAACACTCTCTTTATAAAAAATAAAAGGCAAAAGTTGCAGTGATCGATGACTCTCGTAAAATAAAAAGTCTTGTGTATTAGTTACGTTATATTTTTACCATGACTGTTTTATTTTTTTGAATATTCGGCTCATCCAAGTTAGGTTGGTTGAGGCTAAAAGATCTGTAATATACTTAACAAATTAAAGAAAATCACTTCCCATTATCGATAGTTGAGGTTGAATTCTTCTTATAATTTTCCTTTCTTTCCAATGAGGTAAAAATTGACTGTGGGTACAGAAAGACTCGCTGGAAGCTATCAAGTTAGTTACCCAAGAATGCTCTCAATCTTATCTTTATTTGACGGTTGTGGAGGATATTTTGTTTTATCTATAGAAAGATTGAGACTGTTCTGTTGCCCATATTTAAAGAGAAGGTAACCAATGTACTGATTATCTAGCGAAATGAGATCTTCATCTTCGCAGCATTGGCATCTATGGGAGATGCCTGTTCCGAGTATTCGACAATTCCTACCAAATGATGCTTTGTCTGTGGTGTTTTTGAGGCCATAGGCCTCCTTGTTGTCTATCCTCTTCAAAAAAAAAAAGAAGTAATTGTACACTCGTGCCGCACCACATGCCATGAGATCGACACATTCGTGCACATGCTTCGATTATAATTTACTACAATCATGAAGAAACCTTTTTGTTCCATTTAGAACTATATAACTCTAAACTTTCCTCATAACCCTCAACACATTATAAAACGAATTCTTTCAGTTCAGCCTTCAAATGTCAAACTCAATCCCTTAACAAAACCCTAAAGAAAAGTCAACATCCTGCTGGGAGCAGAGAAACCGTGAAGATGAAAAGCACTTGGACGGGTTTGACTGACCCTACAGACGAAGGCTTTGACAGGTCTTTTAAGTATGGATGTGTTAGTGGAAGCCACATGAGCTAGCTACTTTCACTTTAACGTCTGTGTTTATGACCTAACAAAATCGAACAAGTCTTAGTTTGTAGAAGGGTCTACATGTGCGGGCTGGCTATATCTTCCGCCATTACCAGATAGTTTATAGGAAGTTGTATTTATGAGTTGTTGTTCTAGCTTGCCTCTGGTCAATCACAAGCAACGAAATGCCTGATTTTAATAGTCGGCTGTAACTTACTAACGTGTCGTGTTGTTTGTATACATCTCTTCTCACTCAGTGCGTTAGTACCATCTCCTCTCCATTCCAGGCATATATCACATGGGGCTTTAATCAAGTTAAGAAACTGTTAATTCGTAACGGTCAAGCCTTTCATTTCCATCGTTCGAGTATGTATATATTATAATTTTTAATATAGGTATAGTGTAGATTTCATCAACAAAAATTAGACTTGGATCAATTATTACTAAAATAATTAGAACTAGTCATTTGAATAATTTCTCCCATCTTTTAACATTTTTATATTTAGTTAATATAGATACTCTAATAGTATAGCTTGTCAAAATTAAAGATTGCTTAGTTCTTTTCATAGTTGTCAAAATTTTAATTTCTTTCTTTCGTAGGTAAATTTGAGATAATTAAATAAGACTCAAGTTTTATTAGTCATGTAAGTAATTATTATTGACTTTATTTTATATGTTTCTTGAAAGTTGAAGCTCCTTTAATTTAAATTTAACTTGAAGAACATTTAATTTATCATTAGTTATTTATTAGTATTTTCCCATATGATTTATAAAATTATCTATGTAATACTATAAGTAGCCGTATTTATATATTATTAATCAATTATGTTAAAAATATCTTTATTTTTATTAAATAAATAATAAATGAGTATTCGTGCAAGTACTTGAACGTGACTGAAACATCCACAAGAGTGTATTAGTTTCGCAAACTCTTTAAATTACAACAGTCGTTTCTAACACAATCAAAAACACAAAAGAATTAAAATGCAACAAAATAAATCAATATTAATATTTGTTAACACAGTTCGGCACACCTTGCCTACATCTGCGGGGCTCTCACCCAGATTGAAACTTTCATCAAAGGACAACGATAGTTTTACACAAGGCTTTAATAAGCCGACACCACTTAGCCCTTGACACTAACCGTGAAAGTGATTCACTCCCAATAATACGACCGATTCGTGTTAACTTCAACAAATGAATTTTCTCAATAATCTTTTAAAGCAAGAACAATGAATAAATCACTCAGGTGATTAAAAAAACAATTCACCACTCAAGTAGACACTTAAGTAAGAGACAAAGATCAATTTTCTTCACAGCCAAGAAATCATGCACAGCTGAATATTCACATAGGTATCATCACTCAATCTGCCCATTCACCATCGATAAGAACACATAAAAAACATAGATCAAGAGACACTCACAAGTCTTCCTCAATTCAGCTCCTAACAAACAAAATAGATATCAAGTTCACTTTTGACATATTCACTTACCATCACCACTAGAGATGAAGGATTAAGAAATAACTCACGTATGTGTGCAGCAAAAATTAGATCACGCATAGCCCATCAGTTAAACACCCAACCAAAACTTTCACCAAGTAAATAATGCTTTAAATGTAAGAGCTGGGTTACACAGGTATCAACACACTTTTGATTATCTTCAATTTTCTTCACCCCTGATAAAATCACACACAAGCCTCCCTCAATGCAGTAAAATATTCAGATAAAAAATAGCACCTTTTTCCTGTTCCATTCCCCATCAAAACTCACCAGAAAAATCTCACTAAATCACTCATGTATGTTCTGCAAAAAAAAGACAACACCAGTGACCACACGATAAGACCAACACTGCAGAAACTCACGCCAACTTCCACCAAGAAAAAAATCACTTCATAACTCACGTATCTTATACAAAGAACCAAGTCACGCAACAGTGAAAATTTAAGACATAGAAACCTACACGCGCCAACCACTCACATCACCTTACATTATCCATATCTCAAAAAGAAACGTGATCAACTACAATCATCATTCAAGATGGACTTTTATTTGTGAACAACAATTATCCAAGAATCTAATTCAAATAAGATTTCTTGATTTATATTTTTAATTATTATCTAAATATCCAATAATAAAAAAAGCCAAAATTAAAATAATAAGACAGTGAATATCCTAATAATCTCCCCTTTTTTAAATTTTTTGTCACAAGTAGAAACTTCCCTTAAATCACATAATCTAATATATAAAAGTATTGAAGTTACAATACTCCCCCTGAATCAAAGGTCCACATAGATAAAAATAACCAACGTTCACAAGTAGTTCAAATAGCCAAGTACAAACCCAAATTCAAGTCATCTCCCCCATTGGGACAAACATGCCAAAAAGAAAATTCAAAGAGCATCGGAGGACCGAAGAACTCGCTGCTTTAGCTGACGAAGTGCATTAAGACCCATTTGAAAAATACCCTTAATCCTCTCAATTTCAGTGAACAAAGCTGCTTGAGGATTGATAGAGGACATTCCCGAGGCATCTGAAGGACTAGGTGTAGTGTATGGCAAATCGACAACCGGTAGTTACTTGAAAATTTAGCAGATATGTTCATTAAGGTGACTAGTTCAAAGGTACTTGCCTCCAACCGAGGAACACCATTTGCATATAAGAATTGAGAAATTAAGCAAGGGAAGTAGAGTAGAGAATCTGACTTCCTCCAACAACCAACATAGCTTCAATTATGAGTCACCCTAAATTGAAGTTCACCCCTGCACCGAAGACATATAGCGGTTTAGCCTATGCTAGGTAAACAGAAACAACATGTGTACTAGGCATCCATTTAGCTAAAACCAACTTATACAACACAAAATGCTTTTGAGTCAACATGGATGAGCGTAGCCCCGAACTAGATGGCCAAACATATAACTTTCCGCTAGTTAATACGGTAGCTATTTGATCATTAGAAACGGACCAGTTATCATCATAAACCTGATCCCCAATTAGATTATCAAATCACATGAAGATATTCAACATGTCAACAACAAAATGTATCGCCCTACCCTAGACATATACCAATTATAACACACAACAGTATCATATACTAAGTCACCAGGCATATTGCAATATAATTCTTTTACCAATTCAACATCATAGTGTTCAGGAAGTAATGCAGCTTGTAGTAAAGTTCTCTCAGCTAATAAAAAATCCAGTCGGTGTTGCTGAAATTTATCTAAATTAATAGGGTGATCCAGAACTAACCCGATGTCAGTGAATGACTCCCAATTTTGCTCAGCATTGGGTGAATAGAATTTGAATGAGACTATTGTTTCTGCTGTCAATCGAACAGATGGAACTCGTCGAGGTGGGTGGACCGTTTTCCTCGCTCGTTGTTTTGTTAATTTTTGAGGGATTGGAGGAGGAGCAGTCGGTGAAGCAGCAACAGTAGGAACCTCGTTGGAACTAGATGACGAGTCTTCGATCATTGAACGCAACACCCACATTGAGTCATCACTTTCTGATGGATAATCACGAACTGAGGTGATGTTGGGAATTTCAATGGGAGCAGTTGAGGATGACCCAGGTCCGAAAACTTTCCTCCCAGGAGCCGGGTTTAGTAGCAAATGAGTGGAACGACGTATGGTAGCAACATTTGGTTTTTCCACACCCGAAGAGAGAGATTTGTCTTTATTCTTGCCCATATTATTAAAGAATAGCAGAGATCCAAACAAAAACAATAAATGGAGCTACCGTGGAGTGAAAAGGAGCAGTACCGTAGAGAGAAAAGATGAGTCTTCAATGGTGTTTCACAAATCTCACACGGATGCTAATTCCACGATGGAGATGCCTTTAATGCAATCACATGGGTGCTTGGGAGCTTGAGAGCCGTTAGAGATGAGAGAGGGATAAAAGGCGTAGGCGAGGCAGGATGAGGACTTAGCCTTTGTTTGGATCCTTACTTGCACAAGGGAAAGGAAAGGAAATATTGAGGAGAAAAGAGGAGAAAAGAATGG
>JAOTBA010000008.1:4940659-4956507 GCA_025629845.1 Erythroxylum squamatum
AAATGACATGTCAATGCTTTCCCATCCAAGATTATCTTCCAAATTCAAATCACTCACATCAACCAAATTGGGTTCTTAGCAAAATATGAATCCTCTTCGTCGCATAGTTAGCATGTATGGGAGATTCCAATAATAGCCTTCATCAGCATTTACAAAATGATGTCTTTTTTATAGTTTTTTTTTACATTAGCCTTCCTTGTTTTTATCCATTTCACACAAAAAAAAGAATAGAAGTGTCATATACATGTGCTTTAATTTTGATACATATGACAAAAAAAAAGTATGATATATATGTGATTGGGTTATTCACGAAATCCTTTTATTTTTTTTTGTATATTAGACTCATCTTTTGTATTTGGTTGGACCACTTCACTTTTTCAAGAAGTGGATTATAATAATAGAGATCATCCCTACGTGTAAAAAAGTGAAATTTAATTTTAAAATGTTATATAAAAGTTAACTAATTTATTTTAATTTGTAAATCGACTGATTTTTAATGATAAAAATTATAAAGGTAAATTAAATTGAGAAGTTAAACACTGAATTAAATAATTACCTAATTTAAAATTTTTACGATTAAATTAGTTAAATTGATTTAATTTTTTTATTATTGGTTAAAAATTTAAAATATTGTTAATTCTCTAAAACTTTTAAGCTTCAATTTTTTAATTATTAAATAATTATTTGACATCAATATTCTTAAATACTTATTTAAATTAACTATGTTATTTGATTTCAAATCACTAAAATATAATTCATATTATATAATTTATTAATTAAGTTATCGATGCATTACAATATTATCTAACTAATATAATCTCTTTGCTTATTTATATGCCTGATTTATTTTTTAATTACTTTCATTTGAGTGTGGTCAAAGGCGAGAGCATGTGGACGTACATTAACTTATAAGGTTTTGGTTCACTACTCTTGACTTAGATCATTATATACGAAGAAGAGAGGGTTATTTTGTTTTTAGCTAAAAAGAAAAGTGAAAACCTAAACTTTGTTTTGGAGAGGAAGCAACTGCCGACACTTTTGATGGTTGAAAACTCCATGTTTTTCTTTTCATCTCTCTTTGAGCTCTTACCTTCTTTCATCTCCTCCCGTGGAGCATGAACTTCATCTCTCTCACTGGCAGGTCCGACGATGGCATGGTAGCAGGGTGCGATGGCGGTGGCTGTAGGCAATAGCGCGACGGCCTGGTGGCAGTGAGTGGTCGGCGACGGTGAACGTTGGAGGGAGAGATGAAATCTGAGAGGGAGAGTCGGCAGAGGTGAGTGAGAGAGTCGGGGGGTTAATGTTTGATTTTTTTGCAAAATGGTCCCTTAAAAAGTTCATTTTTTGAGGAATGGTCCGGTATTTTCCGAAATTTTTGGTTCCGGCCAGTACCGACCGAAATTTTCCACCGGAATTTTTTAAGGAGTACCGGTACCGGTTTCCAGCCGGCACGGTATGGTATTCCAAACACTGGTGCAAACCAATGTTATTCTTTATGTTTAAAAAAATTAGATTAGAAGTTAAATCAATAAATAAAAAATTTAAGATTTAAAAGAGTTAATTAATATTATACTGTTATAAATTAAAAATTTTGCATACAAGATTATTAACTAGGAACTAATTGATTAATTTTAAATTATAAAAATTAATTAATTTACAAAAAATGACTAATTAATTAACAAATTAGTCCATTTTTAACAATAAATATTATTAAAATACATCAAACTAAAAAATTAAAATTTATAATCATTGAATAATTTTGCTTTTAAGTTTATGGAATAAGCGTCTGTTTGGTTGAGCTTTTGGAGGATGGAAAAATTCTTTTTTTTTCTACCGTAAAAGTTATTTTTAAGAAAAATGAGCGTTTGGCTGTAAAATCTAAAAGTACTTTTTTAATAGAAATGGCTTTTTTAGGAGCTAAAATACAGTTTTTTAAGAATCTCAAATTTAGTGCTTTTCAGAAAAGTCCTTCATTTTAGCTTTTTCAGGTAGACTATTTTCTGTCACTTACGTTTATAACGTTTCTCGATTTGTTGCTTCCATTTCTCAATCTATTAATTTCATTTTTGTCCCTGTCGTTGCTGAATCCTTGCTAATTCCCTAATATATTTTTGTCAAACAATCTATTGTATGAAACTCTTTCAAAAAAGCTGTTATTTTAATTGACAGTTAAACAGTCAACTAGCTTCTTAGAAAAGCTCTTCTCAGAAATGCTTTACTGACAAAAGCTCCACTGATATAAGCTCATCCAAACAGACACTAAATAATGTTTGAGACGAGCGTAAATTTTCAATTCAGGCCCAACTTAAAAGTCCAATAAATCGAAACTGCTGTGTTAACTTTCAATTGAATTAGGTTAGATTTAAATTGTCAATTCTAATAAAAACGCATTAAAATTTGCAAATATTATTTAAATTAAACACGTTATTTAAGTATGAGTCCTCCACCAAATAATTTATCACAATCAAGTGATTTATATATTATTATTACGTGCACCTGAGTCCCGACGATAATTTATCAGAAACAAGTGATTTATAAATTATTACGAGCACCCCGACCATGTAACTAGTGCAAACAAATGGCAGGACTACAAATCAGATACAGACACCAATATGAAATAAGCTGTTTATAACACCGGTGTAACTGAATTGTGAACGCAGCCAATTTATACAAGCGCGTAATGTACTGGTACATACGTTCTCTGAACCTACTTTATCTGATTACGGTCCTGTCCCCTCTGGAAAAGAAGCGATCCTAACGTAGCAACAGTACCAGTAACTGCAATTGTGACATGTAATCGTTTTTTGGAAAACTCTAGTGATTATCTTCTTTGTGGACCTCGTGCTCGGCGTTACATACCTTCAGACATTATTCAAAACAAGAGGTGAGCTGATAAATAGTGCAGCGTATAACTGAATAATTTCTCTTTTGAGCTGATGCTGGTAGAAGTCGAAGGAAAGTTTCCTCCATCAAGTAACTGCTAAATCATGTAAATTTGTACCAATTCGCTGGTAAGATTAAAGCATTCTTGTATAATGGCTACCAAGATTTCACCATAAGTAAAACTAATCCGTATTAATCAATGCACAGTAAAGGTTCCAGATATACTAGAGAATCTAATGCATTAGTAATGTCAAGTTAGTAAATATATAAAACCAATTAAGTTGACCTCACACAACAGCTTAAGCTATTGTGGTGAAATGGTCGCTTAACATGGTATCGGAGCCTTTGTGGCCAAGTGGTCGTGAGTTCAAATCCTATCACCCACCTATTATTCAGCACAAGATAAAATCCTATCACCCACCTATTATTCAGCACAAGATAAAGTGAGCCTGTACAAGTTTCAAGTCCAAAGGGCTTTCACTTGAGGGGGTGTGTTAGTGAATATCTAAAACCAATTAAGTTGACCTCACACAACAGCTTAAGCTATTGTGGTAAAACGGTCACTTAACATGGTATATATTGAATTTTTAATATGGGCAGAATGTAGAGTCCACTAACAAGAATTGGGCTTGAGTCAACTATTGTCCAAACAACTAGAACTAGTTGTTTGGATAGTTGACCCTTACCACTTATAAACCCTTTAACATTTTCATGTCTAAGCAATATGAAACACTCTAACAGTATAAATGAAAAATAAAACTAAAAACAAGAAAAGAAAATAAATAAATAAATATAACAAATAGGTAATTAAAAATATGAAATAAATAAATAAAATAACTAAAAGAATAAGTACTACTAACAAAAGTGTTTAGGTTAGTTTAAAAACACAAAAATCAGAAGAAAAAAAATCAAAAGGCCTATAAAAAAGAAGAATCTAACTATTGAGCGTCCTCTACCCATATTGTAGTTCACCTAAGCTTTTTATCGAAGGTAAAGTCTTCACTGAATTCTAATATAGTTATATCATTCTCCACCATTTCTCCTTAATTCTTTTTAGGTTGTCCTCTTCTTCTCTTATAATTTCTAATTGTCACTTTCTTGCATCTTTTCACTGAAAACTTAGCATGTCTCTTCTTAATATGCTCGAACTATCTAATCTTTGTCTCTCTCATTTTACTATCAATATTAGTCACTCTTAACTTATCTCTCGCTATCTCATTCCTGACATTATAATCTCTTCTTGTAAATTTACATATCCAACGAAGCATCATTATCTTTGTCATCATTAACTTATGATTATGCCACTATTTGATAAGTCAGTATTTTGCCTAATAGAGCATGATTGACTTAATTGTTAAATGGTAAAATTTATCTTTCGACTTGAGCGGTATTTTCCTATCACATAAAATTCTTGAGACATTCCGTCATTTTAACTCATTGATTTGATATTGGTTACTGCTTTGAATTATAGATTTAAAGTAATTAAAACAATCTTTTTATTGTATAATTATGTCATTATCTAAAATTAATTTTGACTTTTTTTTATATTCTTTACTTTTATAATTTAAACAAATTGTAAGCGATATTATAGTTTTAGATCGTCTGATATAAAATTTCGAAACTTTTATTCATACAAGAATTGCCTTTTTAATTAAATTTTATATTTTAAAGTTTATTTTTATAAAACACATTTATTTCTAATATAGTTATAATTTTTTTTGCCTCTATTTATAATTGTGCAGTTTTTATGATCAAAGTTTGATAATTATTATCTTTAAAACCTAAAATCATTGATTAAATTTAAAATTGGAACAGTCTTATCCAATAACACGTGACATCCACATCAGGTTTATGTGAAAAGCTACATGTCTCCTAGTCCTAGGTCCTTCAAATAAACTAGGACATAGCGGTATATTCTAAAAAACTCATTTCTTTATCTTAATTTATCAATCGGGTAAGTTTCATCTCGTTTTCATTCCAACTCTTTTACCCTTTGCTTGCAATCTATCGTGACACCAGTTTTATCATTTTTATTTGTTTTCATTGTTTTGCTGAGACAGAGACAATCATGATAAAAAATTTCCAATCAATTAATTTTATATTTTATTATTAAAAATAGAGCAACTTATTAATTAACTGATTTTTATAAATTAAAATAAACAAATTATTTAATTTTATTAATAGTAGCTTTTTCTAGTAAACTTTAACTTTTTTATATAAATAAGAATAGTCTCCATTATTTCATGAAAATGCTCTAATTCGATCACTTTTGACTTTTCATATTTATTTGAAATAAAGCATATTCGTATGAATTATTAAAGGAAAATTATTGTTGAAATCTAAATTGAATTATAATAATTACTAATTAATTATACATTAATAAATATTAATATTTCAATAAAGTGTTTTATTTGTATTGTATTTTTACTGATTTCCATAATTTGTTTTTCTTATTTTTATATATTAATATTATTATGGTATAAGTATAATACAAAATTTATATTTCTTGTTTTATAGCATTGAAGAAAACTGGTATAAAAGGTAAAGTATATTCGCATGTTATAACAGAAAGTTTAGATCATTATGTATACAAATTTTAATTCATGTACTTATTAGAAATTGAATCTTAATAAGTAGCAAGATAGGTTATCTCTATATTATTAATCCAAACCATTAATTGCTAATTATTTTTTTAATTCAATAACTTTGATATATTAAAAGATATATCAATATCAGTATTAATAACTCATAAATACATAAATCCATTCAGAAATCACTTGATATTTATAGGTCTTTACTGCTCGTTGACCGTCCTTCAAGCTCAAAAAAATAATCTCTCAACCACAACCCTAATTTGAGACCCGATTAATAAATATATAAAAAAATAAAATTTACTAGTTAAAACGTTCCCCAGACACAATAACAGACAAACATCTTGCACTTGCCCACGTTCGCCACTTCCTGCTCCATCTAACATTCTTGTCCCCGTGTTTCCTCGCTAGTTGGACAGTAACTTATGGAACCTTCACTTTTCATAATTAAGCTTTTGGCATCCATTCATATGATGTGTAATCCAACTCTCGGGAATTTCTTTGTTACATTCTTCCTTTACTTTCAAAAGGCAATTCCCTATTTTTATTGATTTCTCTTTATGAGCAGCTGTGTCTTGGTTCAGTTTATCCATACCATGCGTAATTTGAGATGTGACTTCTTTATCTTGTTGTCTAAGTGATCTCAAATTGCAAAATTTTGAGCTATGTGGGTAAAGCTTATAACTGGATCTTCTATCCGTTCTAATTCTCTTCTCGATCAAAAAAAAAAAGTTGATTTGATAGAAAGTTTGAACAGATCATAAGGTACTATACCAGATGGTGAATTTTGTTGGAAAAAGAATGCAAGTGAGTTAAATAAAAGAACAAAAAAATTGTTTGTATAAATGATTTCAATTAAAAAGATCCTTCAAAATTGGAATATAATTCTAACATAAGAAAGGTGGTTTGAATTAAAAAAATAATTATAAAGGCAATAATATCCTTGATTTTAATCAAGATTTGATGTTATCCAATCACCCAAATTTGTTAACAATTATCAGATTATCATATCATCCTCATCCCCTGATGGATTGCTATTTTTTTCATAGGTAAGAGATGATTTCTCTTAGATGAAGTGGGCCAATGTTTATCCTCCCTGCTGCCTCAAACTCATATCTCTGCTTGGTCTGTTACATTCTTAAAGCTACAGCATTTAGATTTTTTTTTCCTTCCAGGAAGTTATGATGTGTTACCTGACCATGCAAGCATTAGATTATGGGATTAGATATGTTGAATTAAATGTGAAGAGTGAAACATTTGATACAAGTTCTTTTGACGCATGAACTGTGTTGGGGTTTTGTATTGAATTTGTAGGTTAAGTTTGGGTGAAGTAAAATTTGTAACAAAATGAAACATGGAAGTATTAAGAGTAGCAGTGGGGGATGACTGCTCCATGTTTTTGATGCCAATGATGTCATACATGTAGCCTACCAAGCCCGACCTTGAATTTTCAATCTTTCTTTTCAATGCACCCAGGCCTTTCACCCTCTCTGTTTTCCATATAACCTTTTCTTTATAGAACTCACATCCTATATTTTTCTAACACGTATTCAATAAACTAATCTTGATAATTTAGTAATTTAAAATTAAGCGTTATACTTGATCCATTTGATATTAATAAATTGCCAATGAGCACTATAGCCTTTTTAATAAAGGCGGAGATGACATTTGCTTGGGTAATTATAGCCCTTTTGAAAAAAATCATAACTTCAGTTATTGGTGACACATGGAAGATGAAGAGTGGCAGAATAGTAGGTCCTTATGAGCTACTCATAAAGGTGTGAAAAAGTCTAAGGTAAAAAGGTCTTACTTGGTTAGTTCAGTTTTGTAATGTAAACCTCAAGTCGACCAAAATATTAGATGAATAGAGACATAGCACATTAATTCATCTCTACAAGAATATATGTGACATTTAAAGTTGTAATAACTGTAGAAGAATCAAACTACTTAGCCACATCTCAACGTTACGAGAGAAGGTAATTGAAAAGAGAGTAAGAAAGGGGTGTATTTATTTTAGAAAACTAATTTGATTTCATACTAAAGATGTCAATGACAGAAACTGTACACCTCCTTAAATGATTAATAATTATTACAGTGATAGACAGAGAGACTTATACATAGTTTGCATTGATTTAGAGAAGGATTATAATAAGATACTTAGGGAAATCATATAAAAGTGTTTAGAAACTAAGAGAATTCCTTATTATGAATATGTATAAAGGTATTAAGACTATAATAAAGACGACAAGTGAAGATATAAAGCATTTTTCTATTGATATCAAGTTACACCAGAGATTCTCATTGAGCACCTTTCTGTTTGCAATAGTTACGGATAAACTCACCAAGAATATCCAATGAGATGTGTCTTAATGTATATTATTTATTGATGACATTGTTTTAGTGAATGACATTAAAAAGAGTGTTAACGTCAAGCTAAAACTTTAGAGGGAAACGTTAGAATCAAAAAGCTTTAAATTAAGTAGGACTAAGACTAAATAGTCAAAATATAACTTTTAGGTCACACGGATGTATCCGATGTGGAGGTGAAGAATGACCACATAAAGATTGTTTTAAGTATCTTCGATCCATCATCCAAACCATTGGCGAGATAGGTGATAACATAGTTTACCGTATCAAATCAGGGTAGCTTAAATGGATGGACGCATCAGGAGTTTTATATGATAAGAAGATACCACTCAAGCTAAAAGGTAAATTCTACTATTTAGCAATTAGGTCACCCATGCTCTATGAGATGAAGTATTTTGAAACAAATAGGTGCATAGTCATAAGTTAATGGTGACAAAGATAAGAATAGTCCATTAAATGTATATATAATCTTACAAGAAGAGATAAAGTCAGGAATATAATGGTAAGAAGCAAGTTGAGGGTTGCTAAAATTGGTAACTTAAGAAAGACAAAACTTAAGTGGTTCGACCTTGTTAAGAGGAGACATCCTCTCGGTCCCACGAAAAGATGCGAGAAGATTATATATAGGGGTTGTAAGAGAAGAAGATGAACAACTAAAAAAAACTGAGGGATGTGATTATATATGATATGGCTCTATTATAGTTTACTCTGGACTTGACTCTTAGTAAGAAACTACGGTGAGTTAGGATATGTAAAAGATCTTATACAATGAAGTTCTTCTATTTTCATAGTTTTTTTTTGAACTTTTTCCTTCTATTCTTATGTCATGTATTTAGCATTTAGCCTGAATACTTTTGTTTGTAGTACTTGCCCTTTCAATCATTCTGTTTTAACAATTATTTATTTGTTTCATTTATTTATTAGTCTTTTTTCTTGACTATTTATTTATTTACATATTTTGTTTTTATTTTGCTTTTATTTAGACTTTGAATTTTTTATGCTTTAAGAAGTTATTTGTTTATTTTTTTTATCTTATTTCCTCAAATCCATTTATAAAAACTTTTTTTCCTGTGAATCTATCGGAAATAACGTCCCTACTAGTAAGAGTTAAAGTTGCATATTTCTAGATCTTTCTAAACCCTGCATCTCAACAAAATTTCTTTTGAGTCGTTGTTGTAACTTACGATTATACAATCATTAAAGCTTCATATTTTCTCTTCTTTCAACTTTTTACCTCTAAATTTCATACATATTGAAAATAAATTATTCAATGAGTATTTTGACAATTTTTATTATAAAATATAATGCAATTAAGGTAAAATTATATTCAATTTAAAATGTATTGAGACTTTGTTTATATTTTTTATGAGTATTGAAATGACTTAAGATTTGAGTAAATTTAAAAGGTCGATCCTTTAACCTTATGTCCTTTCGAACATTAAAACATTAAAATATATTTGTTATTAAAATTTACCCCAAAAAGCAAATTACGAATATGTTCCCGTGGCTTGAACACAAATTGCTCCTAATTTGTTGTGGCTAGATGAGATTTTAAACAAATTAAATTAAATCAAATTTAAAATTAATAAATAATATTTAATTAAATTAAAAATTAAAAATATTGAACTCTAAATTCGAAATATTTGACTCGAGAAACTTGAACTCGATCAAATTTTGGAATTGTAAAATTCAGGACGGTCATTGGCATCGCTTGGATTAGAAATTTCTAACTTAGCAAGCTGAGACTATTCCAAAGCACAGAGAAATTTGAAGGAATTTTTATTGGTTTGCCTTGGTTAGGATAAAGTAAGACGCCTCCCTTAGCTGACACAGGTGGGAGCCATAGATATGTGGCATCCTTCTGGTGGGTGATAATTACTGGGCATGTACACTTCCAATCCATAAAAAAATAATCCAGTTACAAAGCGACACCTGCTAAGGGATTGAGGACAGATTGACCTCTCGAAGGCTTTTAGGTATCTACCATGATGCATGCACCATTGGAGCTCAAAATGTTGTGATTAAAGCCCTGGCAGCTGGGATCATTTTGATAGTCACTTGCTCCTTTCTGTTTCACCAAAAATGACTAACGTCCATACATTTTCACTGCACTCTATTGTTTAATTATAGAAATGTAAGCATCAGTATGCTCGGCTTTTTATCCGAAAAGATGTTGATGGGGCACTAGTTGGTGTTTCGTCGGGCCGCTTTGATTGTACTTGTAATCATTACACCCTTCTTTTCTTTATAATGCACTGTGCTCCTATTTTCAGGCTGGCTGGCTTGAAAAAAAATGTTAAATAATTGAGAACCCTTCCATAGTTCAGCCTTCTTACAACATTTATGTTCTTGGAGTTTCCTATAATACATTTGATGATCAGATGGTCATGTTGTTTGATTGTACTAAGAACAGCATTGAGTTGGGCACATGCATTGGTGGAAATCCTACAAGGATATATAACTGATCCACTTCTTTCACACTCACTGCAAACAAGCCTTTTGGCATATTTGTGGGTGTGTGTGTGTGTCTTCTGTTATCCCTATGTTCACTTTTCCACTCATACACTACCAACCTTATGAGATAACCTGTTGTCCCTCCAACGCTTGGCGACACCTGATCTCATTAGACCCCTACTTCGCTTTATCTGTTCAAATCCACCTGATGATTCATCAGAATAATACCCACATTGTTCATCATTAGGGTGATATCGTCAGGAATTCGTAAGGACCATTTCACAGGCACAACATATCTATTTCTCTTAACAACCTTAAATCATACGATCCAACTTCCAAAGTTCGTAGTTTGGTTTCATTCTTATTATTTGAAAGAAAAGAAGGGTAGACAAGTTTAAGATGTCAACGAACTCGTGATAATTTTTGGTGGGTAATGAGCTTGCGCCCTTGCAAAGAAATACCAAGTAATCGAGTTTGGAGTGATAAGTCTTTCGTCGACCACCACTCTTTTTTTCAGTTTCTGTGGTCAGGATCACAATCAAAAAAGTGGCTTTTAATTTAAAAAGAAATGATCTTGTAATTGTCTTCATCTTTAAAATCTAGATTTGTAATTTTGTTTGTCAAAAAGAAACAATGCTTCACTCTTGTAAAGACTCTATATATGATACAATTTAATTTAATTCAAGCGACTTCAAGATTTAAAATTTTGTGAAAAGGATGCTCTCTCTACCCCGTTTGGAATGGTCCTGAAATGTTGAAGATATTCCTGTCAAATGAAGTTGCCAGAAATGTTGGATACTTTATTGACAAGGCTAGTCAATGGTTTATTGGTTTTCATTATGCACATGTAGCTTTTCCCTCCTTTCTGCGACCGCCATTCAAAAGTGTTTATATACAGAAATCTATTTAGCTGATCTAACAGTGACCCTACATGTCAGGAATTTCACATTAAACAATTACGAAGACATTCAAAAATTTATAATTGTCTGCAAACTTTTTTCCTCTTGAGCTAGCTTTTAGGGGTGAGTTGGACCTTTATAACATGGTATCAGAGACAGTTTGTCTCGATAGTTTGGGACGGTCCTCAGTCCAAAGCAAGACTAGACATCTGATGGACATATTGGGCAAAGAGATATAATCGAGCACCGCTCTAAACCACCCAGGCAAACTGGCTCTGATACCATGTTAGAAGGCCTAACTCACCCCCAAAAGCTAGCTCAAGAGGGAGAGGTTTATACACTGTTATAAATTGTTAAATACTCTTATATTTGTCCGACGTAGGATTCCTGACACTACAAGCCTTACTTCCCGTTCTTGATTTTTGACCTGCGAAAATAAATTGCAAAACTCAATTTAGAAAATGAATTAAAAGGAGAAAATTGTTCAAACTTTATTTACAAACTTCAATTTCTTGTTTGACGACACCAGTTGTTATTGGAATTTAGTTTCTATATATATAAAAACACACAAACACACTGGCAGATTCCACTATAATATATCTTGTTCATTTGCGAGAGAGAGAGAGAGGGAGAGGGACTACTAAAAAAAAGGTTAAGGGACGCATGGTCGACGACATTAATGTGGCATGTATGCTCTATGTCAAGATTCTTTCCCACAAGCATACGGTAGTACAACGGCCCCTACCATAAATTTGAAATGGATGATATGTATATATATATATACACTTTTAGAATATTCTTTGCTGTAACACTCACTCTCACCTTGTTCACATTGCACTCCTTTGGGAAGTGGAGGGAACATTGTTGTTGACAGTTATAAGTGGAAAAGCATCGCCCCTACAGAACAAGTATATGTATACATATTCATCTTTGTAATCTTATTTTTATACGTAAAGGTTTAAATGGATGAGTCAAGATTGGCTTAAGGAATAGAAGCATTAAAGCGAATGGACTAGTAGTTTTCAACTTTTGACAAACAAGTTCTTTTCATTTTTCTCTTAGAAAACGGACCACCGCCTTTCATTTTGTCGAATAAAGAGGAACGAATGTCACGTTATTTTCTGTCTCTTCTTTCTCGTTCATTCAATGTGACTTTCTTCCAATTTCAATGTCAAGCGAAGGTTCAAACATATCACAGTTCAAACAATGAAAAAAAAATCATATTATATAAGTGAATGGCTTTATGCAGGACTTAGCTTCTGCATGTGAATCTCTAGGTTAAAAGATGGGAGTGCAGGCGTTATTTTTGGGAACGAAATGCCCTTTACAAGCTGGCAAATGGCTCGCTTCCTTTTTATTAATGGAGTTGAATATGCTTAACATGGCCAATTAACCATAGGCCAAACTCATAACTAATGACGTAAATTATCCTGTTAACCCTAATCACTTAGGTACATGTTCGTGTTTCATGCTTATTCATCAGATGGTTTAAGACAGATAGAACGTAATTGCTTATTATGATATACATATCCAAATTGCAAGGATATTAACCTATTTGTTGAGTTAGTTTGCTCTTAAATTTCCACCGAGGAAGGATAGGAAAATACATTGCATAACCCTTACTCTCCTAAGTTGATATAGTATAATTTTTTGTACTTAATTGCGATTATTAAAACTGCACGCTATATCAACGTCGTGAAGGAAATTAAGAAGAATTTGCCAATTCCAGTAGATCTGTGGGTATAAGAACAGGAGACAGCTTAACATGACATGCTATCTTCTGCTTCCTCAGAACTTACAGTTGTTTTTTAGGATCCAACACCTTTTCCAATAACCTCATTCCAGCAAAAATAGCTACCCCGTAGATTCTCTTTAGTCTTTATGGCTCAATCTTTTATCAATAACACCACAATTAATACTAGACAATATTAGTACTAATGTCCCTGCAACCAAATTAATACCAACTATAGCAATGAAAAATATAATTAGTGAACAGTTGAGATCATTCCCACAAAGAATTTTTAACGACAAAGGTTATACGAGTCTAAAACTAAAACAATTGTTTTTTTGGGGGGTGGGAGGAAGAGGGTTTAATTCACGTAAATTTAAGAAATTAAAATTGGCAGAAATCAAAAATTAACAAAAATAATCAAATCTAGTAAACAAACCTTAGTTTCAGGTCACCTACGTTATCACACTAATATGGATCCTTGATATAAAATTCAATTCATTAACAAATATTTATTGAGTGATGTTTTCTTTTAAGATTAAATGAACAGAAACATGTATTCTAAACATTCTTATTAGTCAACAACTTAGATACACTCTTAAGTTTAATTGATTAATAGCTTTAATAATTAATAAACCAACGAACAAGACAACACATGTACGACACACATTTGATCAAGTTAAGCCTCTTCTTAGAATTTCCAAACTCTAACGTAAAAATGGTAATCCTAATTGTCATTTTGGATTAGCAAAACTAAACTTCAAATCCTACTAATCTGGCTATAAATTAAACAAATCAATTCCTAGTTGCGCACCCTAGAAATCAATCAATTCAATCATGAAAAGCAACTCGAAAGATACTTAAAATTCATCAATGAAATAAACTTTATCTAAAAATCTCACACATACTAGATGATAACGCGGCACCCTACAACCAAGAAGAAAGATTTAGCTACTCATAACAAAAGTAAAAACAACAAAAGAGTAGCAAAATACAAAGTCTCCATTCATGGTCTTTTTCCAGGAAAAAAACAAAAAATTCTCCAAAAACCAGAAACTATACCAAAAAGTAAACTACTAATTTTGCCTAATTTGAACAGTAACAAAAATGTCTTCTTTTATGCCTTTTCAATGTCTTCTCTCTTCCCTCCTTTCGTTATCTTCAGCAGATATCCTCCCCTACATTCAGGTTGCAAATTCCCATCAGAAAGGCAACAATTTAATTCTCAAGATTATGAAAATCTTAGGCGGATCGAATTTAATTTCAAATCAGATTCTGTAGATAATTTTTTTCGTTGCACGTGTTCACACGAATGCTCAAAACTCCTTAATAACAAAAGATGAATAAGTCCATTTGGTTGAACTCAATTTATACTCAACAAAAGGGAATTAGAAATCAAAATAGCGAAAATTGATCATCCAATCAAATATCTAATACGTGTAGGAGCTAAATATGAATGATGATCTCACCTTTATATTCACATGCTTATGTCCCTCTAACCGCACATATGACAAAATCTTTACAAAAATAAAAATAGGTTTACGCAAAGAAACACTTATGAATTCACATAAAATATCAACAAAAATGCTTTTTTCCTTTTTAACATTCAAATAAGATTCAACAATATTGTATCCATCAATTTTTATATAAAGAATTAGGTAATTATTTTATCTTTAAAATTAAAAATATACGAAAGAAAAAGTTCACTTTTTACAATTCAAATCGTAATAGAAAATGTTAATAGGATCTAAGAACATTTTGCATTAGTGCCTATTGGAGTCCAAACTTAAATACTGCAGTTGATTATAGAAAAAACCAATTAACTAAATTTCAATTTTCACAGCTTTATGGTAGTACTAATCATCGACAAAATATTTTGAAATGTATTTAAAAAATGGTTACAGTAAGGTCCACATAACTTAACTCTTCTAACTTGATTTTCATTTGTTTTTCTAACCACGTACGTTATCCTGTGATTCATATTCTTATGTATAATAGCATAATAATAATGCAATGTTATATAGTCTCAATTGTTATTATATCCTTATTTGCTAATTTTATCGTTGGATTTTAAGATCGATGATCGTTGGATTTTAACATGATTGTCACATGTCGCACTACAAGAAAACAAGCCATTTTGCGACGTTTTAAAAACGTCACAAAAGGTCCTAAAAACGTCGCAGAAGAGAATTTGCGACGTTTTAAAAAACGTCACAAAAAACGTCGTGGAATGTAGTGTAGGTAAAGGTTTTCCGCGACGTTTTATGAAAAACGTCGCAAAAAATACTGACATTTCGCGACGTTTTAAAAAACGTCACTGAAAGTTTAGACAATCCGCGACGTTTTTAAAAAACGTCGCAGATTGTATAACATTCCGCGACGTTTTTAAAACGTCACAAAATGTGAAGGAATCCGCGACGTTTTTTTAGAAACGTCACGGAATGTATTCTGCGACGTTTTTAAAAACGTCACGGAATGTCTTCCGTGACATTTTTTATTATTTTTATTAATTTTTTTCATTTTAAATCATATTAATTTAATATTTTTAATTTTAATAATTATTTTTTAAAAATACAAAATTTTTAATCTTACTTGTTTAATAACTATTCAAAATTATTTATGAATTTATTTATTTAATAATTCTTCCAATATGATTAAACAAATAATACAAATAATATTACAAATAGTTGTATTATTTTTTAAATTATTATTTTTCCATTTTTTCAAAAATTATTTTAATAATTATTTTACATCTTAAATTATTACATTTTATAATATTCAAGATCTGCAGGGCAATTATAAATGCAAAATTTGAGAGTTTTCAATTAAGTAAACTTGTAATTAAAATTTTTATTTTATAATAATTAAAATATTAAAACTTACAAATTATCCAAAGTAAATTGTTACAAATTATTCTCTACATCC
>JAOTBA010000008.1:4964752-4995462 GCA_025629845.1 Erythroxylum squamatum
TATTCTGGGTACATCGGAATTGCCACGAGTTTGCTCGCCGAACTTCAGGCAATCAGGAAAGGGATGGCTTTGGGATGGCAGCGCGGCGTTCGGTGGTTGATAGTGGAATCGGACTCGAGGGAAGCCATTGCTTTGATAGACGACTTTTGCCCCCGGCATCACCCTTATCTGCATGTTATTGAGGAGATCAGAAATATGGCCAGACTTCCGTGGACATGTTCCCTCGTTCATACGCTCCGTGAAGGCAATCGGTGTGCCGATCTTTTGGCCAAGCATGGAGCCTCACACCGTCAATGGTGGTCGGTCTGGGAGGATCCTCTCCCGGACGTTTGCCAGCTTCTGGATCAGGACGCTTCTTCGGTGGCCGTCCGTCGGCCCTAGTCTCTTTTTACGTTTCCGTTTCCCTTTTCACCAAAAAAAAAGAAAGTAATAAGTGCATTAAGCCCAATTATAAGTTTTGTAGCTAAAAAAAGGTCTACTGTAAGTTTATTCGTTTGGTTGTATTTAGTTTTATTTTTATTTCTTTAATCAATTAATAATAATAATAATAATAATAATAATAAGAGCTTTCGTGAGAAATGTTATTTAAAAAATTTTAAATTATGTATTTAAATATATTTTAAATTTAAAATATGTTTTAATCATCATATTTGAAAACATTTTTATTTTTAGAAAGTTTAAATTACTTATAAAAATTTAAAAAAATAATTTAATTATATTATATTAGTTATAGTTCCTACTAATAATTAATATTAAATGATTAAATAATATATTTATTAAATCAAGGGAGGTTTCAATCGATAAAATAAGAGAACATAAATATTACTACCAAGTTTAATATTTTGATGAGAAGTAATTTTAGAATAAGATATAGCTATAAACTTAGAAGATATTTTATGAAATTAATATAGTAAAATTAAAAATTGTAATTATCGAAGAGAAGATCAAGTAAAGAACAAAAGAATAATAAGGAGTACTAAGATGATCCTTTAGTTTGTAATGTTAATTGCATAAACATTTCATCTTACTTTATTACACGAGTCTCTTTATTTATCAAGAAGTATTAAAACTTTTGATCTTTCAAATCTTCTTATGAGGACCTTAAAACTTGTTTTAATTATAAGTAAATTATATAAATCAATTTTGGAACATTTGAAGTTGTAAAATTCATAATTTTGGGAGATTGATCGACAAATATAAGTTAACGATCGATCAGTGTAAGTTAAATGTGTACAAGTGAGTTCATTGACACATCGATCAACCAATATAATCGTGTAGTAAACCAATGTCCCTTTATGGTATACATAAATTAAACAATATACCCCAGTGGTTGATTAGTGGCTCAACAGCTAGTGAATATGTATATTCAATACATATTGTTCAACTAATGTGCTATAATAATCGACTAATGCTTTGAAACTAGTCGTTATATATAACTACTAATTTTTGGCTCTAACCACTAGTAAAGATCTAAAAATCCTATAGCCCTTTGTTAGAGTTTTATATATTTTACTCAGATGTGTTCTATGTGATATCAAAGTTCTTTTTCACCGTGAAAGAAGATTGTAAAAAGGATATTATTCACTCTAAAATAAGAGTTATAGTAGAATTCAAAGAAGAGTCTTAAGATTGGACATATGCAAAGGTTGTTTAGTGAACCACTATAAATTAGTTTACATTCCTTTCACCTTACGCTTATTGCATTATTACTTAAGTATTTTATATCATATTTTTATATTTTATAAATTATGTTTATTAACACACTAAGTTAGTAAATAAGTTGTTAAAGTTTATCAACACCCAATTTACTTACCTCTTTGGTTCCATTAGGGACTAATAAGTTATATCAAAAAGGACCTATTATGCTCTCATTTAAACAAAATCTTTATAGCAAAGATATAAATAACATATTTAGGAGTATAATCATCATCATTCAACCAGAAGGGACAAAACATTAGTAAAGCCACCTTTCTTTGTTAGAAATGACTATTTCAATTAGAAAATAATGATATATATTTTTAACGGCTAAAAGTATAGACTTATAGGAAATAGTTTAAAATGACCCTTTCATGTTTATAAAAATGGTAGATAAGTAAAAACTCCAAAAATTATAAGAAGAATGGGAACCTCATGATAAGATATTAATTGTCTTAAATTGTAGGGCCATACTTTATGCATTATAAATAAATGAATTTAATAAAGTCTCTACGTGTAAAATGATTTATGAAATTTCGCATTCATTATAAATTACGTATGAGAGTGAAAATCAAGTTAAAGAGAGTAAAATGAGCATGTTAGTCCATCAATGTGAATTATTTAAAATGAAGTATGATCAAAGTATCTTAAATATGTACACTATATTTATTGATATTATTAATACTTTCAAGGGTCTTAGAAAGATCTATAGTAATGCCAAAATAGTAAAAGTATTGCTTAAGTTACTTCTAAAGATATGAGAAGTCAAAGTGAGTCCGGCAAGAAGTCAAAAATTTAAAAACATTACCATTAGAGGAGCTCATTGGATCTTTTTTTCACATATGAAATGAGATTTCAAAAAGAAACAACACTTTTGAAGAAAAAGGACTTAATAGTCTTCATAGAAGAATCAAGTAAAGAAGAAATATCTACAAGTGGAAGTGAAAATGAAAACCTCACATTTATCATTAGAAAGTTTAAGAAATTTTAAAGAGAAAGAATTTCTATAAAATAATGGTCTTCAAGGTAGCTAAAAGTAATTCTAAATATAAATCTTCAAACTTTATTTATTTTGAATGTAGAAAATTAAACCATATGAAGTGACGATATCCTCTACTTGAAGATAATGGCAATTATGAAAAAAAATTATAAGGAGATCAAAGACAAAAACAAGAAGAAAACATTTAAAGCCTCAACTTAAGATGAAATAAGTGAATCAAAAAATGCGAATTCGAAAAGAGAGATAACTCACATATTCTTTATGGTTACGAAAGACGACGAGGCAACAACTAACTCTAATTCATATAATGATAATAATATTTTGGCATATAATAAACTAGTCGAAAGTTTAGAAATTATGAGTAAGAAAAGGAAGATACTATCTTTCAAATATAAGAAAGTTCAAAAATAGTTGAATGCATTTACAAATGAGAATGAAAAGATAAAAAGTGAATTGTATAACATTAAAGCATATAAAGTTGTAAATATTGATGAAAATCATATATTAGACTCATTAAAGCATGAAAATGAGACATTGAAAAAAGAAATCAATGTTCCCAATGATTCATGATCTAAATTCACTAGAGAGTGAAAAACTAAAAAGCATGCTAGAAAATCCAAAGAACTCTAATTATAATCAATGGGATTGGATATACTTATAGGAGTGAATCCAATACTAAGACTACATTTATCAAGAAAGAAAACATGCATGATGAAGAGCATAAGATAAAAAATAAGCATGATACAACCATATCTAAATAAACACATGTAATTTACACTAGACACCACCTAAAATACAACGATAGTTTTTTTTGTAAAGAAAAAAAAATAAAAGATGCACCTACTCAAAGAACATTTTTATCGATTATTTTCTCAAAGAATATAAAGTTTTTAATAGGAAGATTCTAATTATTGAAAAGTTTATACATATTATTCTAACCTTCTCATGTCCAAAAAAAGTTTTGAAAATGTTGTTATGGGATATTGAGAAATTAGTCCTTAAAGAGAACAAGAATAATCACCAGGACCATTTCAAAGAGAAATTAACCATATTGTTAAACTAAAATAAAGGAGATGGGAAGGATGAGATGTTTCTAACGGATTATAAATTTAAGAAGAACCATCATCTCTATCATATTGTAGGTGATGTTTAATAAGGAGTAATTATTAGTTCATGTTTTAGAAATATGTAATATTTTGCATTTATTTTCAAATTAAGTTTAAATCCTTATTGGTGAATATTGGGTTTATATAGAATTGAATAATTTTTTAAAGTATATTATGGACCTTAGTACCTAGACTTAGAGATTATACGCAAAATGGGGGTACTAATTTAGAATTTGTTGATACACTAAATTAATTAGGTAACAATTTCGCTAAACCATATGCAAAAAAAATTTCATAAACATCGATTAATCAGTAAATTTCATTCCAGTAAAAAATTCCAGTAAATCAGTAAATTTAATCAGTAAATTTCATTCCAGTAAATTTCAAAATGGGAGCAAATTTTTGATAGACAAAAAAAAAATTTCATTCCAGTAAATTTGTCGCCTTTTTGGTCAATAAATGTGATTGGCTATGCATAAACATCGATTAATCAGTTATGTGGTCTACTAGTCTTCACATTTTAAGGGCTTCCTCCATCTCTTTTATTCACTTTTTTTTTTTAAATCTTATTTGTTTATGTCTTCTAAGATCTTAGACAACTCACTCTTTTCTTTGAAAAACACCATCTCTCATTTCATAAGAATCAAAAAATGAAATTTTATACTTCTTGAGTTTTAAATTTAGGGACTCTCAAAATTTTTCATCCTTTAGAGTTATCTTATCAATTTGATTTTTCCATAGTCACATTGAAAAAGGAGTTAAGATTGTTTTTGAACACTTTGCCATATCTTTTTTTTTTTTGGGAAAATTTTGAAAATTTAAAATAATGAACTCTTATAAAATTAATGGTTGGATATTACAATTATGCTTTTTTTTTTCAATTTCTTCATTTAATTTTGTCAAATTTGCGTTGTTACTTTAATTGAATTTTCAATTTAGTCACAATACTAAAATTGGAGATGTTTAAAATTAAACACAATTAAAAATGTTTCTATCCAAATTGACCTTTTAAACAATTGTTTTGACACTTTAAATGTTCAATGGCACTCTTACTTGAGCAAGTTTATCAATATTGATCAAATTCTTTATGATCTCTTAGTCGAGTTAGTTTGATGCATGACACTTTATATTTTACATTTTTAGATAATCAATTTATTTTTTATTCAAAAAAGAGGAAGGAGGATTGATGATGTTAGATTTAAAAGGAATGATGACATTCAGAATGAGTGAATTTTATATATGCGTTGACTTTTTTTATATATGATATTTTTATACTCGAGTAAATTTCTTGTATATGTATATGTGGATAATTCTTTAATATCTCTTTTGCTCTTAACATTGAATTATCTTTTATGCATGAACTAATGATTATCTTGCAATGGATAACTAATTGTCTTTTAATTTTTATTGCTCTTTAAAATTTTTATATCTTGTAGGGGGGTTATTGAACCACCGATGGTTCCGAGATATTTTGTTTATAACAAAATATAAGCACAACTAATAAGCTTATTATTTTGATGTGATGCAATATAAGAATAAAATATCGTTATAAACTCAAGAAGATAGTTTATAAAATTAATAAAAAAAAGTTGAAATTTGCAAATATATGAGAGATGATTAAACAGAACATAAAAGAAGCACAAAGAATATCAAAGTTATTATTTACCTTGTAATATTAATTGTAATCTCAATATTTAGACATTCTTATAGAGACAATTTGAAAAATATTTTAATTATAGTTTCATTAAATAAATCAAGCTTGAGTATTTGAAATCTTAAAATTATATTTTTCGAGAGTAATCAACCAATGTAAGTTAAATGACGTGTTGGTCGATTAATGGTCAGCCAATCTCTCACCGAATAGTTACATTGTAACTTATGAATTAATTTTGCAATTCATAAGTTAGAAAAATAAAATATAAAACAAAATTTCAAAACTCAACTAAATAAAACATTTAATGAATTTAAAAACAAAAACGAATACGAAACGAACGCCGTTTTAAATCTTATTCGGTTACCAATTAATGTAACTATTAATGTCAGTTGGATTAAAATTGTCACTTCATCAATATACATACTAGGAAATTATCTCCTGCATAAACACATAAATTTATTAATACTAGTTAGTTCGATGCTTGACCCTTAATCATCAACTCACTAAATAATATACTCGAAACAAATAGCGAGGTAGTACGTGATCTCAACAATTTATTCAATACACCACTCTTCTAGTCTTGCATAATTGAAAACATATTTGATAATAAGCACATAAAAACTGGGAAATAAAAAGTTGGCAAGTGCAGGTACATGCCTTAAAACACTGTAAAGAGTATAATACAATGCTAAGCATTGAAAAGAATGAAGAGTAAATACAAGTCACATTAATATTTAAGCCAAGAATTCACCCCATGTATTCAACAGTTGCAAGGCTATACCCCCCTCCCCAGTCCCCCCTTACAATGTAAAGAAAACCCAATTCTCCTTCTGTACATCCCCATGTAATATAAACCTAACACCCCCACCTTTACCTGTCACCATTTCTCTCAAAATCATCTCAGCTATCCCCAATTTTCTTATTCATTTACATACCAAAACAAAAGGATATACCCAACCCCCCTCCCTCTTTCCACTGTAGCCTATCTCTCAAATGACAAAACTAATAACAGAGTAACATTTGGAATTAAAAGAAAAAAAACTTCCATAATATATGGATGTAGGGTAAGGAGAATTTTCAGACGTTACTGTCAATTACCTTGGTTCCAGTTTGGTAGCTGGAAATGATAAAGCCGATCGGAGCCTTCTTTGGTTTGATGGGTTGCTAAACACCAAGGTCTGAGATCGAGTTACCATGTCAACCATAGATGAGGTTTGGTAAGCTTGCACGAGGCTTGTGCTATCAGTGGAATCACCACGTGCTGTTGCTCTCTGCCATGAGTGTGAGCTCAAGCCTGATAGAACATAAGCCCTTCCAGATGTCTCGTATACTTGGCGATCTGACATCCTTTCTTGCATCTCCTTCAACTCAGCACACAATGCAGCGCACAATCTGTCACCGGCCTTTGCCGTTGCAGTTTCAGATAATGCCCGAAAACAGACATCCAGGACAGATACTGCACGAGACAGATCTCCATTTTCAGCTGCAACCCTAGCTTCAGCCATTGCTTCAGCTGCACGAATTCTATTCTGCTGCCTCTCGACTTCTACTGATACTACTTGCACTCCAGTCTTGTCAGGCCTTTGGACCTTTACTTCACTAGCTCCTTCCACAGAAATCATACCTTTTGTAATAGGATCTCTGTAGCTACATTTAACACTCAGCAATGACATCTCGTTGCTGGAACCATCAGCTGGAATATTCAAAGTGACCAAAAAATCCCTTTCTTCTTCAGCATACAAGTACCCAACATCAACATAGCCCACTCTAGAATCGGCTGTGATATGATTTGTGTAACTTCCGGCTTTTATCGAACTAACTTGCAAACTTGGGTGAACACAGTCAACTTGGACCTGTAGGTCCTGCATAACAATACTCAACAGGCCTCCAATGCACTGTGCAAAGGCATCTTGAATCACGTTTTCGGCTTCTATGAAAGAAAAAGTGCCCCCAGATATCTCAGAAATTGAATGCATTGCATCAGCATCATGGTCTGTACCAAATCCAAATGCATGTACAGGAATCTGGAAGCCTGTACCACCATTCGATAGAGGGAGAAGAGACTTGTAATCTGTTTGAGACCTAGTCCCACCAGGACTAGTGACAGTATAAGTATCCTGTCCATCAGATAACAGAATAATACTAGCAACTGGACTCTTCAATTTGCGCTCCATAATCACCTGTGCACCTTTCCTCAGGCCTTCAGCAATATTTGTACCACCAATGGATATTAGAGAATTAACGGATTGCAATGCCTCCTGTCTTCCATTCTCAGTCATGTGACGAAGAGGAAAGAGGCGGCGGGCCGTGGATGAGAATGAAATGACAGAAAGTCGGTCAGAAGGTCCAAGGTTTTGTATCACAAACCCCATTGCTCGTTTTAGTAAAGCAAGTTTTGTACCTGCCATGCTGCCACTAACATCAAGGACTGTGACAAGGTCAACAGGAGCACGAGAATTTTGAGATGGTGGTGAAATTTCATTATTTCTGCTGCTATTATGCCTCCCCCTTGTATTGGGAGCCTTAAGATGAATTAGGACATTGAAATTATCGTACGAAGTTGATTTACTAATGGTTGAAACTTCTGGATAAGTTTCAACAACCATCTTTCCAACTGAGTTGCTATAACCAACATCTTTTGTAGCTATTGGTATTCCATTCTCAGCAAACACATATCGATGATCTAAGATTTCATCATCATCAAAAATAGCTGGTTCTTGGGCATGATAAAATGATGAAACATGTTGATCTGTATCCGGTCGAGCAGCATGAGCTCTTCTTAGAACTGGCGTCCAAGCATCATCCCTAGACCAACGTGGTGGAATGATTCTTGGCCTTCCACGACAAATATCAGAACCTGGGTTTTGGAATGGAATTTCTTTCCACTTTGCTCTGCAAATTGGACAAACTTGACTCCCATGCTTAACTGAAGATGTAATGCAATGAAAGTGAAAGGAATGAGAGCATTCTGCAGTGAAAATGGCGTGGCCTTGTCCTGGTTTTATGGTAGTGAGACATATTGCACAAGTATTCTGCAGTTGATGAGTAAGTCCAGTAAGAATCTAACATAAGGCAACATTGCACCAAAGTATGCATCGAAAAGATTGAATGGAAGCAAACATTCTCTACATATTTATCAATCAACAGACTTTATATAAATATTGACCCCTATGAGATTTTAATCATTTTATTCTAGGTTATTCAGACGCAAGGATTTATGATCCAATGTGAAAGTATATTTAGACAACACTTGTAACCTTATTTACATCTTGGTATTCGACCGCTGCTCCCGAAAGTAAAAGTTTAATATAAAAAAAAAACCTGGGTACATGCAGCCAGAATTTACATTAAAATAATATTCAATTCTAGTCATGTAATAAACATCTTTCCATTAAGCTTTGTTGATAAACGTGTAAATTTCAAATGCCACTGTGCATCTAATACTGAGCCCTCGGTCTCAATGCAGCCCAATTATTGAGACTGACACATAAAAAGAAGAAATAGAACACAACTTATAGGGTCTCAGCACCACATATCCCCATTGTACATACTTTTTTTCTGAAAAGAAACGTATTTGCTGAGAACTCGTCTGCGTCCTAACATTTTAGCTCATCAAACTTAAAAGAAGTCCATGTCAGGCAATCAAAGGTCAGCAAAAGACAAAGCATACAAGGAAGAAGACTTTTCAAAAGCAGAGGGTTAGAGTAATCAAGTTGCGTTAAACAACATAATAGTGAAGTTATGGAGACAAAACCATGCAAGGATAATTAGTGAGAAAAGAAATATAAACCTCATCAAAAGAAGGGAAGCAAATAGATTTGGTTCAGACTGTTTGTTTCCTTGTATAGATTTTTAATTTCAATCAAATACTACAAAGGCTTTCTAAATTTATCATAAAAAGCAGAGAGAGAGAGATATGGAATGTTAAAGTGGTGTGCTAACGAGACAAAGCACTTTTTCCCATCAAGAGAAAGAACTGGGGTAGAGTAACAACAGCAACAACACTGTACAATGGTGGCGTATGACTTTTTTGTATTAAGCCAAAGCGATAAATGGTCCTCAAAAGGGACTAGTCCACTTTAACATTACCCACCACAAAACGACCTCTCTACCTCATGTACAGGGTTGAAAATTACCTGACAACCAATGCCCCATCTTCTCATCAACATATTCAGAATCACACTCCCCACACCCACCATACCCCACTTTGATAAGCACCTTGAAACTAGAGTCAGATTACATATTAAAACCACAGTTAGGCGTTAATAATAATTGGCATTGACAACTCCCTAAATCATTATACACATGTTATCCTCCTTTTATGCTAAGATCCAGTTTTTACCAAGGAACTAAATCTCCTTGAGTTGCTCTGAAAACTAAATAAAAAGATTTTTAAGGAACCGATAAAAAATCTACCAGCGCAAGCTACCGCATCCAAGATTCGGAAATGGAGAAACTTCAGTAGGAACAGGTTTCTTTCCCGTTTCAATCATTTTTGAGCAAATAACATCGAATCTAAATAGCAAACAAGCCAAGACAAGAAGAAAGAAAGAAAAAAAACGTAAAACTTCCATTACCCACCAGCAGAAGCAAGTTAACAATCCGCTTAACCCAAAATTTACCATAACAGAACAACATTACCTCCCAAAAACCATAAAACACACGCGTACGTAGTCTCAAACAAGTATATCACCTTGGAGGTCGATTTGGTTCCGGACTTGGACAAACGGAGGCCAGAAGAGGAAGGGGTGGGAGTGGAAGAGCCACCGGAGACGGCAGCCTGAGAGAGGGAAACGACGTCGGAGAGACGAGCCGGAGGGTAAGGAAAGGAGTCATCTTCAAGAGTCGATTTTGGAACGTAGAGGCAGCTGTTGAGACCAAGCAAAAGCTTTGCTTTTCTCCATTTGCTCCCCATGCCTTTCAGGTCTACCATCCCTCCAGATAAACACAAAAGCTTTGCTTCTCTCTATCTAAATCTGTTTTCTGTTATCTAAGAGGCTATTTGCTCCATGGACATGATCTGTTGGATCATGAAACTGTGGTCTCTGTGGTTGCCTTGCCACCCATAGAGACATATGGATGCTTAAAGCTAAAAACAACACAAGGACTTCGTGTGTTTTAAGTGTCTTTTCAAGTTTTTAATTTGAGATTGAGACAGGTTTTTGTGGTTATTAAATTTACAAGCTAAGGGTAACTTTGTCCTTTCAGATTATATGGTCAAAGCATTTATCCTCTGAGAATAGATGATGTAGGTGCTAGGAATAAAACGTGTCACGTTACGATTTCAGTATCATTTTTAACATCTGTCCCTTGCTTTCAGGTTTATTACATTATTGCCATTTTGTTAGAATTATTATTACTCCATTTTGCTTTACCAGCCAAAGTTGCTATTTTTACATACCATTATTTAAAATTATAAAATAAATTTCATTAAATTTTGATATAATTACAATTTTAAACATTTTACAATTTTATTTATTAAAATTAATAAAAATATTTTAATTTATATTTTTATATAACTCAAAAAAATTTGATGGGTATAAAGTAATTTTATATACTTTCCAATTAATTCGACCCTAAATTCTTACCAACTTTGTCATGACATATTCAAGATTGGCAATCTTAGGTTAAAAGAGATTCTCATTTTCAAACCTATGTTTTAAAGTTAAAAATTTTTGAACATCGGGTCAATAAATTAGCTCACTAATTCCAAGACTTAATGCAACTTACTCTAGAAATCAAATTATTAAAATACAAATAATCATATAATTGATTGTTAATAAGTAAAAGAAATATGTGACTAAACTAAACTAAAATTAAATTGGTTTCATTCATCCCAAGCTATTTTGACGGTGGTTTTAATTCATGGCAAGTCCCAAACCTACTTTCTCATGCCCATAATTGATAATTTTGAGGTGGTATGGACATGGAGTTTACTTACTTCACCTCAGCGTTGGTTTGGCATTTTGAGTTTTGGCCATTGGGAAGGAAAGTGAGTCCAAGGCCTCGGGTTCGAGTCTCGGCAGCGGCAGTGTGGGAGTTCATCCAATGTGGTGACTCCTTGTGCGCAACGAGCACTGGGCCGCCTTTCCGAGAAGCTGGCTGGGATCAGACCGTGATTTACCTTCTTCACACAATATCAAGCCGGAGTGTGGGGGCGCCTAAGATGGGCGTTCCAACTTTTGAGTCCAAAGTTTTGACCATGCTTGTCTTTTCAATACAACATCGATCATTGTGAATTTAGTTGACAATAACTATGGCCACTAACTTTATCATATGCTTCCGGAGAATTTATCATCCACGTAATATCACTACCACAACATTCATTTTCACGACTATTCTAACTTGAGCATTTAATTATACCTTAATTTTAGGAATATAAAAACCCTTCACAGTAAGTATTATTTCATAGTCAATGACATATGATACAACTGAGTCATTGAACAAAATAACAATATCTGACCAAATTGAAAATTTAAAGTCGGTTCAAATCCCATTTCAAGCAATTCAATTGGTCAAACTCTTCATCAATGTAATGCAGTCACCTAGGCCAACTAAGGGACCCATAGAATATGCTAATGCCATCATCAGTTCAGTTTTCCTGCTTTTGAATACTGCATTGTTTGTTCTTGTATACACAGTTTCTTCTTCTTCTTTTGTTTTTTGTTTTTTTAACAATTTTATAATCTAAACATAGATAAATAGTAGAAAGTATGAGGTTGAGGTTGCCGTCTCTTGTGATAAATAAAAATAGTCTCCAATTACTATATTTCGTTTTATGAAAAAGACAAGTAGGAATTCATTAATGTTTAACTGTAAATTAATTTAGTATGTTATCTTAGGCCCAGAAGCACAACTTGTGATGCATGAAAGTGATCCAAGCCTTATCCAACTGTGAAGGTGGCACTGGAAAAGGTGATTAATTCACATCTCACATTGATTTCTCCAAATAATAAATCGACTCTTTTCCACTTTCACGAATTAAAGTAGTGAATATTTATCTCCAAGACCCCTTTTTGTTTTTACCGGAAATTGTTGAATAATTACCTTCTGTTTTGCAAGTTGGCGGTGGCTGTATTGATTAATCCTGCTTACAACTTTAAAAAATTGACTAAAAGTGATACAGGAAGATCTTGTTGTGGTGTAGTAGATGGTGTACATCTAACTCCTATATTGGAGGTTTGGTGTTCCAACCAAAACCAATCCGTGCGAGATACCCGAGTCATTGCTTTTCAACGTTAGAAGAGATGCATATAAAGAAGAATGATGAAGTGGGGCAATATGTGTTAGTGTATTGGTTAAATTTCTGTAGTCTTATGATGGATGTCTGACCCCAAACACAAACATGGAAGTCAAGCCACTTGGGTACGATACAACAACTGTGTGAAGTTGTTAGCTGTTTTTAATTTGTCCTTTCATGGAAGTTTGGACATTCGTGTTGGAGTCTTCTTAAGCTTTCGGAGTGGTGCACCTAATTTGGTATTCGGTATGGATATGAAGTTGCTTAAGAAACATACCAAAATCAAATTTTAGGAACAGGTAAGAAATTAATATTATAAGTCTGCAGTTGTTCTGGTAAGAAAATGGTGTATTCTTATCATGCCACACAGCCACAGTGGCTTCACTCGCTATCCCATTTTAGTTCTCAACAACCTTATTAACTCAACCTAGGCTAGGTAGCTCTCAGGACAGCACCAAGTGGGGGCTTGAGCTTGATGGACCCAAACCAAACCAGATATCAGATTCACATGCTTCTTTTTTCTTGTCAAATGTTTTTGTAAAGCAGTCTACATGGTCTGCAATATCTGCATTTCTGCTTGGAGGAGCTTTGTTTTTGTCGAATCCTTGTCATCCACTTCAAACTTAGTGAAAGGTGGTGAGCCCACACGGACACCCCATGTTCTTATAACCTGAGCACAGAATAATTTCATAGAAATCCCTGAAGATCATTTCCAATGAAAATGAAATACTAGACCCACAACAGACACCTTCATGTCCTATACCTCTAAGATATGCTGACCTTTAATCCAACCATAGGCAAATATGAAGTGACTCTTTATCAATCATTGAAGGAGGTCATGTCACGGTAAAATATATATATGTGGGTGTGTGTACACCCACTCACCATCCTCACTAGTTGCTCACAAAGTAGCTGTAACTTAGGTAGGGATATGATTCTCAGGTATACCTATCGATACGAAGTATCCTCACAAGTTTGAATTGTCTTAAAGAAATGCAGTTCATGATTTATTAGGAATAAAATATATTAAATTTATAAGTATTAATTAATTAATTATTTAATTAATAATATATGATGTAATACTAGAAAATTGAAAAAAAAAAACTAAATAATGTACCATTAATCAGATAATGGATGATTGTTCATAAATTTATCAGAAGTAAGCTGCGTATTTTTTGACTTCCTGTGTGATCAGTGAGATTTTCATTGAGTTGTTCTTATTGTTGGATAATTGTTCAGAAAACACCTCCATAATGCCATTGTATTATAGAATGAGTTATATAAATGCTTATCTTTTTCTTGACATAGAATGCCATTGTCCAAAAATGCTTATCTTTTTCTTGACATAGAATGAGTTATAAATAAACTTAGAACAAAAATGTATATATACTTTTAAGTGTTTAAGATTTACAAAAATGTATATATACTTTTAAGTGTTTAAGATTTCCAATAAATCAAAACCAATTTTGTTTAAGAACCCAATTAAGGGGGAGAGATGCTAATCTTTCCCTCACAAAAGCCTGCTTTCTGCCTTTTTATGTTGACTTGCTCGCGTAAAGTAGCATAAATTTAAGCCTAAAAAAAGTGGTATAAACGCCACAAAGGAGCCGTATGATCAGCGAACACTTTACTCGATTGCTATCCACTAAGTTTTAAAAATTTAGGAATGCAAGAGACCTCTCTTTTCATTCCATGAGAAGCAATTAACTTGGTATTTGCTCATGGTCTCACTCTCAAAAGCAGATAAATTTCATGTTGGGAGGAATGAACTTTACATCTAAAAAGGCATTTGGGAGGGGCCAATGAATGTATGTATGAGCACCAGGTATCTGTCAGGCGGGATTACATTAACTTTTTGTATTCTTTTCACGTTATGAAAGTTAAAAACAAGAACAAAATATTACGGGAATCAAAGCATCGATTCAAGTCATACAACAAACTCAAAGCATTAGAATAAGGGGTTTGAGTAGGTTGTTTACAGTTCACCTGAAGCGTCCAAAGTTGTTGGAGATTCATTGAGAGTAAAACAAAAAAGGTTAAACAAGTTTTCGATGATCTAATAATAGTGAATCTTTCTGCACGAAGCAAAGTTTTGATCTCTAAGAGAATGAAGTCAAGCTTATGTTGTTAAATCAAGTGAAGAAACAAGTTTTTAGAAAGGTTTGCAGATTGAATGAACAAGATGCTAGAGTTGAAGTACTTATAATTGATGTCAGACTCATCATTATTACGCACGCTAAACTTTTTAAAACAAATTGACTTTGGTATGTTTCCTAAACAACGCCAGACTAGACGTGTGTTTAGTTGCTTATGGCTTTGTTATTTTAATATGATATTTTCTTCTTATACAGTAGTTTTATACTTACAGGAGGCTTTCTTATTACAGTACTATAATTGTTTACTTATCATTGCATGTTTTTAATTAATAAAAACTTTAGAAATATTTTCCTACAATCTTTTAAAGGTAACTCTTGTTTTTAATTAGTTCTCTAAAAACTTATGATTTTATCTACCTTATTAATAGCGATTAGGCTTTATATTCTTCTTATCACTCTCAATCTTTTTCTCTTAGTGCGGCGATTCATATCATTTTTGTAATTTTGTGAATTATCTTTGTAATTTTGTGTTTTTCTTAAATCGAACTTGTTAAGATATACATAATAGTGTTTGATTACGTAATAATAATAATAACGAATATCATAATTCTTATTGGGAGAATTCATATCATATTTTGTATAAAAACCTAAATTTTAGTTTGATATTGCCTGTTTACATTTTCATCATTATTGTGTCTTTGTTTTGTACATTTAATTTTCTTGTTTGCATTGTTTGTGGATAATATTCATAAAAAAAAATTCATTTTTAGGTTTTGTTTCTTATTTCCTCGATTTTACAGGTTAATAAAAGAATCTTGTTTATCAATTGTTCTGTTTTTTAAAATTCATTCTTATTGAGTTCTTATTCTTTTTTTATTTTGGGAGTAATTGGGTTCCAACAAGTTCATTTTCCTATTTTTAAGTTTTCTTATTTTCTTGGCTTCTAGTTGTTTTTCTTTATTTTGTTTTTCATCCAATTTACGTCTTTTGGAGTTATTTGATAAATGAAAAATATTTAAACTATATTTCTTGATATAGATTATATAGTTTACAAAAAGCTTTTAGTCAATAATTTAGATTATAAGTAGAGTGAATTTTAAGAAAAATAAATGAAAATTTACTTTTGCTACTAATATTTTCTTCCAAGTTCATTACGAGTCAAAGTTGAAAGAAAAGCTCATCCAAAGACAAGGAAATGAACGAGGAGGAAAGAGTGGGGATAGACTTGGAGTTCATCCTGAATATAGTATGAGGTCAATATGAGCATCTCATCAGGCAATATAGGAAGATGAGGGATAAGTTAGAGAAGTATAAAGATGTCATATCTTGATAACAACGTGACCCAACTACTAAAAGAGAGGATGTAAAATATGTATCCAAGAGTGAAGAGAAAGTGGATGATGATATGCCTAACTTGAAAAATGCTTGAGTATATCAAGAGACCTAAAGAGGGGATGATGTTGGTCATTAAAAAGGCATTGAGTATGTATGTGGGAGAGGACGATATGATTGAATAATGAGATATTACAATATCTTCCGTACAAGGTATTCCAACAAGGATAGAATTTGTATTATGATCATAGAGAGATAAAGTTATATGAATGCAATTAGTGTATAGTTAATGGAGAATTTGAGACTACAAACTAAAATATACCCTAAATGATATAATCTATAATAATTGAATGAGAGTGAAAAGTTAGGGTAGCTAAGCAGTTAATTTCATTCTTAATTGGGAGGTATAAGGTACTATATGATATAGTGCTAGCTTATGCAGGCTGCAAGTTTATAAAGATCGACTCAAGATTTGTGACGGTGAGCAGAAGAGACTAAGGGGAAAGGATAAGAACAAAAGCTTGAGAAAAATTCAAATACTTATGGCAAATCAAAAACGAGAGATGAAAAACAAGTGAAAAAGAGTGAATTTGGCAGCGCAGCAAGAATGGATCGGAGGATGTGAGAGATGAACTTTTAGACAAGCATCAACTCTTTTTTTTTTTTAATTTTGTAGATGAAAATGCTCATTGAAGAATGAATCCTTTTGAAAAGAAGGAAAAAAATGTTGAATTAAATATCTATTAAGCTACACAAACGTCAAAGCAAGGGAGCTATGAAGAAAGACCAGGACAAGTTGCTAATAGAGGATTATTAACATGAAGTCTACAAAGGAGGCAAAAGGAGCTATGCATACAAAGAGTGAAACTTTATTACTTTATGCTATACTCGGTTTTACGTAAGGTTTTTAATAAAATGGAATTATTTATAATAGAATAGAATCTAAATAAATGTAATATTAATAAAATTTTATTTGAAAGAACGAAAAGATTTATAATATAATATAATAAAATATTATTTGAAAGAATAATTTATAATATAATATAGTTAAATATGTAATATCATAGAATACTTCGTCTGCAAGTTATTATGAATATTATGGTTATAAAAAAAAGTTAAGGGATGCTAAAGTCTTAGGTGGGTACCTGTTAAAATTGTGTGGTGACGCCAACCCTTCAAGTTTGAATGATAAAAAACCTAACAGGTGAGTGCTTGACCAAATGTTGGTGCTGCATTAATGATAGTCTATGCAGTTGAGGAAATTGACAGGGTGTCAAGCATGAATGCCATTTGTTACATACACAATACAGTTGTCAAAAGCTACTCTTTGCGTCAAGTCAAATTTATTTGCATTTATAAGGAATGGTGCAATGCGAGTGCTACCACCAACTTTGTAATGGCATTGAAATAAGTGGTAGGGTGATCGTTTTACTTTTTAGCATAACATGGCTATGCCTACTTGCCTAGAGTGAAGTCCACCGCTTACTTATAAGGTACTTTAAGCCAGCTTAGGTTTCTTTTTATAGCTATAGTAGAACCAAAATCATCACTCCCAACTGTGCTTTGTCTGACTTTTTTTGGCAGATATTAGATCAAAGTACACCAAGAAACCTCTAGGAGCAGTCTTATATGAGCGCTCAATCATCCCTTATGGAGCAGAAATTTCAAATGGGAATATAAAAAATATATAGTTTATGGCATTACTTGCCCACTTTTTCGTTGAATTTTCACGCCGTTTGACTGTCAAACTGCTATCCGTCGTCGTGTTCGATATTCCATTTATCTGTTGATTGGTCCGTTTTAACGACACGACAGCAAAGAAAATGCTCATTCAAAATTATGCAGCTTATGTTTTTCGAACAAGAAATTAAAGATCCTCAACTGAGTTTCCTTATATGACGATCCATCATTTTCCGAATTTAGGCGTAAAAAGAAGACAAGAGGTTAAGGCATGTGTCTGATTTTAACATAGGCGCCCGCTGATACGTTGACTTTAAAAGTGTTAGTTACTGGTGACAATAAGACCATTTTTTGGGGGTAAAATTACAATAAAAAAATATTATGTTAGAAACTGGAAACGGTTTTTTAATCCAAAATTTTGAAGATATATCTATTTATGCTCATTTAATCCAAATGGGCTCATTGTTGTGAGGTATCTTTGTCAAATCTTCGCTGCTGAGCTATGTAAAACTTACAAATAAAGAAATGTTTTTCATCAAGGTGGCATCTTTATCAAACACAAAGGACGCCGGAAACTGAAATAATAAGAACTTACATGAAACAGAGCCTCTTAACGGCACCATATTCAGTATGATGATCCCAATAAGCCGTAACATATACAAAACTACAGCTACATGGGAATTTCAACATGTGCAAACTACAGCTACATGGGAATTGGAACATGTGCTACCTGTAATGCTGTACAAGAAGGATACAGTTAAGAATCACTGCGGTCCCCAGGCCATTACCACAATGCAGTTCGTAAACTTCGCTAAAACCAGTCCTTATTAGTCAGTCTTCATCTGACAAACAGACGACATCATTTTCACACGATGTATTTGTTGCTGCACCATCGAACTGGTTAGGGACGAGCAATTGATCCCAGTTAGACCCCGTAGCTGTTAGTGGAGGCAAACTGCATGGTGGAACCGCATCAACATCCATAAGCAACTCAATTGCCGATAGTGACGAACTTGAAATTGGTGGAAGGTTTGCTGCATTTTCAGACCACTGGACTCCACTTTGAGGATTAGCTTGATGTATTGATGGTTGGATTTGTACTGGAAGCTTATGAAGCGTGGGAGTGGAGAGGGGGCTAGAGACCACCTGTTGACATGGCATGCTATGCGCAACAGATGCAGTATTAGAACCGACTGATGCTGAAGGTCTGAAACGTTGCAAGTGAGGAGCAGGAGTTCTAATTTCACTCCCAAGTTGACGATTGGTAATTGTTGGTGGAATGAAGCTCGAGTGGGGTGGTCTGGTTGAGGGCCCAGGATTGTTTACTGGGGGTGAAATCAGGTTTAAGTGAGGTGAAGTACCAGGATTGCTTATTGGTGGTAAAGTGGGACTTAAGTGGCGGGATATGGTTGAAGTGCCAGCATTGCCTATTGGTGGCGAAAAAGGACTAACGTAGGCTGATCTAGATGAAGTGCCAAGGCCGCCTATTGCTGGCGAAATGGTGCTTAAATGGGCTGCTCTGGTTGATGTGTCAGGAATAGGTGACGAAATAGGGTTCAAGTGGGGTGATCTGGTTGAGGTACCAGCATTGCCTGTTATTGGCAAAATAGAGCTTAAGGGGGATGATCTGGTTGAGGTGCCAGAAAAGGGCACGGAGGAAGAGGAGACAACATTTGATGTTGCACCATATGGTTGAGGTGCAGGAGTCATTTGTGTAGCAGTTTGCAAACTGGCTGCTGGAGAACTAGCCAAGTTCAAACCAGTAACAGGCCTCTGAGCAGAGTCTTGTGAGGACAGCTGAAGTAGTTGCAGCAGAAAACTAGAGGACAATTCTGATGAAAAAAAAAAGGCATAAATGCATCATCAACGAGAAAAATAAGAGAACAAATAGTGTTATAGTAAATACATGCTAAGGAAAGTTACAGGATTCCAAATCCCTTGAATTAAAAGTTAGTTCATCAACAAGTAGGCAGGTTTTATGACATTAAAGACACATGCAGGTAACTAAACCCCTATGAAGGGGCTGAACAACTGGTTCAGGGGTAACTAAACCCCTGAACCTAAAAATGGTTCTTGAATTTGTAACTTCAAAATTAAGCTTGATAGAGAAGAGCTTTAAGAGTGTACAGAAGATACACAAGAGGGCAAGTTACTCAACCACAAAGTGCTAGAATTTGTAATTTCAACCAATTAAGCTTGATGCAAAAGAAGTTGGAGTTTATAAGAAAATAAAAAAGGGCAAAGCAATTAACTGCAAACTTTAATTTGATAGGATGAAGAGTAAGAGTTCAGGTGACAAAAAAGACAACTAAGGCTGAAATTTAGTTTGTACTAAGTTTTGTAGTAAGATATGTTATCCTAATTGTTTAGTACTTGAAAACTTATTGAAGATCCTCAATATTTTTCTATAAACTTGAGTTTTCAATTAAAAGTGTAAAGCGTTCTTCAAGGAATGATTCTTGACCTTAGGAGTGATTTCTAGTTCTCTACCTTCCATTATTAAAATTCCAGCTACTCCTAACTTGAAATTTGAACAACCTAAGCTAAAATCCCAAACCTAAAACACAAATTCTAGCGGCCAGACTTTGTAAGTTCTGTGGATTCTAATCACTAATTTGATATATATTCTGCTCGTCCTACATCAAAGCTACTTGATTATAGCAATTTATAATTTGTCATTAAAAAGTTAACTTCATCTATGGAAGCTGAAGCCTCATTATAGAAACTCAAATATCCTGAATTAATAAGATGCTCAGGTTTTATACAATGGTAACAGTTGCATAGCTTCATTGTGTAGTTAAGACCGTAAATTCCCACAATTCTATTCGGGTACTTTATAGAGAAATGTGGTCAGCTTTCATAACAATAATGCTCAATTGATGACATTTTTGTAGTCTCAATGAATAAAATCTTAACTATTCCTGTCATTTCATAACCAATAATTAAATACCTAACCTTTCACTTTTTTGCCCATCAAACTCGTTAAAGAACAGTCAGCAAGTCCTGAGAGTAAAAATTTCTGATTATTTAACAATGACACAAACAAGAATTTCAGAAGTCAAATAACCAGAATTGAAAATGTATTTTATAACAAAAATGATCACCTAACATGGAACTGGGACTAATTTTTTGCTGCATGACATTGTAAGATTCCAATAGGCCTTAAATCACTCAAATTTTATAGCATAAGAAACTTAATTTGCTTAAATTTGAACATGACAGGTTAAACAGCCAAAATAAAGAAGACATTAGGGCTTGCAAGACACTTTAGACATTGAATTTTACGATTTCCACATGGCTGACATCATCACATATATCAAATACCTTGCTGCGTGGCTGGTGAGTTTGAGACTCTAACATCCCTGCATTTGGAACTAAAAGCCTCAGCCAAGATCTTATTCATGAAAACTTTTTTGTAATTGCTCTCCAGCTGTTTCTTCTTAGAGAGAAATTCACTCTCAAGCTCCTGAATTTTGGTCTCGTACTTTTTACGAATCTGTGCAACCACCTCAGCTATCTCCTTCTCACACTCATCATTTAACTGCGGCTTCTGCAAAATGGAAAGGAAGTTTTCATTTAAAAAAAAACACCTAGGGCTTCATTCAGCATCAAAGACGAGACAGTTAAATAAAAGGATACTAACTCTGCCTTCATGGATATTAATAATCTGGTCTGTTTCTTTCCTTATTCTCTCCAGCTCATTTTGAAGTGGATCATGGTGTAGCGGTGAAGGAATTCCTACATCAGTTGCAGCTTGTACATAATGACTACTAGTAGTAGAAGAAGCAGGAATAGGCCTTGTATCTGCAACATGTATCCCCGAAGTGCTAACGGGTGTTTCTACAGGTGGATGCTCAGCAAAATGTGTTGTGGGCTGCAAAATGGTTTGATTCAACAGATCCATTTGGTTCTCAACCGTTTGCCTAGGAAATTCAGCAATACTGCTTTCAATATGGTCTTCACGGTTTTGCTGGCATTCACTGAGAGTCACTTGACTGTTTTCGGCAAAGGTAGGTTGAGGCAAGAACGGGGAAGGATCATCACAACTGTAGATGGAAATAGCACCATCATCTTTATCTGAAAGGGTTGGGCATACCCTATTCGTCTCTAAATTATCATTAGCACACGTCACGAATTCACTGTCAGAAATTTCAGTTATTCGAACTGAAGCCTCTGCATCCTGCTCATGCACAGCAGCTTTATCCAATGACTGCAAGTCCTCGTTAAACACATTCTGATCTGTTTGACCATTTTCATCTTGCCGTTTAGAAGCTATACCACCCTCCTCTGCTTTACCAGGAGCACTTTTGGGCACTTCCACTGTGACTTTACCGGCTACCTGGTTGGTTCCCTCAATTATACTTGAGGTGCGAGAGTCTTGATACTTCTCATCACAAATAATCCGGCTACCACATGTACCAATATCGTGAATGTCACATTCTTTGCTGGAATTAGTTTCAGGCCCTCCTGATGAAGCATCCCCATTTTGCTGGTTTGCTCCAGCAATATTATCTGAGGATAGACACTCCTGATTACCGCCACAAGCAACTGTACCCCAATGAATGCTTTCATGATCAGGGGCCAAAGTAGAAACTCTTTCTTTCTTTCCAGAGATGTTCAAGTCCCTACCAGTTTCAGGTGAAGCAGCATCAGGCACTCCCAACAAAATTCCATCATGCATGCACGAAACAGTAAAATCACAAGTTTTTCCTCCCAAAGGAGGATTTACAGGGGCAACATCCTCTAAGCCACCCAGGGTATTGGCACTATCAGGGCCTTCAGTTGGGAACTCCTTACAAGGTGATATCAATGTGGTTCCAAGAATATTTTGTTCTTCAGAGCAAGGTCTATGATCAGTATTCTCCAGACTGTCACTAGAACCAGCAGCCTCAGGAACTCCTAAGCTAACTTCCATATCTGGGGTACAAACTTTAGATGAAAGTGCAGTATCAGAGACAACATTCTGAAAAGTTTTCCTCAAATGCACGATGTCAGCCATCCCCCGTTGGGCTTCACCACCAAGCATGATTGACTTGGAATGAGATATCTGCTCAGACGAAGACTGTAAGCCAGGGAGAACATCCTCTTCATCCCCATTGGAACTTAAGGCCTCAGGTACTTCCACTGGAGCCTTGCACCCTGGTGTGGATAGGGAATTCTCTAGATTTCGTAATTCATAGCCTGAACTTAAAGGAAGAGATTCTGCCTTAGTATATCCCGCTTCAAGTGAAGACATCTTATTTAATAATTCAACTTGAGCCCATGACTTCACTCCTTCCACCCAATCATTCTTTCCCTCCTTTAATCCGTTTATTGCAGCAATATGCTTCATCTTTAAAGTTTTTAAGCTTGTTTCCCTACAATGCTCAAGTTCTTCAAACTTCTTGGCATAGTGAATATCAAGTAACTTAAGTTTGTCTGATCCCAATGGATTATTAGCAAGTAGACGAATAACAGCTGCCTCTGCTTTATGTTCATTATCAAGTTGCGCCTTCTCTTCCTCATATTTTTTCAAAACTTGTTCCTTTTCTTTCTCCTGTTTTGCAATGAGCTTTGTCATCTGCTTGTCGCACTTCTTTTCAATATCCTTGATACTTTTTGAGATATCATAGCGTGCCAATACGATGTGGGGAAGAACTTGATCACCGGAGACCTGTGGATCTGATGGCCTTGACTGCGAAGGCCTTGAAGGTAAATGATCTGGAATAGGATCTTTCAATAATATCTGAGAAGCATTTGGAGAACAGGCCGTCCTCAGCTTTCCAGTATGATGCAAAAACAGTTTCTTCAAACACCGCAACATTGAGTAAACAAAATCTGCCTCTTCTTTGCGGCAGCCAAAATTCATGTACTTTTTTGCAAGTACAAGAGATTCCTTGTGGTCTAGTTTGTACTTCAGCAAAGAACTTGCCGTCCAGCACTGAAATTTTTCCAGCATAGAAGTAACAAGTGAATTGGTAGTTCAAGTGTTGAATGATATTAAGAAAAATGATTTACTCAAACTACGTACTTTACCAACACTATACACGACAGATCTCGACAATGAGATATCAAACTCTAAGAATAAATAAAATTCTTTTATCAAAATTTAAATCATATACATAGCAAATGAAAGCAGTAAAAACACTAGATCTTTATCTCTAGTTTGACTTTATATGAAAAAAAATGATTCACTTTAAAACCTCAAATATCAAGGGCTTTCACAATAGGGTCATATCAAATCATTTAGAGATATAATCTATTTAAATGTTTCTTCAAGGGTTAAAATCCAATCAAGGCCCTATTCCAGGGAAATCAATTGAAAATAGAAAACAACAGAAAACTTGGAATCCATGGCCAAGACTATTAGACATGAATTTCCAAGTTTAAATTTATGAAGGAAAAGTAATCCTCCTATATCTTTTGGGTGCACATGGACCCAAATTTGGGCCAAGTATAGATGTGATGTGCTTCCACCATAAACACATCAAGGTTTGAACCTTAGTGTATAAGGAATTAATCCTCCTCTTTGAGAAAAAAAAGAAAATGAAATAAGGTGCACGGATTGCCAAACAACAAAGGAAAAAACTTCAAATATAGGGTCATTTTAGTTGTATTAATTTCAGAACATGGAATTTTTGTCAGAGGCCAAAGTTAGTCCGTTCAGACTTATGTGTGTATATTATATACACATTGCATATGGTGGATAATTTTAAAATTTAAGCAACTGATTACTCTTCAAAAGTCTCTAATCAAGAAAGTCCATATATATTCAATAAAAACATACATTAAAAAAAGAAGAAATCTGTTTAGCATGTGAAGGCCCACCCATGAGTGTTTTCTTAAAATAAAATGATACATACTTTGATACTTTAACAAATTAATGGTAAATTTGTTGCATGTGAGCAAAAGAGTTTTAAAGTATCTTCTCTTTCAAAATGGGGCTTGGTACACTATAGAGGTATCAACATTATATTCTACAATCTTCTCTTTTGTTTCATTGTTTCTAACAACCATAATCTAATCAAGTTTGAGTTAAATAAAAATGGGAAGTTATTTAATATTTAATCACCAATACATAAGCCATCTTACGCAAATACTAATTATGTTCTTTTATTCCATCAAATCCTCAATTACAATGCATTATAAATATGTGGTAGATCAAAATGCTTGAAGAGATTATGGCGCATAGAGTAAAAGAATATAATTTTTCTTTACATTTATGCTTATCACAAACATTCAAATAATCAATTACTTCTTACATAACTATGTACACCTAAACATCCCTTATAGTTCACTCAGGTTGTGAGACTAACAATGATATTGGGAAAAAAAAAAACATAGTTAATGAGAAATAACAGTGTAAGCAGCAGTAGATATAAGAAATTATAAGTCCTTACAAGGGATATTTGAAAGGCCTCCAATACAGTTGCAGGTTCATTATTGACACGATGATTATTCATTACATACTCGAGAAAACTTTCAACCATAGTCTTGACACCATCCTGCAATGATAGCAAAACACAAATGACAAGCCTTGTAGCAAAACTAAATTTTTGACGAAAGGGGAATAAAGGAGCACTATGAACATATGAATACTGGGAAGGAACTAAGAGGCATACTGGAAGTCGTAAAATTCCACAAAGTTTTGCTATTTCAGGCTTCAATAGAAGATGTAGACTTTTCTGTGCATTGTGCACATTTGTTCTATCATTAAACTTGTTCACATTGGCTTTAGGCATTTCTGGTGATTTGTTAGACAAAAAAAGAGAGTTGTTTGTATAATTGGAATGAATTGCAGTTGGTACACTGTTTGATTCAGGCAGCACATCAGACAAACTTTGAGCTGGAACTCCAATTGTTCCTGCACATACAAGGAGATGCTTTATGAAAGGTTATTCAGAAATGTTGAGTAAAAGCCAGAATATTGTACACCGCTGACAATTCAATAAATCTTTAATCTAAAGCAGACCCAAGAAATAACACTAAGGAAAGGAGTCACATCAACATCACCTTCGCTGTCCTTAGTGGCTATATCTCCATCATTTACAGCTGATTTTGCACGAGGTGCATGATCGCTTGTTGTAGGTAACTTCTTGCACTTTTTTGGATTTTTGTTACCTTCAATATCTATTTCCTGCTGTAAATCAAACAACTGACTCCTTTTCCGAATTCGTTGCGTTGAAACAGAAGAATATTTCCACCGTGGTTCCTTTCCTTCCAACAACTTTTTCCAAAATATATGTGGCGGATCTTCACCCATAAGCTGCACTTTCAGCTCACCAGGCAATGGAAAATTGACACTATAACTTCCTTGTTTCTGTTTGACTTTCAAAATTTGAGATAGGTTGTCTGTAACATTTTCTGTGTTGTTGTCAGAAATTATGACGGAGAGCTCCCGGGTAACATCTAAAAGTGATTTTTCAAACAAAGGACTTCCACCATGAAAATTGGCCAAATTTTCGAATAGATATGAAGATCCCCATATAAGCAGCATGTGAATAGTGCTAGAGTTCATATTCTGTAAGATACTATCAAGCTTCTTGCCTTGCTTTCCAAGGATTAGAGCTTTTTCCTCCACAGTATATAGTGAATATAGACGAAATACTTTTATCTGCTCACGTTGCATTTCAATTGTTATCTTTTGCAGGTTACGTAAATCATTCATTGGGCTCCAGTCACTACCATATATGATGACAGTGTTTACTGATGAAACTTTGATGGTAGGAGAACAAGCACGAGTTTCTAACAACAAGACGAACATTCCTTGATTATTATTGAAGTTGTGAACTTTTGCTTGCTTCTTTGCAGGAGTAATAAACGCATCAATACGCTCATAAGAATCTTCTCCAAACCTTTGACGCATAAAATCATCCAGAATATCTCCAATACATACACCACCACCACTAGACTGTACAAACATGTAAGCAACACATCACACAGGGGGAATTGAAAAGGAAAAGGTCAAATATGGTTTAAAAGCCTTAAAAAAAGAACTACATCAGGGTGATTTCTTGGACGCATCTAAATCTCATCAATGACCAATCAACTCAAAGGGCTGACTATTCAACCAGCTAGATTTCATAGACTTGTGCATAATTAGGAGAATTAGAATCAACAAATGAAACATTTTCTTTGCAACACCATTAAGGAAGTTGGAACATCACTCTATCAATAAACTACAAGAAATTCAGTCATAATGAAAATATTCTGTATGTCTCATAAAACAGTTTTAAATGTTTTGTGCGTTTATTCAGAACATCAGGGACCAATTCTAACGTGAATGCTCTTTTCCCTATCAAGTAAAAGATTATTGTTTCCCAAAAGGTTCAACATTAAAAAGTTGATAGATTAAATTATGTAAATCTAAAAGTCTTGTTTCCAAGTTTCTATTGGCTCTGTGTGTGTGTGTGTGTGTGTGTGAGGGAGAGAGAGAGAGAGAGAGAGATGGAGGAAGGGACGGTGGCTATACAACAATGGCATACAGAAAGCAGTAATTCAAGATTAGTTGCCTTCTATTTAAGCATCGTAGTCAAACACATTTGAATGACATACATAAACCAAACACCATAATAACCATAAAGATATACAGAAATTGCAGACGATGGAATAGCCGTAAGAAACGGGGACTAAGCCAAAACATCTTAAGTCATGCAACACATCATATGTAAAAGCTTTATAAGGACTGTGAAGAAATAAATCAATTCAGTGTACCTGAAAAAGAATTAGGACCCTTAAAACTCTGTTCCTTATGTCAGAAAGCATAGCATCAAGAAGTTGTAGCTTGCCACTCGCTTGTATCCCAACATCCAAAATCTCAACTTCTTTACAATCTTTCAACAGCGAGGTTTGCAGTAATGGATTTGTGATGTAGGGGTGGTCACAGCACTGCCAACCATCAACAAGCATATGACTAACAAATCACAAGAGTAGATGAAATAATCTGAAGCTCAGAGAAATTAATGAAGTACCGAAACAATGAAAATGAAAATGAAAATGAAAAGTATCGACAAGTTGATGATCCAACCCAAATTTTCAGCTTATTAAAAAAAATGCACTATTTATAGTAATAAGAGACAATAACTATTGATAAGAATAAACAATATCTAGATGCACATGCAGCCTAGACAAAAATTCCATAATAGGTATCACAATCAAGAGATAAAATCACCAAATCACAGGCATAAGCAAACAAAGATATAATACTAATAAAAAAGAATTTAAATCCAGAAAATCATGTGATTCATTGCGAATTTATTCAGCCACACCTTCCGTGTGGAGATGAGAATATCTCGAAGGACCCCAACAGTATCATTTTTCGAGGTTGAACAAAGAGACAGAGCATTTGAAAGTAGAGAAGCACAATACTGCTCCAGCTGCATAGGTGATAAATGGACAGGTACCCAATACTCTTCAAATTTTGAGGAATCCGACTTGCCACCATTAACCAAACACCTTGACAAGCTATCCTTTAAATTACTGATCTTATTGTTAGATAAAATAACTGAGCTCTCATTACTGCAACCACTCTGACAATCAAGCAGTAACAAAATTTCAGCAATATCATCCTGTAACACATAGAGTAACATACAGAACATCAACAAAATTAGTGGAGGCACCACAAAATAATTCAGGATAAATATCAATGCATGTAGTCATGTAGAACCATACCTTAAGTTGACCATTGACAAGGAGAAGCTTCATATCAGTTCTTAGCTCAATAACTTTTGAGATATGAGAATATATCCCAGAGAACTGGCACTCATCAATCACAACCACATTCCATTCAATAGAATCGAACATATTAAGATCCTACAGAACCATTTATGTGGTTAGATATCCCCATTACTGAACAAAGAAGTCCAGTAAATTCAGCAATAGTAATAACAAATCTTTGTTTCATCTTTTATTTCACTTCTTCAGATTTTTATAGAAGTGCAAAAACGTTAGAAATCCCTTTTTTCCAAAAAGAATAAAAAAGTTTCTTTCGTGACAACCACACATGCCTATTATGTTCTGTAAGAGACAAAAACCTTGAGTAAGATCATCCTGTAGATGATTGAAACGTGCAAGATCATCATAAAGACAACTTGTCAATCATTTTAACCAAACAGAATTCCGTGCTATAATATCGTGTAAGATTCAAAATATATACCTCAATGAAAATATCCATTGATGTTATCAGATATTGAAACAATGCACAATTTCCTTCCTCATTAAACTCCAGTGTTCTAATTCCTTTGCGCACATCTTTGTTTCCACAGTAGACCACTACATCAGAAGAAGCAATGTGGAAGAACTCTTGATCCCATAGATTAAGCATATCAGAAGTTGTGATAATAAGAATAGGTTTAGACACATGGTATGACAATGATGTGAGAAACAAGATCACCCGCAACACCCTTTCCTGCGTGCAAAAATAGAAAAAGAATGAGTAGAATGGCTTAACTCTGATTTCAGCCAATCAATTTATAGTAGCAGATAATAAGAGCTATGAAAGTATTGTCTGAATATGTGGGGTTGGCAAAATAGCCAGGCCCGAAACAGCCCAGCCTGAAATCAATAAGTTCAGCCTGAGTTGCCCAGGCTTTGAGTCGAGCTCAGCCATTTTTTTTCAATTTATGGGCTTCAAGCCAGGCTTTGGCTCCATGGCCTTGCCTGACTATATATAAAAAGAAAACCCTAGCCCCTTCTTCTTCTGCTTCAACAGCCGCCCAACTTGCTGGTACATTTTGCATTTCCTGATCCTTCTCTTCTCTTATATTCAGTTAACTTCTCTTGTTCCTTATAGTGCAGAATAAGATGGCCTTATTCTCTTGTCCAACCAGCATATGCGCAGGAAAAATTCAAAGAAACTATTGACCCACCCACAATTGAAGACCAATGACTTCAGCATCCCCTTCTCATCTCTTCCCTTGTTCCTTCAAAGTTTTCTTTCTAGATTAATAAGACTCATAGTTTGGGTTGTCCTTGCAAATGCACTTTTGGATCTCAAACATGGGATGACAGATTGATGGGCAGCGAGACTTTGACAACAATGAGATGCAATGAAGAGCTTTGGGTGGCTCGCAATCTTTGGATCAGGCTCAGGCAACATGAGCTAGGTGCAATCGAGTTTTGGACCAGGCTCGAGCCGCACCTTAGGAAGGTTAATCTGGGTCAGGCCCAGCTCAGCCCGACCCTTTGCCATCTATACGAATATGTGATACATATTATAACAATATAATCACAACACTCTTCAAGCTAGAGTCAATGTTCAGTTTGCTACAAATGATTCCCTTTCAACCAGTTCAAGGACATGCTAGATCCCTCAAGCATCCAAGACTAATCTTGCTTGGAAGAATTTCATTGACCCACATGTAAGACTCTTCTCATCTAGGGTGAGTTTTGCCCAAGCATGCCCAAACGGGCCAGTTAAGTTCTCGAACCTTCACTGGTGAAATAAATCTCCGGGTTCACAGCTTCACTCCATCAATCTATGAAAAGGACATCCTAAGATTCTTCTTGTATGAAATGAATTTCATCTAAACATGCCCAACCTACTACTCAGACTCTCAAACTTCCACAAATGAAATCGATCACTAGGTCTGCACCTTTAGTCCATCAATTTGTAAAACAAAGACCAATTCATACATGCTATTACTCATATGGGCTGTGATAGACCCTTAATTGAGAAAGTTTATAAAAGGAAAAAGGGGCACGTGGGGTTGAAGGTATATTCTAGAAGATAGAGAGAGGGGCTGCTGCAGGGGAAAAAAAGGAGGACAATCCTAACTAACTTGGCAGCAGTAGGGTCCACTGGACAGGAGAGTGAAGAGGGTATTTCTGCAGAACATGAGGCAAGAAATGGGTAGGGAAAAAATAGTCTGAAGTTGGGAGAGTGGCTAGCCTCTCGAAAGCTAACCAAAAGGAAGGAAAAGGTGCTGTC
>JAOTBA010000008.1:5053199-5072131 GCA_025629845.1 Erythroxylum squamatum
TGCGTGCAGAGTTGAAGAGAAGAGAAGATAGGGATTTTTTTTTAAAGGGGGGGCCACTTATATTTGTAATTTTAAAATTTTTAATTATATAAGTAATTTTAAAATATATATATTTGAAAGGGGGGGCCATGGCCCCCCTCCCCTATAACATGGCTCCGTCCCTGACTGCGAGTATCCTTAGCCCGAGTATGCGGCGGTTGTCATGGGCCCGATGTGGTACCGGGTCGTGACAGGATACATCTTTATGTTATCCTCACATTCTTTATGGACATATGGTATGTGAAAATGTAACATCAATAAATGCAAAAACCCAAATGCACAGTTTTATTGTCACATGCTCGTGCTGAAGGCATTCTTTGAAAACTTTATTTAAGACTCTTGTAAAGGAAAAATCTCAGTAGAGTGATTATCGTGGGTCACCAAACACTGAACCGACCACCCGAGACACTAGAACCTCATATATCTCCCTTATGGCAAGTTAATTTACACGAAAATTCACTAAAAAATGGCTTTAGAATGTCTTAAAACCCTTTTCCGAATGACTATCATGCAATCTCAAACACTAAACATGAGACCCGAGACACAAAAACTTGAAGTATCCCCCTCAGGTGATATTTTAAGCATGAAAATTCACTTAAAATTGGATTTAGAATGCCTTAATTCTTTTTTTGGAGTTAAACTTTAATATATTACTAAGGTAATAAATCCAGGAAAATCGAAAAATTTACTTTATGAATTTCCTAGTCTTGGAAACTAACCTAAAACACCCTTATAGGAAAACTGGAATTTTTGTTTTTTGCGTGTTTTCTGTAGCAATTATGTACGGTTGACGTCAGTCGACGCGTCAACTCGAGTGGCCCGTGTCAAACACACGTAAGTCGTACAGACGCACCCATCGACGCTGGCGTGTACGATGCATGCACCAGACACCCGTCCGGTAGTTATTTCTCCACGTGTTTGGTGCGTGTAACACAAGGAAAATGCGTCGGCCGTTCGTGCCAGCGCTTGACAGTGAGGCGCACCCTTGCCGAAAAATGGCAATTTTCGGCGAGTTTTGGGTCAGATTTTCGCTCTCTCGGACTCATTTTCAACTCGTTTTTCAAGGCTGAAAACATTTATACCAATTTCATGAAATAAAAAGCAACAAAAATTTGAGAAACAGAAGTTTAACTCTCCGAAAAACTTATGGAGAAAATAAAAAAATCTTCGTTTTTAACCACCCGATCATGTCACCGCTCTGATATCACGTGTAATACATAACGATATCTTAGTTACGTATCTCAGATCGAACGTGAAAGGGCAATAAATGAAGAAATGCAGAAAATACTTGATTTCGGTTCCATAACTTCAAACGAGCTTTGCGAAGCCGGAACGCGGTTAACGTCTTTCTACAGTTTTCTCAAAACGTAAGCTTTCTTAACGGGTCAGAGAATCCTTATGCTTACAAATGATATGAGCAACTGCAGAAGACCTTAATCTTTATATATAGCTTCCATATCAGGCTTCCCTATTGCAGACTCGATATGAGTCCGGTTTACACTGATCGAGAACCATTTTTTACATGGATTTTGACACATTGATTTAGATCATTTATTAGGCCACCTTATTATCTTTATCTGAATCAAATTAAAAAATACAATTAAATATTTTCAAACTTTACGAGAAAAGTAAAAAATATCCATCACTATATATAAACATCTTGTGCTGCAAGTAGAACCTGCCGGCACGATTTTATCTTACAAGACATCTTATTGTCTTTTAATTTGGGTCAGAAGACGAGATGCCTTGGTCCATTTGTTTTTCTCGACAACAGTTTGCTTCAACATTATGAAAGCTCATTCCGTTTTCATATCGAAAAATATATAACTTTCAATGATAGTGAACAAAAGAATTAATGGCCTTCACTCTTTCAGTTATATTTGTAGACAAGTGTGGAAGGAAAATTTTCTTTGCTTCTTATTATTCTGTCGGAATGTTTATCTTCAATCGTCTGGGTCCTTGTCGTCGCTTTTGGTGTTATTTGTCATGAACATGCATCTACCATAACTTAGGTGATTCAAGAACGTGAAATGTCTCCATCTAATATTTTGTACAGAACACAGGAATACTTAATGTCGCTCCTTCTTCAAGTTTGTATTGCCAACAGATACTGGAACTCGAAGTCATACGGTATCTTGTCAACAGTAATGGTGGGTATTTTGCCACTGTTATGGCCTCTGAAGCAATCCGCAATGGACTTTCTCAATGATCCAGATGTAGGCAACTGATGGCAAACCCACCCCACTAACGAGTCTGTGTCCATGGCATAATCAAGCAGGTTTCGTAGCAGAAGGTCTGGGAATGCTATTCTTTTTGTTCCGGTTACTACTATTGAAGCTTGCAGATACTCTAGCTTTGACTTCTCCAGCTCAGCCATCACACCATCACCTGTGTAAACTCTCACCTGCATATTTTTATCCACATTAAGGAATTCACTGGAAAGTGGAAAGTTTTTGGAAGTTTTATCTCAAAAGGTTTGAACTCATTAGATATTGGCATGTAGAGTTGGAACTCGACTCCGGAACTTACTGCAGGAGAAGAACGTGTTCCACAGCAGAGAGCGAATGTGACGTTATGATTCATTAGCTCGAGACCGTAAAGTTGGCGAACGAAGGCTTCTTTATCGTCCTTATCATTCTTTTCGTGAACCTGCATATCAACGATGACTTCATTTTTACGAGTATGTTTATAATTGTTAAATGCCAAGTATAGGGCCCTTGTACATAGAACAATGGAATCAAACAAGATTCACTCGGTAAATTTACCTTGTTGGAAGATGTAGGTTTCCTCAAAATGTAATGCTCGATTGCATAAGCGTTGAGCGTGCTTCCCCCAATGTTGAGAGTTGCCTAGATTCATTCGAGACATCAACAATTATGAGAAGAGGGTAATACTTATTTAATGTTTAACAATTCTAATTGTTGTTTGCTAGAAGAGAATGATAAAATTAAATTTCAGTTTTATGTACTACACTAGGCTATAATTAAGCAGTGAAGAAAAACGTACCTTGTTTATTAAAGTAAATAATTTTTCTGGGGTTGAGGGTACTCCCCACTGGAGAAATCCCTGAAAATGTGTTGGAAACAGATAACACAGGTAAGGACTAGAACAAAAGTTCAGTATAGTGAGTTAGTGACCCGTCTAGCTTGCTTGTAGATCAGAGCAGTAGCAGATATATATGGTTGTATCATGGTAAGAATAAAATATTGATAAAAAGCAATACATGCATGATACAGGCATTGTACATGTTGATCCAGAAGGCCAGTTTCTGTTGGTAACTCAGGAATTTCAAGTCAACAGTTTGGAGATTACTCATTAGCACCCTGCAGGAGATCACAAACCTGTAAGGATAAGCAAACAAATTTGTGTCTCTACCATATTATGACACTTAATCTGATAGTGAAAGTTCCACTTTTATTCTATTTATTACTATCAATTCAATGACGTAGGTAAAGATGCATTATTCATAAGGCCTACTCGTACATCGTCGACTGAATTTGGGACTATATCTAAGTGCGACTTGAATTGAACTGGAGATGATATGCAGTACAAAAAGAAGTTCAAGGAAATATACCTTAACCTTCTTAGCAATGGAATAGAACTAGAACTTGAAATGTACTTTGGATCCATTGAGCTTGATGTGAAAATAACCAAGTTCTTGTATGGACCAATATCCCTTGGAACGGACTCTTCCACATTGAAGACTCCATAAGGGTCCTGTTGTCTTGATTCCTTCAGTGATGCAATGCACGATTTCGAGTGCAAGGGGGTCTCAACCCTGAAACTTCTTGATATCATAGAAGAATGCAAATACCTGGAAATTGGACCTGACTTTTCCAGCTCCATTGCTCTTGATGTTCTTAGTAATCTAACATATATGAAGTTCAAGCACTTCATGATGTTCTCTGACAGCTTATTGGGTGGCCACTGCTGCACATTTTCTTCTGACAGAATTGGATCTGATATAGATTTCTGTAAGAATTCAAAGGGCATTTCCACATTCCGCTCTCTTGGCTGAAAGAAAAATGAATTGGTTTTTTAACCCTTATGGAAGTATGTTCAACGCTGCTATTCCCATACAATCACCTGCATGCAACTAGTTGAACTTGAAGGACAATCAAACAACTGGGACACCGGAGGCCGACGTACCTTGGGCGAGGGAAATCTAGGGTCTCGCATAGGTGATGGAGACTTCAGAAATCGACCCTTTCTTGGAATCCTGTCTTGAAATTTAGCATCCTCGTAGGAATGGTTTTGTTTCTGAGCAAAATATGTTCTTGAGGATCCGATTTTCTCATGTACACTGAAGTCACTAAGATTGTAATCACCTTTAATTGCTTTGCTTATGAAATGCAAAGCCTTATTAGTCTCAAATGGCATCTGTTCTTGCATTCTTCTGCTTGAAGGGCTAGGATGAGCAACATACGGGGAGTGGTCTTGAAGGTTGTTGATGGTTCCACCACGTTGCCATGACGTTGACTTTTTTTCCTTGATGATATCTTGTTCTTTTCTCAAACCAAGTTTAAGTTGACTTATTTGGCCTTCTAATCTAGCTATCTCACTCTCAACCGCTGCTAATTCAGCCAACAGCTCTTTTGCCTGCAAGTGTATGTAAGTAATTGAAGAATTAAACACCTTTTGATTACAGTTCTATCTGGGAAAAACATATTGGAAGTAAGCATGCAGAGCACATGAAAGAAAACTCTAAGAGCCGGTTGATCACTAAATTCAGGATTTAATCTCGTGCTTCCCACATGATTCCTAGAAGGCCAAGAGAAATAAAGTAAAAGAATCTTATTCACACCATATATAGTACCTTGGGAGGAAGAAAACTTGGGATAGATATACCGGTTCCGTCTTTCTTGTTGTTATGCATATGCTCCAAAATCTCATGCACTTTTTCTTCTTGCTGCAACATGTTCTGAAGCAAAGAAACCTGTAAAATTGATTCTCATGATGACTATATCGTGTAATCAGTAAGTTGCCAAGAAAAGAAATCAAAATTAATTAAGATTTCATCCGGGTCAAAAACTGATCATTCTTAAATTTTTAACATACTTTCTTAGGCTCTTAAGACTTAAAATAGAACATCTCTCAAGTGACAAATAAATGAATAAGATAGTTTTCCATAAATATATTTCAAGATGCCATAATCTAAGCATTTCGTTATAGCTATTTTACAATTTGTGTCCGCCATCATTTTCTAAAGATTAGAGTTTTTAGCATATTAAGCTGCTTCTATGTACAACCCACATTAATTGTTTGATGTTGTACTTGTACCAAAAACAAGTACAGATGTAAATTAATTCCTTGTTTTCAATATTTAAGCAAATAATAGACATGAATTCTGCATTAATTGTAATTCCCATACTACAGGGACCAGTACAGGTATTAAAGGAAGTGAAGCAGAAAGACTAGTGTGATGCCAATATTGTACATACATACGAAAATTTCCCATACCTCTCGTTCCAATTCTTCTCTCTTTTGCTGCTTACTGATCTTCTTTCTTCTCTGCAATTAGAGATAAACAAAACACTTAGAACAGTAAAAGTATGAGGTGGAAAGAATAAAGAACAAAGCCATAAGCTGGGGACGAAGGCAAGGAGGGGATCTTTTGGGACAGACCACCAACATACTCCCATTCGTTGATAAAAATGAAAAGAAAGGAGGATGATACGATGAACACTAAGTTCATGAAGTAATAACACTATGAATACTATGTTTATAAAGAAACCAAAAGTATTGGCAATCGTGTCAACTTACAGTATCCGATAGCATGTTCACAGACAAGTCACGAGAGGAACATATATGGACTGTGTGTTTCTTTCCCAGTGGCTTTAACCCCTCTCCAAAACGCCACGTTATTAGTGCTTAAGACAAAAGGGGAATGGCAAGAATTTGGTGATTAGAAATGTTGGTAACGTTAAAAGGAAGACCCCACTTCGCTTGGAACAAAAGGAAAAGTGGTGGATGACTGCTGAAGCCGTTGTATTAGTTTTAGTAGTAGGTTGTTGCTTGCTGTAGGAATTTGATTCGGGTTTGGATGAAAGAAAACCTGAAAAAAAGGCATAGGATTGAGATTCATGAGAAGTTGTGAAGGAGCTTTCAGGGAAAAGAGGCAAAGTTGGTGCGTTGAAATGAGTTTTTAGTAATTGTTTCAACTGTGGAGTGAGACATCATGCCAACAGAAAAGCGTAGCCTCGTCCTTTTGCTTTGCTTGTACTTGTGGACTTCGCGAGTTAAGGTGATTATGCCTTCTCTAATAAGTCGTTTTCTGTATTAATGAGCGAAAAAATTTGACAAGTGTAGGTCAGTGCACTGAGCTTTATTATGACCCAAGAAAAACAAGGAATGAGTGGCTCTTCTCCTAAGATTTCTGTCGTTTGAAGAATTAGATCATAGTAGGTGTAACTCAACCTTTGTTACCACTTCTGATGTTGTCTGCATGCAAATAAATAAATGTTACACATTTGCCTATATCTTGGAATCTCATAACAAAGGCCCCAATTTTCCTAACAGATTATTAATCAAGACAATGTTTCTGAAATCCATTTAACTGATGTCATTGCTGTCTTAATGTTTTTTAAATGAATTGAATGGCTTTACTAAAATCAAAACCATAGAGAAGACTAACTCTCAATTTAATGAATCGATTCAGAAATGAAAAAAAAAGATTTCCAGTATAAATCTTAAGCAGGAGAATTACAAAAGATTATTCTATATAAAATAAATTAGAACAATGGAAGATGAGAACGCGCATACAAAGTCACATTCAAAATAAATAACACTGAAGGATGACAAACACAATCTCCATTGCATTATACTGAGATGTTCCAACAAATTGGACAGATAAACATTAAGCAATGTATCAACTAGTTAAATCTAGCAAATATTTACAATTGATTTTATCCACAGCATTCATACAAAATAAAGCTGGAATTCGAGCTTTTTGTTGACTTGATCAAGCCACCAGAAGCTCTTTTAGTAAAGAGAATCCATATAAGTGTTGTGAAACGATCAATCACAATAATCAAAAAACAAGTGCGAAAATAACAAACACAGATTTACGTGGTTCACCAATATTTTTTGGCTACGTCCACAGGTGGCTAGAGTTTTATTTCACTATGAATGTTTTCTGACATAGGTACACTAGGAGAATATAACGTATTTATATGCCCAGGAGAATACAAAAGACATAACTGCCCTCTAATAATTGATCCAAATTTCCGCCTCGGGGCTTGGTGTAAAGTCTAAATATATTATCAAGCTCCATATCTCAACAACAAGTAGGCAGATAACTGAAACTCGCAGTCTTGCAGAGAAAGGAAGCACGAGCATTCAAATTACTGCTTCGAAGGTCCTGTAAGTACAAAGGCAGTCCACCCAGAACTTCAAAACATATCAAAGCTCAGTGTAGGAAATCCTTCATTGGGTCATCAAAGTGAACTTTCTTCATTCTATATGCCTCCATATCCTCAGGAGTAACCTGCAATACATAAAGAATAAGTGAGGTCTCCATAACTATGCGAAACAAGTCCAGTAGGCAGATAAAGATTGTTGGCTCTAAATCGGTAAAGTTTAAACATTTCTGACACCTCATCATTCCATCTGACATTATACTTGCGTTTTCTTTCATCTTTTTCTTCCTTCTTTCTATCATCCTCCTGTACAAGAAGAAACAGAATTTACATCAATGCAAGCTTTACAACCTCTTCAACTGCAAGTTCGAAAAAAAAACAACCGATGCAAGAGCAGCATTATGAAACTCTGTTGAATTTACACTTCTAGAAATCCAAGAAATGTGTATTAATTAGCTATTAGTTCAAAGATAAAGTCTCCATAAGATTTATTTGGAGTTCCATCATAGTCAATATGATCTATTTCGATATGATTTACTTTTCTAGTTAGATTTCAAGTCCTGATTTTAGTTCATACAAGGAGCAGATTAGGCTTTTCTCTCCAATCTTCCCTTGGTAGGACTAGTCATACATCACTAAGCCTCAACTTGGCATCCTTAAAGAACCAAAACCCTGCCAAATCCTCACTTCTCATTTTCTTAGTGATACAAATGTGCACTTAAAAGGAGTTCAGAATAAGCAAACAGTGGTAACATTCTCCACTCTCCCACCAACAGGAAGAATCATATGAAAATAATGAAGTAAAGGAGAACAAGTGTTAAGGGGTTGAGTTCCACACTCACATTTCGAAAAGCTGCAGCTAGTAACTTGTCATCCAAAACCAAATCATCAGGGACCTCAGTTCCCCAAGTAGCATGCCTTTTCTCCTCCAATGTACGTTGTGAATCTGATAGATCATTGAAGAAGTTCTAAGGTTAACTGAGAAGACAGAATTATCACATGGATAAAAAGAGCACAACGGATGCAAAATAAAATATTTTCAATGGACCAAGACATCTACTTTGAAGCAAATCACACAAATAAGAACCAAGGTTTAGCAGTTTATAGATAGCAGTGCAAAAAGGCAAAAAAGTAGCTGATTATGAGAGAAAAAGACAATGAGCAAACCCTCAGTAGCCTCTTTTCTTGCAAGATTAGCTTTCATGAGATCAGCTGAAGCCTCAGCTGCCTTGATTCCCGCAGCACCTGTGCAATAGCTGTTCCGGACGGTTTGCTTGCAGCACTTGTAGCCCCATTGATGGTCTTTCCACCAGGAACCCCACAAGCTTGTATGGTTGTTGATGTAAACATCCTCTTCATACTTACTTTTTGGAAGTGAAATCTCCTGTTTGGGGAACAAAGAAGTTACTGCTACATTATGCATGCAAGAGGGTGTAAGAGAGACTCGCATAGAAGATAATCACTACACTAAACTCATGCACCCGCCTCAAAAAATGGGAGTTGAAAACCAAAGTGCAATTAATTGTAAGGAATTTCTAAGTTTACTAGATAAATAACTGCCAGCCCAATGTGTCTACTGATGTGTAAACCAAAGAACAACTATTATCCCTTTTGCTCGACTTTTCAACTAGACATGCCTATACGAAACAGTATGCAAACCTAGTTGTTGCATCTGGTTCAATGGGATCACTACATGAAAATCAATGTCTTACCTGCCCCTTTACAATGCGCCCAGCACGATCGTATTCGATTTGTCTTTCACTTTGTCCCAACAAAAGCTCTCTTGGAAACTCTTCTTCACTAGCTGCATTACCATACTTTTCAAAAATCGTATCCTTAGCTCGTGTCTTCATTTTCTCTTTTATGACCTTGTAATTCTTATAAAGTAACTCAGCTTGAGATGGAGCCGCTTGCATATGCATATCTTGTCCTTTCTCAAACGCTTCCCAAGCATGAATGTTCAGCTGCTTGAACTCTAAAGCTTGACCACTATTCCTATGTTGGTTATCTCCCTGCATGGTAAAAAAATGTTTTCGTAAGAAAAGCAACTGGAAAAGGGAATGTAATTAGCTAGTCCAATGCCCAATTTTCATGGGCACCTACCTCATAGAATTTCTCATTTGGATCAGCATCTGGAAGCGGATCTTCACGCATGGAGCGGGTTTTAGGGTCATAGTGAGCTGAATTCACATCAAGGTTTAGTAGATACTTCGCTGTATCTTCTCGTATACGTAAATTCCTGCAAAAAAATGTTCAGGAGCTGTAAGAGTAACATTCAAATAGATACTGAAAAATTGCAGAAAAGAAAAGCAGTGAAATCATGGAGGACTTATTTAGGTTATTCTTTGATAAAAACAAAAAATAAAACTAGCCCCCTCACCTTACAGTCCCGGTACTTCCACCACCTGTTGTGCGCACACGCTTCTCCACCTTTGCAAAGTCCATTTGTTTGCTCTCATCAACCTTGGCTTCATCAATTCTTAAATCATCATCATCATTGTCTTCATCACTAACCCCAACTTCAGCATTTTCGTTGTTATTCTTCTCATCTAATTTCTTAAGCTTCTCTTCCTTCAGATACTTCTTTCTGGCTGCTTCTCGTGCTTCATATCTCTCAACAACATAGGCAAAACTTGTTGTATCATACCCATTCCACCGGTCACGCTTTCCATCATAATCAAGCTCAAAGGTCTCTATTTTCTCATCAGGGGCAATGTGTTTGTTAGTCCATTTTGCCCCTGCTTTCCTGGGTCTTTCCATGCATGCCTTTGCATCATGGGTCATGGCTCCACAGCTGAAATAAGCAAACAAAAGGAAAATTTAAACTTTCAGTCCTCTTTCTAATCATGTCGTACTAACTTTATTGATGTCAATGCAAAAAGGTTCACTGATAGGTACAAATTTATGGAATTCAAGAAAGCTACCACTCACCCATACATGTAACATATATCTTATGTCTGCACCTGCAGTGCACGCAAGTGCATATATACTTAATCAAATGCATACACATGCAAAGACAAAGGAAGAGGATTTACTTACTTTGCACATGCACCCTTTCTGTATTTCTCAGCCTGGAAAACTTTAGCTCCTCTGTCATACCACGATTTGGTATAGTTTGGATCTGACTTCCATTTCCTTTGATGTTTCAAGCTCTAGAAGACAGAGAAACAAAAAAAATACAAGCTTAAGATTCAAGCAGCATATTAAAAGCATGTTGAGCTCATAGCAATGTGAAAAACTCAAGCACGTAATCTGCTTACAGGCTTTTCGGCATTAAGATACCAAGGGGCTGAGGACATATACTGAGGAATATGGGGATTGATCTCCTTTCCATCCTCGTCAACCTCTGCAGGAGCAAGACCTGCTTTTCGCGCTTCCTCAAGTTCAATTTGCTTCCTATGGTCCTCCCTTGACTTAAAAGAGACTGCAAGACCCCATAAAATAGAGGTTAATCGCATAATCTGAAAACCAACAATGGACGACGACAACAGCACCACCGTATATTATTGTGCTGCAGTATAGAACTAGAAACAGATAAAAACATCCCAAAAACACATAAACTAAAGGAACATGCTAGCATTTTGCGAGGCAGCATCTAAATACATCGAAGATACAGGTCGGTGTAATTTCTACAATTAAGATACGTTAGTTTAGAACACCATTTAAACAAAGCAACGCCAATGCAATTATATGGTACTATCGTGTAATCGGAGAAATTTACACATGATACGGGAATACGACGAATTTACCCAAAAACAAGCAGACGGATTTGTTGTGAAATGATGATGGAATCTGTATCCGAGTTAGGTTTTTCATATCATCACGTAGAATCACATTACAAAATCAAACAAAGCCAAAGAAAAGAAAAGGAAAGAAAAGGAGATACCTGATGCGGTCGCCATGGGTTTGGTTAGTTTCTTATTTCCCAATCAAAATGAAAATAGCAGAATCAGGGGTAACACGAGCCTCTTTGATGACGGAAGAGGAGGATAAATAGTATAAATTAGCAACTTTTGCCTCCTCCGGCTTGGATTTGGATTAACGGAACCTAATCTAATTCGGAGAAGGAAATTTGTCTTGGTTCCATCGGGTCGGGTTCGTACAACCCGGCATTTGGACAGCCTCGTGCCCAACCCCAATGGCCAATGGTTGTGTGCGGAGTAATAGTTAATTGCCAAATAAGCTCCATAAGGCCACCTAAGCAATTTATTTGCACAGCCCTGCCAATTTTATTTTGGAACTTTATTTTAGATCCAATTTATGATTTTTCACATAATAATTTATTTTAGAAATTCAAGGCCTGTAGTCTTTGGGGAGAATCTGTTTTATGAAAATCTATTTATTTAATAAATGGGATTCATAAAAATTGAACGGTAAAATCGCTTAAAAACAGGAGGTACATACTAATTGGTAACAGAACATCTGTTCGTGTAGAGTGTAGACATTCTAAAATTTAGTTTTTACTTTTCATATGTCATACTAGTTCATAGGTAGTGGAATTGTTGTTGTTATTGTCATTATTATTATTAAAAATTAATTTTTATTTTTATTATACATAGTTACTTTTAATTTGAAGGATACATGATTGCTGCCTCTTCTATTGCTTACTTTAACCTGTCACTTTAAGTTATGAGTTGCTCAATGCATACAGTGTCCTCAAGTTTATCAGACACAGCTACTCTTCAGTTGCCAGTCACAACTTTCCAGAGGATAGAGAATGCATGAAATGTCTTGAACTGATTAAAAGACACTGGGGAGTAGACTTTTTTTTCCTGAGCTTGCTGCTTTTTATTTCAACAATGCAAGAGCACATTGAACATTTATGTTTCACAATGTACAGGTGAAAGGTAAAAAAAACTACAAAAAGAAAAAGAAAAAGATGGTGATGGTACTTTGTTCCTACACTATTTTTCATTTCATATAGGAAGCAAGGTTATAATGAAAAAGATAATCTCTGTACAAAGCATCAGAAGTTTGGTATATTGTTGTGATTGAAATCGCAAACTAATCTAGACCTGTACCTTGCAGATTTTTCTTTCAGCAATGGATTCTGAGCTGCCCAGCTCATAAGCTTCCTTGAGGTATTTTTACTCTAATTTTGGTTGGAACGTAGAGAACGTTGAATCTATTTCTTTTGGTAGGTAATCATTAAGAAGTAGGCAGCCATACGGGAAACTAGTCCAGTTAGGAAGAGCAAGATTAAGCATCTATACCAATTGTTGAGGTCGTAACCAGCGTTCATAAGTGAACCACACCTTGTTATCAGCCACACCCCGTAATATCTGCAAGAAATCAGAAGACTGAATCAGGAAAGTTGATCCATTAAAAGGAATCGTATCAACATGGAGTAGAATAACCTAACCTTTTAGCATTTGATATGACAAACGCTTCCAATGCCCATTTCGTGAAGCACAAGTCAGATATGAATTCCACAATCTTGCCATTATCATTCTGGATTGCTATTAGAGTTAAAACAACAGGAAGAAGCACAGACCACTGCATGAATCACACAGAAGGTGGGTTGTAAGTGGAAGTGGAAACATATTTGTGGACCTAACTCATAAAGAAAATGGTGCTCCAAATCCTTTACCAGTTGTGCCGGGCCAGGTTCAAGGGAAATAGCCAATGCATAAGCTATGCCAGTAACACAGTACACCAGACAGATTAAAACTGCATAATTGTCGGCGACACTTGATCTTGGATTGTTGAAAAAGTAGAACATGGATAGATACACAAGTGGCTTCACAATTGTGTTGAAATGGTCGATCGTGTCCTTTGCAAGAAAGTAAGCCAAGCTGCTAATACCAGAACCGCTCTCTCTCCAATAATGGAGTTTGTCCAGGGCAAACGATCTCATAGCAGCAATCTTGCACAGGAGAGCTGTAGTCAATCAGAACTTCATACTGGTGAGAGAAGAACCTTTCCAGGCACCTATTAAAAGCCAGGTACACTTACTTGGCTACTCTACATTTTCAGAAACATAAACCCAGTTCCTCGAGGAATCTGTTCCTTTTGTGTTATCATTATAAATGCAACAAATCGAAGATTTTACTTACAAACTGCAATGACAGTGTATGTGTAACCGGACACCCCAAAAGTTTCGTCGCTCACTTTAGCTAAAGTTCCTAAGCAGATTCCAGCCAGCAACAAAATCAAGTAATCTACAGCCTGTGTCTTTGCTTCTCGTAGCCTCTGCTTACCAACCCTGAAAGAGAAATTTTTGACATAATGGTGTTTCAGTATTGTTATGATGAAGACGTGCTTTGTCAGTACGAGCAACATGAAGTTAAATACTTCACTATAGAAATACATGGTCCTGATAGTTCAAATTTGAAAGTTCTATTACCTTTTGAAACCATTTAGTTGCAAACTGAAAATAATCAATTTATGCATACCTTCCGAGGAAATATTTGTATTGTAGAAGAACACCAGGAGTTCTCCGTCCAGATAAATCACCAGAACTCAAAAAGTTGTATTGGAGGTTATCTGTTTTAGTCTCCACGTTAGACTTGACATCCTGCCAAAAGTCTCCCGTAAAAGCCGATGCTTCAGATGTTGCATCACTTGGCCTTCCTCCGTGAGATGAGTCTTCACCTCTTGATGCTCCCAGTTGACCAGCACTCTGCAGCATATCCATGGGAACTGGGTAGCCATTGTGAAGCATCCACCTGATGGGAAGTTCTTTGTAGTTCACTCCTGAGGCTGGTTTTACTATGCCCTCCAAAATGTCAATGAAGTAATCTGGAGGATTCACACGCTCAGGCACTGTGAGTCCAAGTCCGGTAAAATATTCTTCAACTTTCTTCACTGACCCATGATAAACTGTCAAGCCACCCTTGGCTAGAAGTATTAAATCATCAAACATCCTGAATAATGTATAGCTGGAGCAATTCGAGAGTGAAAAGAAACAACAGAAAGAAGGAAGAACTCAGAATCTGAAACAAAATCATATTGAAACTATGGTGGAAATATAATGTTCAAAACGGAAATGACGGCAGGTGGATAAAAATTTGAAACGTGAATCCGTGTATTGAAGGTGAGCTAACCTTGGCTGGTGAACGACCATGCAAATGTTTACTCCCTCGAAAGCTTCACGTCGGAGAGCTCTAAGCAGTAACTGGGAGGACGAACTGTCGAGTCCTGATGTGGGCTCATCTAATATAAGCAGTGAAGGTTCCATAACCATTTCAAGACCAACATTTACTCTTTTCCTTTGACCACCAGATATTCCTCTCTTCTCCACCGTCCCAACAAGAGAATAGCGTATTGCCTGGAGCCCCAAGGACTCAATCACTCTTTCAACAACCAAAATCTTTTCTGGCTTCGGAAGGTCGGCGGACAATCTGCGATGAAATCCAGTGTGAATAAAAGAAAAAGAAAGATTGACAAACCATTGCAGCTAATTTCACTGTTTTTGGGTGTACAAAGTGCCAACCAGAGCCTGACAGATGAGACTGTCAGGATAAGATAAGCTGTAGCTATGCAAACTCCTGAAATTTCTCGAGATGAACCATGCCTACCAAAAAATTTATTAACTCCTTAACTAGATGTTTATACTAAAAAGTTTCCTGGGAGTTTGGATTTGGTACTGCTTACCTGCATCTGGCACTAAACCAGAGATTCTCCTCCACAGTTAAGTTTCCATGCACAATATCATCTTGAGGCACGAAGCCAATGACTTTCTTGTAAGATTGGATCGGATCCATCTTACCATTTACAAGAACCATACCAGTAACGGTGCATCCACCTGCTTTTCCCGTCAAAGCCGAAAGAAATGTAGTTTTCCCAGCTCCAGAAGGACCCATGACTGCAGACACTCGGCCAGGTGATAATTTTCCAGTTACACATCTAAGAAGATGTTTGTTTTTACCTTTCAAAGTGAGGGTTAGATCCTTAAACGCAACCTCGATTGGAGGCCTCTTCCTGATTTCAATATCACTAGCCATGGAAATCACTCCTGAGAAGGTCAAGTTCTTGTTCTGCTCCTGAAATGCCTTTTCCCTCTCAATCTGCCCATATGCATACCTAAACATTTGGCTCTGAGTATGCAACTGCTTACCCCTTGGAGCGTTCTTCTTGATGTTCCTATCTCCAATCTCCAGATTGAAGCCTTCAGGACTATCAGGGTTAGCTTCGATTTCATGCAGCATACTTGTCAGGTTACTCTTTTCCTTTTTCTTTCCCTTGGCGGCTGAGGACATTGGGGGTAAGGAACCATCACCTCCAAGTTTACCCATTCCTTTCTGTTGGTCCATTTTAGATTTTGTGCGAGAGAATGTGCGTGACAACTGAGACAAATTCATTGCACCCTTCTTAGCAATATCTTTAGCGGATTTCCATTTTTCACGTGCCTGTGCTGTTTCTCTTACATCTTGAACTGCCTTCTCCCTGGTTTTTGCTTGTCGTTTTTCTCGAGTTGCAATAACTTGGTCAGAACAGTTGTACATTATGATCAACAGAAAACTTAAGCCAGCCTACATGAAGAGTTTTGGTGTCAGGTTTAATACAACACCGAATTGAACTTAGTAGGTTAAACCAGACTGTAAACTCTATCCACCTAGTAACTTAAGTTGATAAAAAGTTTCTGCAACTATAGTTTCAAGCAAGCAAACATCGAATTGATCACTTACAAAAACCAAGACGCCATACGCTGTGATATTCTGATTAGATGATTTAGGTTTACAAGTTGCCAACCGGAAACATCCTGCAAAAATCGGGATTAAAGATTATAAACTGGTGAACTAGGGAAGATTGGCATTATTAACTTTTAACCAAGTACATGAAAGTCAGGAACGTCTTTAATTTCCTTCATCCATGTTCGAGATCCCTGTGGTTTCCAAACTCCTGTATCCATTCTTTCTTATCTTTATAGCTCTTACGTTTACACAAAGCACAAATTTAGGAATCTTACACACCTGTTTGATATGTAGAACCAGCCCTGCAGTAATATCTGAAGCAGAAAAGGGATGCATGCGTTAGTTGATTAGGAAACAACGAGAGATCAATTGTCATGATGAACTTGAAAAAGTTGGCAGAAAAAAGAAAATCTCAAACATGCAACAACAATGGAAAAAAGCTATAACTTGTAACTTTATAAATAAGTGCTGGAAGTTCTGGGATAATTATCGATACCCCCTACTGCAAGGATTCTTTTGGATAGTAGACGGACAGTATGATCCTGCTGAACAGAATATCTCGCTAGTACTAACTGCATCGAGCCAAACATCTGCTCCACCACATGTATGGTTTGGCTTCGCAGGAGGTAGTTGGTAATGGTATCTGCAAAAAAAAAAAAAAAGAAAAAGAAAAAGCTTCTCCACTGAACATTTAATTTATGTCAAACAACAAGGAATTTGAGGTCAAGTGCAAAACAAGAAAGGACTTACGGGTCACATATACCAGTGGTTTTATTCAACTTAGAAACTGGGCAGTAAGCACCTAATGGGCATGCTGCAATGGCAAGACATAAGAAGACGTTAACAAATAGATAGTCTCTTTTTATCAGAAGGCAATGAACTCGATGCAATGATCTGTTCTGCAGAAACAAATGCAACATGTTCCTGAATTCTTCAAATTTTGCAGCAGAAACACAAGACAAGCAATATTATGAATCCTATACCTATACGAAAAATAAGATAATGATCGATGAAAAGTATCATAATATCTTAACGCACAGGATTCCTGATACTCACGTATCATGCAAGTTAGGCCGTGAGGACAAAAGAAACCTTCGCAACAAGGTTCACATTCAGTAGTTCTAGAAGGCATGTGGGTTGTATTTTTCATTTCAACTTTGACTCCTTTTTCAACAGAACAAGCCCATCCAGGTTCACATCCAGAGACCCATGAGCTCAAATTGCAGTTCTTGTTAGGCTCCAAGTAATTGGCTTTCTTCTTGGCATTGACAAAGAAACTGTTTATGTAGAACTTTATCTCGGCGGCGGTGCATAAACGCCGTGTCATATCTCCTGACAAAAGAAATGTCAGAGACAATGTGATGACTGAAAGAGACTCTTTTGGTGATCATTACCCTATGAACCATACATTTCTGGAAATCCCCAACGGCAATAAATAAACTTTTCTATTGCAGCTGTTAAGGCTTTAGGATTTACAAACAGAATAACGAGCTATAAGCACAGTTTTAATTCATTCTGAACCTTTGGTTTTCTTTGCACAGTTGGATATGAATTGTGTGTCCTTGGAGAAATTGAATGCCATATTCCAATCTGCATCCCTGCAACACAGAGCAAAAGCCATTGCAATCCCATTTGAAAAATATCTGAGAACGAAAAAATAAAAGAACAGAGACATTAAAGGGCTTCATATACGCACACGTCCGTTATGCAGAATCCTAAATGTTTTTTAATATCTTCCTTGAAGACAGAGGTGATATTTGCAAGACTAGTGTAGACCATCTGCGATAGGAGCTGCTCCACCGCAGGATTTTTGGCAAGGTCTTGAGCATCTTGGCAAGAGACATGATGTGACAGTAACACCAATCCAAAAAAGACAAAGCAGATCGACCCAGAGAGAAAACTATGATATGCATTAACCTTCTCTCTGCTCATATCTTTGTCCAAAATTCTATACACACTGGAATAAAAATTTGTGCTATTTACATAGCAAAAACTTTGTTCAGCGATTTTCAGGACTGCCTTGGAGCTTGAATGATCAAAGGAGCAACCATAGACAATGTGGAAGTTGAAAGACGTAGGCCACAAGATTTGGAGGGAGCTGACAAATGGCTCTTTTGTGCTTCAGAGGAAAGAAATGGCAGAGAGGAAGAGTTGGCGAAGTCCTAGGAATAGACATGCGCGTCTGCCAAAATGGAAGGGACGTGTTCACTCTATTATTAACCCTGAAGACCAAACACTTCAACATTATTGACTTCAATGTCTTATATGCTCTTGATTTCTAAGACCTTCCACTCAAGATTCAACAAGAGAGAATGAGAAATTGAATATATATATATATATATATCGACATCATACCTTTACATAATTCTTTTAAATACATTTTTTTTAATATTTGTATATAAAAACAAATGATATAATCTATCAAACAGACTTTTTCAATATTCATATTTGTCTTATATCGTAGACAATAAGAATATAACAAAGTTCTGATTATCTCGTAGTTGCTTCATATATCTATCGATTATATAAAATTATACTTATTGTTACTTTGCATTTTATATATTCTTTTTTATCTCTTTAAATTACTTTTCTTAACCGAGATAAGCATTATGACTTCTCCCTCAAAATGCTATTTTCTAAGATTACCTTCTTCTTCTGTTATATTATTTCATTTAATAACTGATTAATCATTGAACTCCTATTGTCCAATTTGTGTTGTAACTTGTATGTCTTATATTTTCTTCCTTGACGTCAATTAAGGTTTGGAACCTCTGAGGCCATCTCGAATTCCTTCTTGAAAGCTATCTTCTTCCTCCTCTTTTATGAAAGAAAATTGAACACGAAATTACAGATTAATTGCATAATTAATCAACACAAGTAATTAACCCTAGAATTGCAA
>JAOTBA010000008.1:5072231-5083547 GCA_025629845.1 Erythroxylum squamatum
TTGACATCTAATTAATCGGGGTTTGTACACAATTATGTTTATTATGCTAGTCCACAATTATGATAAAATTCTATCATTTTACTCTCTTGGTATACCTTCCACTATATGGAAATCATAAACAGCTGACTGCTTCATGAAAATTAAGACAAAAGAATCACATAACTGTTAAGTTTTTAGCTCCTTTGTTGTCCCATATTGGTTGGGGACAACAATTGAGACAAGGCTCTTGCCTATATAAGGAGGTTGCTACCTCCTTGTTTGATGGACCAAAAACAAAGTCAAAGATTTATATAACAAATTTGACTATAGTTAAATTCTTCTTTTGAGGTGAGAGTTGAAGAGTTTGTCTTAGGTATTTCTTTGTGGGTGTGTTGGTGTATTAGGGGATTGGGTAAGAGCAAAGATTGTGTGATTGTAAGGATTTTTCACATTGTGGATTTTATTCTCAGTACCCGTAGTTTTTCTCCGATTTAGGAGTTTCCACGTAAATTCTCTTGTGTTATTATTTTTTGATATTTTTGTCTATCAAATATCCTTGGGTGTGGGTTTGGGAGATCTAAATTTCCAACAATTGGTATCAAAGCCAATGTGTGTTTTTCTTGAAAATTTTAAGTATGCTCTGTGATCGTAGTTTTGACTGACCTTCCACATCAGAAAAGATTTTCTTAAGAAAGGTTCATTTAGTGCGGTGGAGTTTTGGTGTGGTAGTACATGTCTAGGAAAGTTTTGGCTAAGGAAAGACTTAGTATTTAAGTGTGTCCATTGTGACCTACTTCTCTTTCCTGGGAACTTTCCTGGTGTATTATTCATTTCTACAATAAAATTTATCAAGACAGAAGAGCACAGGAAAAATGTCAGGAAATAAGGCTTCAAATCCTCTTAGATTTGAGGTGGAGAAATTCGACGGGAGAATCAATTTTGGCTTGTGGCAAGTGCAAGTCAGGGAAATTTTGATTCAGTCGGAGATACACAAGGCATTGAAAGGTAGACAAATCTCTGATATTAGTACAGGCAAATCTAGTATGAGCGATGAAGATTGAGAGGATCTGGATTTGAGAGCAGCAAGTGGGATACGATTGTGTTTGGCTAAGAATATCCTTGCAAATGTCCATGGAATATTTACAGCAAAGGAGCTCTGGGAAGAGCTTGAGAAGTTGTTTCAAACAAAGGGCATCTCAAATCGGGTGTACTTAAAGGAGCAGTTTCATACACTGCAGATGAGGGAAGGTACTACAATTTCAGATCAGTTAAGTGTTCTCAATGGGATCGGCTCTGAGCTGGAGGCAATTGGAGTTCGTATAGATGATGAGGATCAAGCTTTGAGACTCATCTGGTCTCTTTCACCTTCATATGAACACATGAAACCAATTTTGATTCATGGGAAGGAGAAGATAGTTTTTCTGAAGTTACCGGAAAACTCTTTTCAGAAGAGAGAAGACTGGGCGGTGGAAGAAATGTTCCTCCTGAAGGCTCAGCCCTGGTGGTAGCTGGATATCGGAAGAAGAACTCCATGAAGACAAATGTAGTATGCTGGACGTGTGAATACTCTGGGCACGTGAAGAAAAATTGTCCGAGAGGTAGAGTGGGTTCGGCAAGAGGCTTTGGGTCAGTTAATGGAGAGACTGACAATGTCGCTAATATTATCTCCACAGATGATGATCTTGCTCTCTAAAAAGCGGGGCATGTACATCCTCATGGTATGCCGCTAATCCCAAAGTTGTCGTGATAGAGGATGTGTCACTGTTAGCCGGTCCACAAGTTTGCACACGGGCATCGGTTTGACATTAATGCAAGAGGTGTGGTGGAATTTATGTCAATGGCTGATGAACTTCTAGGAAAGCCAAACATGGGAATTGCACCATAATTTTTCAGCAAGGTTATTTTTGATATATGCCGAAGTAAAAGACTTAGAATTCGTTTATTCTGAGTGGGTATGCTTTTATGGTGGAGTATGATGCTATTAAGCATGATAATTCTCTACACTGAGAGTTATGCTATTTTCAGGAGATCTTCATTAAGGTGGAGTGTGGTTGTGGGATCAACCAAAGTCGTCAAGGTGGAGATTGTTGAGTTTTTGGCTCCTTTGTTGTCCCATATTAGTTGGGGACAACAATTGAGGCAAGGCTCTTGCCTATATAAGGAGGTTGTTACCTCCTTGTTTAATGGACCAAAAACAAAGTCAAAGATTTGTATGACAAATTTGACTCTAGTTAAATTCCTCTTTTGAGGTGAGAGTTTGAGAGTTTATCTTGGGTATTTTTATGGGTATGTTGGTATATTAGGGGATTGGGTGAGAGGAAAGATTGTGTGATTGTAAGGATTTTTCACATAGTGGATTTTTTTCTCAGTGCCCGTGATTTTTATCCGGTTTGAGAATTTCTACATAAATTCTCTTATATTATTATTTTTTGATATTTTTATCTATCAAATATTTTTAAGTGTAGATTTGAGAGGTCTAAATTTTCAACAATAACACGCAGCTACACAATCATACGTGTAATAATCTTCAAATGCTTCACGTGTAACGTCTCTCCTCTGCCTGGCTTTGTATAAACGCAAAACCCACCACAGACCCCACCTTTTGTACTGATTAGCTTCGTGAAAACCGAGGCAATTTGGCAATGCTAAACTTAACCATTACCATGCAACCAAGGTAACTGCACGTGTAGCTTAGCTACGCTAGACAACCCGAAACTGAGTTTCTATTACCAAACTTGTAAATTTTTTTTGAAGAAAACAAGAACGGAAGCAGTTTCTTTACTCTTCTCGTTTGTTTATAATTTTTGTTTGTTGGCTATCGAAGTCAATATTCAGTGATGACGACCCTCGTCATGTTTGTATCTATGAAAACAACAAAGATAAGAAAGCAAACAAGTTACAGAAAGATGGAAGTTTATTGATTTTATAGAGGATAGATATGCATGCTTGCACTTTTCTTTACATTTCGCTCTTTCTCTGGCAATTTCAGCCATTACAGCGCTTACTTAGTTGATGGTTCTGTTAGATAACTGGAAATCATCGGTGTAATCAACCCAATAGTGCATGAACCTAGAACCTAAACCTAAAACTCCTGAACTTAAAGCTAAAACAGTAAAGATAAGAGGCTGCTCTTCTTTGCATAAAACAAATTCAAACCGACTCTCTTCCGCTTTACGAACTTACGCTACATAAAGTCGTCATCAAGAAAGTTGAGAGTCAGTGCAGGCTGGAAAACGTCATTCATAGGAAATCCCACATCAAAATCGTCAGCCAGATAGTGAAAACTCGGCTCGACAGGTGGTTTTAAATTGGAAATCTCACGGGTGTTCCTCACCAAACCTGGGGTTTTAGGTATAGGTTGTTGCAAATGAATTGGTGGTTCGCTTGAAGCAGCAGCCGCAGGAGGTGGCGGCGGCGGCGGCGGAGGAGGAGGATAAGATTGAGTGCGAGGAGGAGGAGGTGAGCGAGGGCAATGATATTTAGCGGTACCAGTGCCAGTAGCTAAAATGATAAAGGGCTCGGCTACTTGTAGAAGCCACTCAATGGTCTCACCATCAGTTCTGTGACCGAGCTCGCGAGTAAGCTGAAAGATCCTGGCGGCGCAGAGAGCAGGAAGGCGGATGCGGCGGTCTCGACCATTCACCTTTGCATGTCGATCCTTCCTAGATTTACGATTCTCCGTGACAATACTGAGCTTTGGTTTCCATGAGTTTGTTGGCTTTGGAAGAAAATTAGGCTGTGAAAAGGGGTCCGGTTGGTCTCTTCTAGAGGAGTCAGAAAGAGCCATATACTCTGAAACACTCGTATTGCTGTCAAACGTGATTCTGCTGAAGGGTACTGCTTATCCAGAACACCACAAGAGGATATGCAGGAGCATGGCTTTTAAAGACAACGAAAGTCGAGTCAGTTCATTGCTGGAATGTTGAGAGAGAGAGAGGCTGGTGTCTGATGTGTGAGCCAGTGAGTGCATTGTTCTGATGTTTTTGCACAAATGTTCAATGATATCCTGAAATTACTTCTTTTCATAACGCTACAACAAGTGATGCATAAGCGTACCTTCCTCTTATCGACACCGGTGGTTTTATGTTTAGCACATCATAATGAGCAAGAGCTGAAAAAATAATTATAATGGCCTGGTGTCCATAATATATATATGGTAAGTGGCCTTATCAGAAGTCGTTTTTAATGTTCACCTTCTCACTGTTAATCATCTTCATCACTCAAGTCCGAAATTTTGCTTTATACTTAAATCCGAAATTTTGCAATAAAGTAGGGGCTGGAAAGGTTCGATAGTACACAGTCTTACTCCTATATAGTAAAGAGAATGTTTCCGATAGACCCACATGCAAATGAGACAATATAAGAATGATGCAGGTTACAGAAACAATTCATTAAAAACATAAAATAAATGAAATACAAGTAATGATAAAATTTTTTTAAAAAAATTGATAATAATGAAGAAAACGTGATTAATTCAATAACTTGATAAATAAATTAATTACTAATCGAAATAACTAAATAAATAATAAGAATAAAAATAATAGCAATAAAAATATAAATAATAGTAATAGATTAAAAGTAAATAAAAAAAGTAAATAAAAAGGATGAATTTGACAAATTGGTATATTCACCCAAAAAGAAAGTTATCATGCACTCCACATTTATCACTTCAAAATTTTTAGGTAAAATAACTCTTAATGATAGGATGAAGTTATAATATGGTCACATTCTTCATTTCATTAGATTGAGCATATATAAAATTTTGTTCATTATAATCTGGATCCAAATTATATGATCACTATTTAGTGAACTTGAATGATCATTATTATTTATAGAAAAAATAATTCTTAAGATACAAATAAAGTTATAATTTGATCATAAATTTTATAACATTTTTTTCATTTCATTATATTAAACATAAAATTTATTCATTATAAATTTTTATGAATTATTATATCCTAAACTTAATCTAATTTTATTAAATTCATGATGAACCATAATCTACAAAGTCAAAATCAACATATTCCTGGCACAAGACTCCCCACTTTGTAAGGGTCGGAGGAGGGTTATCAATGAAAGAAGTTGTTTTTATGATTCGGACATGTAACTATAAGGTCACAAAGAAGCAATTGGTATAGTGTGAGTTTATTCTTGTTATTATCCGCATCTCTTATAAAATCATTTAATATCTAATTTGAAATCCATTTCTTTTCACTTAGAATCATTCATCTAGCTCTTACGTATAACTCACCTTTGCTTTTTCACTCTTTTTTGTGTTTTTTGATAAATAAAGATTGAAGTTGTTTGATACTATTTTTAAAAACATTAGGTAGAACTAATGAATGGTATACGTAAAGAATTTGGATGATAATGAGACATGATATGTCAGTCTAGTTACAATAATATATATGAATCATAACCAATTAAATAAATAAAGAGTCGTGTTATCACTAAAAATAAAGTTAATTAAGATTTTATTTTATTTTTAGATTAAAAATTTGTTTCTTTCTCTCAAGACTCGTACGACATCTGCCAAGCTAAGCTAAACTTAGAATCATCCATCCATCCATCATATGCTAGATGTGTTGAACGCTATATTGCTTTGGCAGGTATCATCGAGATTTAAGGCAGTCTACTCCGAAGCGAGGCCAATTTTGTAGCTTTACAACAATTAATTGTGGTACAATCTGCTGAGATTTAGGATAGTGAAGTGTTTTACTTTACAGAGAGACTATGGAAGTTGCAGTTCAGAAATTATAGATAGTTTGGTAAGGATAAGGACCCTGACTTTCCACTAGATCTTTGGTTATACAAATTAGGTGCCTCTCAGAGATGAAATTATAATTGTCATGTGGTAAACACAAGATGGACAAAAACAATTTTCTTTTGACAAAAATGCAACCAACCAAACAAATAGTTGCGTTTTTTATGCTGTCTTGGCATAATGGAGTATATAGTACCGTAAAGTCGTGCAAGTGACTGAAAATCTCTTGGATCATTTGCAAATGGGATGTGCAGGAAATACATTTGACCTCTGCTCGAAAGTTGATAATTGCCATCCAGGTTTTAGTTTTCACTAAAACTTCTAAAGTCGTCTCCCTCCTGTCGATACCATCCAGCAACATCAGGCACCTCATCAATATCGTCAGCTGGCTAGGGACGTCATAGGAGAGGTAAGAGAGAACAAATGGCTTGTTAATTTATCAGTTACAGGACCAGCTAAGTAGAATGTAAAACAGCATGCAAGGAAACTAAAGGTAATACCTGCCACAGCTGCAATAGACACCAGAACAAATAATCGATTATCATAACCAAGCAAAAGAGTTTGCCTGCCCAAGCACCACAAGTAAGATACCTAGCATGGAAACAAAATCGTGAACAATCTACGAAAGCCTTATCAACTTTGGATGGTTTATAACATGAAGGCAATACATAAATTTTAGATAAGAAGGCCAGCAGTTTCATACTACTCTCAAAAGAAATCACCTGGTAAAAGCATTTGTTTAAATTTGTCAACTTTTGGATTATTATAATCTTTATAATGCAAATGAAATATGCCAAATAATACAATCTTAAATGTTGCAGACCGTGAAAGTCGTTCCAAAAGACTTTGATTTGGGCATTTCATAGCGCGGTCATACACTATCTCAGTCCTTTTTGCAACATCGCGCCAATCATAAAGTTTCCTCATCTAGTAACATAATGTATCAGACATAATATCAGGCATGATTCAGGAGACATAAATTTAGCAGGAGCCAAAACTGATACAATAATCCTACTCACTCGTTCATGCATAACTTGTGGGTCAATTTTTGGAAGTAGACTAATTGCTTTTCTGATTGCTTGTACCATATCACCAGGATCAGGTTTCGCAAGCACAACCATATCCTCTGGCAGAACCTATATTAAAGAGGGGACAAGTGAGCTGGTCAAATTGCTGAAGCCCCAAAAATTAATAATTTAGCATGCCGCAACTTATAAACTGCAAAATCAAGCAAGAGCATGTTATCATATTAATCCCAGTTCCACAAAAAAATCCCATAATACATACCTCTGGAACACCACCGACACGCGTACTAACCGTCAACAACCCACAACTAGCAGCCTCTAATATGGCTATGCAGAAAGCTTCAGTTAATGAGCTACCAAAAATATGAAAGCCAATAAGAAACAACATTAAAGAGATATTTGCAGTCAATTGTAAATTTTGAAGAATGCATCTCCACCTACTAACAGTCGGGAGTTTAAACAACCATCAATACTAAGAATCTAATTGCTGCAAAAGTTCCAAAAACAATAATCATAAACATAAAGCTTGCATATTATTAAGCATTGAAAAACTCAGTTCTTCATTTGTGGAGGTCTACTATGACATGCTAAATACATAACTCTTAATCTATGGGTGTATTCGAAAATAGACACGAGTTGCTACCTTTTTAGATACATTTATGGTTAGTATTTCAGATCAAAAAGCGAAATCAAATAACCAATATTATATTAGACCATTCATTTGTTTGTTTCCTCGTGTGTGAAATGCAATTCAAGTCATCTCAAGCACCACAAAATAGTTAAGATTTGCATCCTGTTCCTAGTCCATTGGCATGCATGGATGAGAAAAGTCCTCCCCTAATTAGACATGATGCTTATAAATGTACGAAAAAAATACGGAAAGCAGCCAGCAAAGTTATATTAAGGAAACAGTAATCTGTTTAGCATTAGAAAAAATGGCACACCAGTTCTTGTTATATAGAAAAGTAATAGACAGGAAAAGGTTATTTCAAGCAATATGATAAGCCCCTTTAGCAAGAAATATAAACATCCAAAATTACTATCTCCATCCAGCTCCAATGTTTGGTTTTTAGATTCAATAGAAGAGAATGCCACACCTACTCCAATTCTTTATTTTCCATTCCAAATTCCTTGAAGCCCTATACGTACACGAATAGACCTATAGTGATGCTTCGTGCACAATTTTCATTTAACACCACATAAAAGATGAAGAATTCATTAATACAGAATATTATGAACTTATGTTATAGCCATTATTATTTGGCCCCATTGAACCAAAATTATAGATCCCTTCTATGATAAAGCAAAGCACCAGTTGATGCATTTGTTGGCAAAATTTAATCCACTCAAGACCAACTGACTACTCTGGAGGCCATCAACAAAATATCCATCAGTTTATGACAAATCTAAGTGACACTAACACTCCATATTGGAAAATGGTCAGGTGTAAATGTTAACATTTAAACATTTAGTAGACATTCAAATTCTGTAGAAATTCTCCACCTGTTCAAAAATATATGGCCAGAAATTAAGACAGATCTCACATGAGAATGTGGCACAGCACCCAACATTTCAACTCTATCTTGAAGAGAATGTTTCTCCCTCATCTCTTCTAATCGCACCCGTTTAGGTCCATCTCCTCCAATAACAAACCGCACCTGAATAAGCATAGAGATCATTTGAGTTGAGAAAAATAAAAGATGACCATATGATCTTCACTGTCCACTTCTCACCATGAGAAGAATGAGTTAGTTGTTCTACAGCATGGCCTACTATCGCAAAAGTTTATCCTGCGATTGATGCAGGAATATCTCTCCCTACATCAGCAATGCATTTTTCAAAACTCAGAAACAACTATATGTAAATTCATAAAAAACCCTAATGACACCAAAAGATAATTAAGTCAATATGACAACAATGGATGCGATCATAAAAGTAACGATGTTTATAAGCAGAGAAGTTAACATGCATGCAAAATTCTAAAATATTGTTAAGCACCAGTTTATCTATGCTGCTTTTTAGTATGTCTAATTGTTAACCAACATGCAATATTGTTAAGCACCAGTTTATCTATGCTGCTTTTTAGTATGTCTGATTGCTAATCAACATGGAATTATCCATTAACAAAATTTCAAGCGCCACAAAGGAAAGCACAATTTTAAGAGAAATCACTTGTAACACAAAATTTACACATCAATCAACTTACATTTGGAAACAAGTCGCAAACCTCTGGAATAACTTCAACAAGCAAATCTGCACCCTTACGAAAAACCAATCTACTTATGACAACAATAACAATTTCACTACCACCAGGTCGTTCTAAGGCAGGCTTAAACATAGTAGTGTCCACTGCATTTGGAATAACAAAGACCTTTTCCGGTGTTACACCTGATCTAAGCACTGTGTTTTCCTTGCTTGTATGAGACACACAAATAGCCTGGCTCACATCTGCTAAAGTAAATTGCAATACCTTGTTCATGTGGATGCTCCCAATATCAGCAAAACCGTAAAGTGAATGATCTGTAAATACAACCTTGTAACCCATCGTGCGTGCGTGCATTAAAGTTTCATGACAAAGAGTTGAAAAGGCCTGATGCCCATGCACCAGGGATATTTTTTCTCGAATAAGAATAGTTCTTATAATTGGAAGAGTCCCATAAAGGGTTGGAAGTGTGTTTTGCATGATAAATGGTCTCCATGGTATGTAGTAAACTTTCAAGCCCCCAGTCATGTATCTTACACCTGAGCGATTGCCGTAGGCATGAGTCACAACCACTACCTGAAAATTCATGTTGTAGATTAAGTTATGCTGTCAAGAACAGTTAAACCAATTCTCTCTTTTCATTTCTTTAAGGTATGAAAAAAAAAAATTATAAAAGGTATTTTTTGAAGAAAACCAGTCCCCCATTCTAACACACTAGATGACATGTTTTAATGCAAATGACCAATAATTTCCCTAAGCCACCGTACATTAAATCATGGACTAGAACGAACATTATAAAGGCGTTTATTCACTTGCAATATGAGGAAATATTACCACCTACCACAGTTCTATTGATAAATGGTGAATACAAGTTGACCAAGACCAGTAAGCCACACACCAAGATCATATCTTATCGATTACCCAAAGGATCGGTATATGTTGTTATTTACTAGGCCATTATCATACACATGATTGTATGAATTTTTCCCAGCAAACAACAGACCAAAATTCCTCCCTTGTTACTATTTCCTCCTGCCCACAAAAAGCTAACCAGCACCAGGAAACAAATACATAAATTACTCATTGATAAACATCCTCTAACCTTGTGACCAAGCTTTAGTAGACATTGTGACAGGTAATAAATGTGATTTTCAACACCACCAAAGTTAGGATAGAAAAAATCTGAAACCATCAGGATTCTATGCTTCTGATTAGCCATTAGATCAATGCATTACCTGCAGTAGAAACACCTTCCATGCATCAGAGAGGGCATCCAGGGCACTAAAGAGAAGAACTGAAGTAAAGCATTTAAAAACAAGAGGTTGACAACAGTAAACAAATTGACAAGAGTACTCAAGATATAAGATGATATTGGGGTTTCCAAAGGTCAGATTATTTCGGATTAGACCACACCAAAGTTACTAGAGACCTGATCAACTCAAAAGGATTCATAATAGGTCTGTTTTGAGTTAGCCATTAAGCAATAGCAAAGAGGACAAAATTATAAGCATCCAAGTGCTTTTTGTATCAGGCAATTATGTTATAACTTCACCACATCCACAAATGTCTTCTTTTTTGTGACTAATCTGGGAAATGTAAGCAACAGCCATTGTCATTCACCAAGCCATCATCAACTAAAAGCAAAATTCAACAACCAACAAATAACTTGAATCAACACAAGTTGGGGCATAGGTTTCCTAACATCTCAACTCAGCAATTCTTGTTCTTGAAGTCTTTTAAGTGAAGAAAATTCCAAGTGCTCAAGGGTAATGGTAGATGCATCCAGGTTACTAGCCCGAAAATATGTTATGCAAGAAAATTTTAGAAAATATGCAAGCTAATATCGCCTTACATATGAAAACTAGAGACCAAAATGAATACAGGCACACCATCATTTCTCTGCCTATATTACTAAATGTCATTTCTTTCGGGAATTCAACAAAAAGTGTAAAACGAACTCAGGAAAATGATTCCAACTTTCGACCCTAATCTCAGAAAGTCCCGGTCTTACCCAAAGATGAAGAATACGATGGTTTTCTCACTAAAATGCGGGTCAAGCTGGTCTCTTTCTCAGGGAGTCGTCAATATTGGTGTGGTCTATGATGAAAATCTTAACAAAACATCAACTTCAAACTGAACCAAACAATCGATTTTGTCAAATACCCAGATGGCCAACTACACTTATCTATGTTAGTGAATATATAAAACCAATTAAGTTGGCCTCACACAACAGCTTAAGCTATTGTGGTGAAACGGTCGCTTATCATGGTATCAGAGCAACTGTTCTAATCGAAACACTTCCTGCTGTGTTCCAAATGAATGAAATCCTATACGAGCTAAGGGAC
>JAOTBA010000008.1:5106035-5119832 GCA_025629845.1 Erythroxylum squamatum
TACCAATCCTATTATGCATGAACAGTCCTAAGTCATTCCGATCCATCTCATCCTATGCCAAATTTACTATTTTACCCCTTCCAATAGGGGATGGGATGTTACAAAGAATCAAGCATATCAAGACTCTAACCAAATTATTATAATCCTTGTTGTAATTTTATCTTGGTTATTTAAATAAAGTAGGGGCTCAACCATTATATGATTATTTACATATATAGTGTACGACATTTGCGTTTACTATCACTTAAATTTCTCTATCAAAAATATATTACTCACAGCCTAAAACAAGTGCACTTATTGCTTGGTAGTAATATAATGGTTAATAGAGTATCGATTATATGAGGAAATGGTAGGAATTTAGTCAACACTCCTACTTTTATCTAGTTAATTCAGATGAAAAAATTTATTTTGATGACGGGAAATTAAGTCTAAACTAAACCTAAACACCAACCTAAACTTAGGCAAAGTAAATAGAAAATAACCACTATAGATAGAACTAAACATATAATCAAGTAAAGAAAACATACACGAATCTTGTTTAAGTAAGAATCCCCCAAGCATCATCTTAAATGTCATGATTTAATTAATCTAGTCTGTATTTATCATCTAAACCAATAGATTTTTTAAGAGATTAAAATTGCACTATCCCAAGTTACAACTATCTACTTTTCAATTGGTTAACTCGTATCTCTGCCAAGCTAATAGCCCCTTTGAATATGTTAAGATTTGTGAGATCTCATGAAAGCTTTCATCCTAACATCAAAACGAATACATAGGTCACTCTTTAGCATGCTATTTAACTACTTTTACCTCAAATGTTCCACTCACAAATATGCTCTCTTGAGTTGTCTATGAGAAATTTTAAATCAGATTTAGACATTAGTGTAACTAATTCATGCATTAAGATCAATCAAATATAAATCTCAATTTATAAATAAAAAATTTCATTTGTACAAGAATAAATACCAAGGTTCCATCTGATATATACATATGAAATAATTAGTCATTCATCATGCTTAAACTAATAATAGAAAAAGAAACGACATAAAAAAAATTCTAGGTGTAATTTAGTATTTTGATTTGAGTTTTGAGTTATTGAGATGATTTTGATCTTATTTTCTTTTAAAAGCAACTACTTTATGTTCTTTTAGTATAACGAGTAACCCTAAATTTAGAATAAAAGAATATAAAAACCATTCTAAACTGGCTTTTTAAAATGTTTATTTATAATAAGTGTTGTTATTAAGACATGTTTTTATAATTGTGACAAATATTGTGGCTATCAAGAACTTGTATAAATTAAAACATAAAATTTGTAAATCTCTCTTTCCATATTCACTTAGAATCATCTCAATTAAAGTTCAAATGAGAAATGTTATGACCAATTTACTAAGAAAAGCTCAAGTTTTCTTATAAATATAAAGAGGGATATGATATTTAGTATTCTCACACCCCAAGCCATAATTTTTCATATTTCTTCTGGGGATAATATGCAATCTCTAACATGAACATATCAACAAACCGTGGATTTCATGGTCTTTCTTGAAATTAATACACGACCTTTGGCATAATCATATTTTTGAGTCGTGGATCTTTCTTTTCCCTTATGACTAGAACATAGTTATTGGCACAACCAACCATTACTCAAAATGTATTGCTCTATAAATTTTATCTCTATAAATTTTATTCAATGTCACACTGTATTTTTCCTAAGTTGTGTTTTAATCTATGTCTCTTTTTGTACTTACCCCATGATGGACTCACATATGGGCCAAGTGATATTTAACAAATAATTATGATTGTATTCAATATTTTCCTTGCAATCCTCTCTAATTCTTGATAAATCCCATCCAAATGCAACATTTTCAACAATTACCTAAAACATAACATAAATCAATTAAAATATAGTAATTTATATGGAAAACATAACAAAATTCCTAGTGACATATCTATATTTAACTTGTTAAATACTCCCACACTTAAGTGTTTAATTGTCCTTAGCAAATAGATATTAAAAAACATTAGTTTGGGTAAGTCAGATTTCTAGAAAGTTTAAGAATTCAATCACAATGGTCAAGTATCATCCTTATCAATTTAATTATCTCATTCATCAACCACATAGATCTGTAAACAATACACCAACTTGTAATTCAATTTTTACTTGCTAAATAATGTTTCAAATTCAACTTAATTTAAACTACTTTACCTCATATATAAAGTGAACATAAGAAAAGCAAAAAAGTTTAATCCACGAAGTATTTGATAAGTCATAATGAAAACAAACTAAAGTAATTTTATTTTAAATATTTTTGTCTCATAATGAACATGACTAGCTTAACTGAAACATCATCTCAGCTATTTTATGTGAGGATAAATACGTTGTTAAGAATACCTCTAATTTTTTAGTGAGGTCACAACTTCAACTGTGTACTAGTATTACTCATAAATTTAACTTGTTGCTTATATTAGAATCAACGAAGTAGAGTTTATTTATATTCACTTTAATTATGAATTTTTAACAATTCACAATCAAACTAAATTAATGAGCCATTCACGAACCCAAACTCAATAAAACTCAATAAATTATAATAGTATACATTTGACTCATCAGTTAATCTAACCATTGTTCTTAAGACTATTCAATCAAGTTTCAACTAAACTACTTATCAGTGATCATATCTATTTACCTAATGCAATCAATTCACAAGATAATATTACTTCTATTAGATCAACTTAATCTCCATATTTACTTTCCTAAAATTTTCATGTATTAAATTAAATGCTTACAATTAAACTAAGGCCCAGAATGACTCCCCCACACTTTCTTTTTGTATTATCCTCAATTTACAAACATATAAACATAAAAAATAAGCAAATTAAAGTACAAAAAAGGTGGAAAAAGATGAAGTATTAAGATTGAGAAAACTTCTTTAAGCCTTGTTCTTGAATTATTTTTCTTTAGACTAATTTCATAATATCAAGATTAGGAACCTATATAGAAAATAAACAAACAACAACATGAAAACACATAACAGTGAAGGACCCAATTATTCAAGGAAAATAAATTGCATAAAATAAAGGGATATATTGCCTCCTAATAAGCACTTCTTTAGAGTCTTTGAGCTAAGACTATAATGCTATGGAAGTAGAGTAAAGGACTTATAGTTCTCTGTTGGTTTACATCCTATAACCAATTGATTAATTGTAATTTAGTGACATAATTATTTAAAGACATTCTTTATCTTATACATATTTTGATATATGCGATAAAACTCATAAAAATATACATTACAAATGAAATTATAATGAGACGATCATAATAATGAGATTCATATTGTATTTTATTTATTATTCCTACCATTCCTAGTTATTGTTCTATTGAGATTAATAGAACGTAAAACTAGCACGCGTTACATTTTTCTTATAAAGAAGATAGTTAATCTGATAGATTAAAGTATGTAGATACTTAAATAAATATATGGTACTTATTAGAGAACAAGTTTACTGAATTGACCTCATATGAGCATTATATTTAAAAGATTACTTGTACGTCGATGGAAATTATCATTATAATGATTATATAAGTGTTCATTTGACTTAAGATCACTCAAGTATCTTATATAAGGATTGTTATATTTTAATACTACTTATGACCTATTATAGTCAACAATAGCGAAGTAGATAGTTATTAAATACAACAAGAAATATAGACTTTAATTCAATTAAATGTGTGTCAATAAATGACTACAGGAGATATAGATATATATATATAATTTGTGTCTGTATATTTATATTTAAGACAAGTGTAATCGTGTAATGCACTAATGCTGGTAATGGTGGGACAAGAATTGCATCTTCTCTAACACGTGATCCTACTGTTACAAAAAAAAGAGGACCACTTCTACACAAGTACAAAGCCTATGCAAGAGCAGGACCACTGTTGCTTTTGGGGACCTTTTGAATTAAAGGCTAAAAGATCTATACCAAATGTAGCTGAAAAGCTACATTAATGGCGGATTCATAACCAGGCACGTTTCAATCATCCATCTACTCAGTGTGCCTGAGTTGATCACCACACACAACCACGTGTAAGGATGACAGGAACCCACGTAAACGAATAGTACATGGCCTCTGGGGACATCTTCAAAAATATCAACAAAAAGTCTTAAGATTAGGATAAGGAAAAAGGTTATGAATCCTGTTTTTAATTGGTTAGTATGAATATGATTTAAAGTTCGATGAAAATGCAACACATGCTGTGCTTGTAAGTTCTAACAAGGTTCGAGTTCGATTCCTGAAATAATGAAAGAGCAATCTACCAGTTAGTTTATAAACGATCAAATTATAGGTACGACTATTCAGTTTTAAGCCAACACAACAACAAAATGTATATAGTGTTTTGTATAATGAATTGTAATTGGAGTATAAGTTCAATCCGAGTATAGATTAATTGTAATGTATGTGCATTGCATAACATCCCACACAATCACAACACATTCTTGAGACAAATGTTTATAATGGAAATTCTATTATAAAATTTTCTCTGGTTACTGTTGTCCAACAGCCATATTGAAGGAAAATGTGTCTATTGGAAATAACTAACAAGATCATCTTTTCTCTAAAAGGTGGAAAAAGAACTCCAATTTCAAGAAGAGAACCATGTCAGAGAATTAGCTAAAAGAAATGATCTTCCATGTTAAGAGAATTTAAATCAATCGAAGGCCCTGTCTACGTCATTTGTAATGTACACTATCTATGGCGCTAACAACCATTTTTCACTTAAAAACAGTCTTGAAGCTCTGTCCTGTATCCCCTCCAAACATAAATGCTGGATATAATTGCAGCAGGCAGAAAAAGCTGTCTTGATAAGGTTCTGCAATGATTGCGTGACGTGAATGTGATGCATAGAGATCTTTGTCTGGGTTTAAATAGTGTATACTAAACAGATAGGTTTACTTTTTGTGGACCAACTCTGTGTTAGTGCATCTAACTCGTCCATTTTTGTGAGTCCCGTATAAATAGACGGATCAAATACAGTAACACAGAGTTGGTCCACAAAAAATGGCTCAAAAGATTTGGTCCCAGGTTTAGTACCCAAACGGAATAAGAATGCAAAAGCATATTATTAGAAGGCAGGCCTAACAAATCTGACATGGAAATAAATACAAAATTTATAACCATTTATATATGAAATTAAAATTTTAATTAAGATATAAACCTTCTTAAATTTAATACCATATATTTATCTTAAAACAAGATTAATTACAAAATTTCATATAATATTAAAATTAATCGACAAGTTAATATTTAAATAAAATATTTTATTAAATAATAAATTTGATATAAAAATTAAAAATTTTATCCAACAAGAAGCATCAGAAACTTCATTGAACAAAATATTCAATTTATAATATAATATTGATATAAAATATTTAAAAATTAAAGATATAAGTGTTAAAATGACTAATAAATTTTACATCCTAAATAAACAAAGAAAATAAATAATAAGATGAATTAATTTATACATAAGAAATAATTCTTAGCTTAATTTTACTTCTTAAATTACAATATGATTATTTTTTTGCTTTCTTAAAATAAAAATAATTACAAATTTTTACATATGCTTTCTTAAAATAAAAATAATTACGAAATTTTACATATAAAGAATTCTTAAAATGAAAATTTCGTACACGTTCCATGCAATATACTGCTAATTAACTCTACTGCCGTTTTTGTCAAAAAAAAAAAAAAAAAAACTCTACTGCAGTTGTATACCAACTCGTCCTTTTGGACCGTAGTCCATAGATATGTTAGCTCTTCTATATACACATATATAGTTAAATTCATCGCTTACAAGCGGCAGTACATAAACCATGCAGTACAAGTAAACGATGTTTCCCATCAGTGTTAGTAATTAACTTAGCATGCACATCTATCTTTGTATTTAAGCGAATACTCTAGCTTCTCTGGAAAGTGAATTATCCCTGCTTTCAGACAATATCTAAGGAAGTGCTTCATTCACCTTCCAGTTAAAACAAGAAAGAGGAAACTTTAGTAGACAATACGGGATAAATTTCAGTCCCCAGGTACTCCAGAAATGAACTACAACCTGGAAGAAGCCAGATTTCATATACTTTAGAATTTACATTGTTACAGTAGAACGTTGAAATTTTCTTGCTCATACGTATTACGTTACAGTCCCACTGAAATTCTTCAATTACTTGCATCTTGGCGAGTTTCCGGTTGCAAGATCTAACATTGACAGGCTAGAGAGAATTATAACAGATTGATGATCCGCAGATCAAAAGTGAAAAATAACCTTCAAATCTTGTCCAAAATTTTGTTAAGTAGACAGAACGGCAGAAGAAAATTTGCAACCAACAGTAACTGCTAAACACTTAAGAGGAATCGTTGTTCCTTACAATGTGAAAAAGGATGGCAAAAAATGAATTGTATATATGTTGGTCGCCGCCACCGCTACAATATAGATAGAACTCTAATAATATCTATCTATCTATATATATATATATATACCATACTAAGTATAATTTCTACTCTCGAAATGATCAACTCCAGCTAAATTAAAACAATCCTGAACTTCTTTCTAATTTATACTCGATGGTGAAGAGAAGAAAGGAAGGCTATGCGAGGTTGAAGAAAACAGGACAGGGTATGACAGCAAGAAAACTCGAGCTAATTTCGGATACAGACTCTGAAGACTCTAGCATAACTGACATTAGAGTCACGAGATACACAAAATTGTTAAACAGATAATAACATAAATATTACTTTATTTGTATATGCAATATAGAATATAGAACAAAACTTCAATAAGTAGAATTTTTTATGATAGAACTGTTATACTAAATCAAATGTATATAGTAAATTCCAATGTTATACCAAATGTAATAATTGTATGCATTAATTTAGGTTGCTAAATTGTCTGTCTAAACAATTTTAGGTGTTTAGTAGAGACAGAAAAGCAAATTACAACTCACATGAAGGACGAGATATATGATACCTGAGCACTGCCAAGACTGAGGAAGACACTTCTAATTATCAGAGATCTACAGCTGAGTTATAAAAGCTTCAATAACTTGTCAATATTCCGAGACAGATCAAGTTCCATTATCTGTACAGTAATGACTACAAGAGAATGTGAAGATGATACCAAATTATGGTAAGAGACATGAACAACTACTCTAACTCTCATTTTTCTTCCTCCAGCTTCCTTTAATTCTGGATACCCTGGCCTTTTGTTAACTAATATATGTTGTGCAATGGTGTGCACTATGCATGAACCAAGAAAAGTATAAATTGCCTATCATGATATTAAACTGAGGCATAAAGCATGCAATACATGATCTTTGCACGAGCCTATATATTCTTGATAGTCATTCAAACCCGAAGGTAAAAGGTTAACTGCTAAGCTAAACTTTTGAGATGAATGCCAGAGAAGGTGTCTTCCACACTTTAAATGTAAGATGAGAACATACAGAGAAGATACCACTTTATCAAGATGAACAGTTTTAAGCTTCTGTGCTGGATCAAAAAGAAGAACAGAGATTCAAATGGCAGATAAAAAATGCGACGAGTATTTGGTAAAAGTTAATTTTATGAAATTAATGGCACTATTAAGAGAAACTTCAAGGTATTGGCGCATTGAAACATACTAGCTTATTGCTTACTAAAACAAAATGATTTGCTAAGGTCATTAAGACTCCCTGCCATTAGTGCTATTTTGAATATATATACGAGCAAAGAACTGTTAAAGGAGTACTTAAGGTCCAGCTTTCTTGATTATTGGCTCAAGTTGAAAGATGTTTAGCAAGTTGCATTTATCAGTAGATATGATAAGACAGTTTCTGTCGAAGGATCCGGCATCTTATAGAGGGAAAATGACATAAAATAATAAACAAGTACATAGCAAAAGTATATGTCTTAATGAAGGAATATCTATCTGCAATCAAAATGTCTTATCAGTGGTGCTTTGACAAAGAAGAAAATAGGTCAAAGAAAATAACTCCAGAATCGTTTCTATTGTTTTAAGGTTCTTCGACTAAGGGACCAATAACTGATCAAGTGAAACAAAGTAATCCTTAACAGCATTCAAAAACTTATTTCAATCTCTTCCTTTTTACTAATATGTCAGAATAAATCAAAGCCGGAGATGTGCACCACAAGAACACCTAGTCAAGTTATATTCCAGTGCTCATAGCTTAACTATTGCTTTGTCAATGAGAAGTACGTAGGTTAGTAGCTAATTATGATAGAGGCACAGGGACATTATTTATGATCTTCGAAGGACAGACTTATCAGAGTCGAGAATAATCAACCGACAGTGAGAAAATAAACACCTGAGAACTAATAATGGGAAGAGATGAGGATGGAATGAGAAACTTGAAACAAGATGGTCCATAAGAAAGATTGATAGGTCTCTTAATATTAAGATAGGCCCGCATGCAGCAGCCAGTGGCCAGTGACAGAGGGACATGTTCCCTTCTTCGATTTACCATACCAATGTTCTGATGAGAGAGAGAGAGAGCAATTCCATTGTTCAACGATCTTTCTACTACTGCTACAACTCTAAAAAATGTCCATGAAGAAGACCTTTTTTTAGGGCAATTTAGTGGAGACAAAGAAGGCTTTGGAACTAGAAACTAAACTCAAAGCTACTTTGTCCGATATTACCAAATCCCATATAAAACAAAAATATGGACGGAAGTTCTAAACATAGGTATATACAAAGTTACAAACATATAGGTAGATATATATCCATATATATATACTTCTTTTCCTTACCATCATTCTTGGCTTCAGCTCAAAAGTTCCTCTCTCATATCTTAACAGAATCAAGCAGCTGGCCTCCAAGGAGCTCCCTGAAAACCCTCCCCAGTTTGCTGTTTGGCCTTTCTGCAGATGAGTTTTGAGGAACCACTAAAGCTGTTCTTTGAAGGAACATAAAAATAAATATGGATCTAAAATATATGTACTATATACATATATGTTTATATAAGAAACTGATCAAACTGTAACGCCTTCAAGAACTAGATCGCAAAGACTTGCCTTTGCAAAGACAAGGTACTTCATAGCTCATGCATCACATCAAAACTACTCCCTTTTTGTTTCTCTCTCCACCAGCCGCCGCCTATTTCTGTCTTCTTTGTGGGGGATTATTAGAAAAATCATTCACATCACATCTACAGCAAGAAACTAGTAAAAAAGGAATGGCCATATCCAACCAACTAACTAAACCTCGGAGGTAATAATCATAGATCTGCAAAGTCAGCGAAGCAAAGGTAGTTTGGTAGCCTATGGGATCCTCTACTTTCTCTGGGAACTGTTAAAAGGAAACTTAAACAAAATAGAAAAGGGAAAACATGGGCATTAGATCCATGAAATGGGTTTGCTTTTCAGATAAAAAGAAGCACAAAATAGAAACCACAAGCTGAATACTGAACATATATGCGCTTCACACCCACCTGACAGCAACAGAAGCCAAAGTTACAAAGTACTCACACTGAGATTAACTAAAATTTAAAAGAAACAACAAATCAGCCATCATCGATCCATCACCTTTGTTCTTGTTGTTGTTGAAATATAGTCGTCTATTGCCGATGCAGCATCATCAAGATTCTCACTTCCAAAAACCAATTTGGTTTGGAGATGAAAGAGTGAGTGATACATACCACACACAGCCTTGCATTTGCATGTGAATCTTGATGATGCTACACCCACAAACAACGACTGTTAGTTAATCTATCCATGCACAAAACAAAAGCGTCTTCCCAACATCTTCTCCTCTTGACTCAAACATAATATGTTCACATGTATTTATATGAAAGGCACTGAGGATCGGAACAAAAAAAGATCAAAAAACAACTAGCATCTGTATCGACTGCTTCTGGCCGAGACCATTTGTTATTAGTGAACAATATCAGAGGCAACAAGGCCACGAGCGCCAGCTGATGTGGCCTCTTCCCAGTGGTCAAAACGTGAAGAGGGGTGCCCCAAGACGGAAGAATCCACCGTGTTCAACACCCTTAACACCTATTAGAACAAGACAAAACCCAAAAACAACCGCCTCTTATTATTATTATTTATTATTATTATTGGTATTGTTATTGTTGGAAACCAAACTTAGTATTGTTCATATGGAATGAAAAGGGCAACAAACAAAAAAAACTAACAGATGAGAGTGGAACCGAAAGTTGGCATCTGAGTGGTTTAAAAATTTAATTGAAATCTTGGACTTCGTCCAAATAAAAAATCATTTATTTCGGTTTATGGGTCGGTTTTTCTGGTTAGAATCTGACAAAAAAAAACACTTGTTTCGTTGAGTAGCCATGTGAGTTTCAGGCCAAAACAACAAGAAGGAAAGATAACTCAACTTGTCAATTTCGCTAATCACGAAATTTTCAATAAATACAAAATGCTAAATCAATCAAAAACTGTAAACTGAACTAATAGGTACTTAAAAATTGAAAGAAAAAGGCTGAGCAACAGTAATGGGAAAATCTTTGCTTTTGCCTGAAGATCAAACGATTGATGAAACAAAAGATTAAAGATGTAGTTGACAGAAGCCTGAAATCTGTAGTCAGAGAGAGAGAGATGAGAGGAGGCTTACGGGAATAGGAACAGCAGAGGGATCCATGGGGATGTCAGGTTTATATAGGCAGAGATGACTCGTAGTTTACAGGTTTGTAGATGAATGATTGTAGGTAGTAATTCTTTTCCCTTAGATTTTTGTTTGTGGGAATTTTCTACCTCTGGTGACATTTTTACTGTTTCTGGTACCAATGCTGATTGCTTCACGCTTAGCTGTATAGTAGTATTTTTTTAATTTTTTTTTTGGGATCTTTTGAGAACATTTTGTTGAGAGAAACTGGTTATGTTTTCTGACATATAAGAAAACCCTAAAATTCTCAATTTATACATAGTTACAGAACATATGGTAGATGATCTCAAATGTTGTTCAGAAGTTTTCACGTTCTTTAACTTGTATGTATTTATATCTTAAGGACTTCTTTAGTTTTTCCTCAAGGCAACTTGACTTGACATTACACATTGGACGGGATCAGAAGATATTTCTTTTTCTTTTGGTACATAATGGGATTGGAATTATGCTTTGATGGTTATATTAACCCTTTTTATTTTTAACGCTACGTTGCAAACCCATCATCGAATTTGGATAACCGTTGGGCCGACCACAACAAGATAGTCTAAGCTCGGGGACACATTGGCGTTGGGAGTTTCTGTTTTTCATTAACCCTCGAGGTTGGTTTGTGCGTTTAGTAGCTGCTTCCTACCGCGTACCTGCCTTCTGCTTCTTCTCAGCTTTTTTTTTTTTCAGTCTCCTGCTCTTATCATTACACACATATCGCCTTGTCTTCGACTTCGAGTTTATGATGTTGTTGATGATCTCATCTTCTACCTATAAACTCTCCAATGTAAAAAATAACCCTAACCATAATCGGCAAAAAATGATATTACTATAAACCTTATTTTTAATTAGCATGTTTAAAATAACTTATATAACAATATAGAGTTTAATAGATTTCATTTATACGATACGATTAAAGTAACGTATCCGATGCACAAATTTCTGCGCTTTGCAAAAGTTTGAAATTTTTCATAATATATGTAGTTTTTTAAATATTTTTATAAAGAAACTGTTTTTATAACTTGATCTTGTGAAGTAAAAAAATAACTTTACCGATTACTCTAAGACTTACCTTCTAAAAGATAATTAAATATGAAATAATAAATTTTGATATTTAAATTCACTCGTAAATTTTAATCTATTTTAAATAATTAAAGTAAGTTATATCAATTCTTGAAATTACAGAATTCAATTATCTATTTCTTCGTAATCTCAAACATTTAATATAAGAAAATGTAAAATGCAAGATTTCATTTACATTTTACATGTTTTGTGCTATTCTTCACAACCAAAATTGCCCCATTTTCATTTTCTATCTCACCCCGCTTTTCTTTTTTCACCTTGAAGATATCATTTCTTCCGATGATTCTTACGATATCTTTATTGGAATATGTCAAACCAAATTATCTTCGTAACTGTTCTCGTTATATTAAATGAATAAAGAGAACTACGATGTAGTATTTTTTTAACAAAGTAAAAAGGCAGCACAGTAACATGAATGTGACAGAGATAGATTCCTTCCATCAAGTCTCCACCACCTGAAGAACGGGGATCACATATACAGGTGAGTTGGAAGTTGGAACACCTTTACAGGCAAGTTTGGTGTGCCGAAGAACCGCCCATTTCCGTACAATTTCTGACACGGCTGGTTTGCGTTTTTCTGTTTGTCATCATCATTCGGAAAAAAATCTGTTGATTTTCCTTTTATGATTACACGTTTACTTTTTTTTCATTAACTCTTTGCCAAATTTTGAGTAATTATCTTTAAACTTATATTAACAAATTATCAATGAATTAATAGTTCAATAAAATAATAAATTTAAATTAATTAATATGTGAAAGTCTAAATTTTGATAAATCACAATTTGTACAAACTCAAACTCTTGAATTGCTTGAGGGGAAAGGCACTTGGAAAACCTTTCACCGCTGGATTGACCTACTCCCAAGGGTTTCATTAACTCTTTTGAAGATCAAAAGGCAATTTTGTTTTAAAGAATTTGTCAAAATAATATATAAAAAATTCAGTGATTTCTTTTAGTTTTCATTAGGTAAATTTTGGAAAAGAAACTTATGAAATGATACGTATTTTTTAATGAGTATATAATGTTTAATTTTTACTAATAATGAAATCCTCTATTTATATAAAATTGAAATTAATAAGAAAATCTCACATTGTCGTTGTCATGAATTTGCCCATTCGATTGGCCTTTTGCCAATTGGCACAGAGAAGGTGATTTGGTCATGGAGGGTCATAAGCGTGCCACGTCTTCCTTCACATCTTAGCCGCTACACGTGCCTCCACCTGTCTCCCTTCTAGCCATACCAATTTCTTTTTGTTTTATTTTTGTATAAATTGGAGGAGTTCAAAATAATAATTAAATTTTCATTATTTTTTCAAATTTAAAGTTTATTTAATATTTTATTTAGAAGTTATTGGTTTTTCTGAAATATAAAAGTAACAACATTATTAAAATTGCTAAAAGAGTTTTAGAATATTATTCATGTGACATTTTAAAAAATAATCATTGTCTAACAATAATTATTTAAGCGAAGTATCTAAGGCCCTGTTTGGTTTGAGGGTTAATAATGGGATGGAATAGAACGTAACACACTTTCATCGTTTGTTTGAAGGTTTCATAATGAAATAGAATGGACTGGAATAGAAGCGGAGGGTTTCATGTTACATTCCATTCTATCTTAAACAGAGAAAATAAGAAACCTCCGATTCGGGAAGTTTAGGATGTAACATAACCTAAGAAATACATACTACCTAATATATCCTTAATAATTCTTCTTAATATCAACTCTCACTAAATCATAATATTAATATATATAGTAATATTTAATATAATAAATTTTATTAAATAATTAATAACAATATTTTTATGTATTAATAATAAATTATATATATTTAATAATAAAATAAAAAATTTTATATTTAAAATTTATTTTATATTTTATTTGTATAGAAATATATAAAAATAATTAAACAATAATTTTTATACATTTTCTATTTTCATTAATAAAAAATATATTAAAAAATTATTCTTGTTTGTGTATATTAATATTTAATATAATAAATTTTATTAAATAATTAATAATAATATTTTTATATTATTAATAATAAATTATAT
>JAOTBA010000008.1:5130833-5150675 GCA_025629845.1 Erythroxylum squamatum
CGAGCATGTTCAATGAACTTTTTCATTTTCCAGCTTTTAACTTTCCACATATCACATATAATCCATCTTGTACCTTACACCATCTTTTTCATTTCATTTCAAATTCATAAATCCTCCTTTCTTTATACATGGCTAATTGCCAATAATTTCTCATTTAATAGTCCTAACTTTCAGGAAAGGTTTGGGGCCCAACAACAAGACATGATTTCTGTCCCTGACAGTGCTTCAGCTTAAGCTACAACTGACTTTCTTGCCAATTTTGAAAATCATAGAGATAGAATTAAAATTTGACTTATTCACAAAAGTTGTAGAATTATGTCTCTAGTTAAATTTAAAACAAGAATCATTTCATTTGTAAATCTACAAATCAAAATATAACAAAATACCGAAGCATGTTCAGAACATTTCAGTCATCAAATTCCAGCACACCTCATCATTTTCATCTTAACACCCCCCTTTCAGGATAACTTTGCATGATCTTTATGAGAAGGAAAATGGTGTATTTCAGTAACACTTTCTTCTAGACTATTGTTCCACTATGTTTCCAGTTTGTAATAACACCAAAATTGTACAATTTGAGTCAGTATACTGAAATTTATATCCAAAAGAGTTCAGACTGTTTTTAAACTATAACAAAATTCCTAACTCTAATTCCAGCCAGATTTTGGGATGCTTAGAGATAGAATTAACATTTGGCTTCTTCAGAGAAGTTGAAGACATATGTCTTTAGTTTAATTTGAATCAAGAATCAACTCACTTAGAAATACACAGATCAAGTTATAGTCAAAATACCAAGACGTGTTCAGTGAAAACACTTCATTTCTTCTAGCTTTTCCACAAAACAAACTTTCGGGTCAATGTTACACGGTCTTTTTGACAATGAAAATAAACAATTTAGGCCAAACATTCTTCTACACATTTGTTCCTTTATGTCCTAAGTTTCTATTGACACCAATTTTATGCAATTTGGTTTGGTATTTTGAAATGTATCCCCAAATTACTACAGACTGTTCACAAACAATGACAGATTTCAGATAGTCAACTTCAAGACAACTTTTGACACACTTAATGACAGAAATCAGATTCGACACCTTCATGAAAGTTGTAGATATAAGTTTCTAGTTTAACACGAATTTAAATTCATCTAATTTGGATACCTACAGAGAAAGATATGGCTAAAATACCGAAACCTGTCCAGTAGAACTACTCATCCAAACCAGTTTCCAGCATCAATCATAGCATCACAAGACCTATTTATTAATGAAATAACTTACAAATATGATGATCCAAGCTTCAGCAAAGATCCAGAAGTTGAGAGGGGGAGTAGGAGAATAAAATTTCGTGTGAAAGAAGCCAAAGTGAGGGAGTAGGCTGCTGAAATGAGCTGGAGTGTTTCAGCTATTGCTTTGCTAGGTGTCCTTAATTTATCAAGCCACATGTCTTAATGCATGTAATGCATCAAGCCACATGTCTTAGTGCATGTAATGCCATTTGCCTAATTAAAATGCTGCCACTTGTCACCTATAAAACCAGTCCACATGTCAATCATCCAATGGTGCCAAATGTCACTCATTCATTGATCCATTTGTCACTCCATAATTTGTCTCTTAATTTCTTTATTTTTCTTAATCTAAATTACCTCAAATTTTCAATAGCTTTCTAAAACATCCTAAATGTCTCCAAAAATGCAGAATTAATAATAATATACACCAATTTAATAATCCAAGACAATTAATCCATAATTCACCAAAATTTCTAAATACCCGAAATATTACCAAAATCGCCAAATCACATTTTATTCGCGTTAACAACTCAATTATACCCGAAATGTCATGAATGCATGCACAAATATTGGTATGAGTCCAAAAATGTATATGCTCAAATAAGCAAAAACTCAATTATGCCAAGCATACCATGCATTGAAATTCCTTAATATTCTAACCCCTAATATGGGGCGTTACAAATATTATAAACAAAAATAAAGTAATGATTAATTTTCATCAAGTAACAAAAGTAATATATATATATCTAAATTAAGTTTGTCTTTTTAACGAATAACAATAGACATCTCAAAATTACTAGAAATATCCTTATAAGTCTCCATTTGTGAGCTTAAGAGATCTTGCATCATCTCATAAGCAATAATAATTGTAATACTTAATAACATTTCCCTATTAACTTCAGCTTTCTTCATAAAAATAGGTATGAAATAGACACTAGGATTCAAAAATACCCCATTTGCAAACAACAGAAAGTAAAGTTATCTTTTTTATCTCTTATTGGTAACTGTAAGATAAGGTGTGTGCAAAGAAGATTTATCTTTTAGATTGGTCTCTCCATGAAGTCATAAAAATAACTCATTGTTGTTTTTCATCACTATCAGCCAGACTAAGTACCCTCACTAAAGGCTCATGAATTCAAATGACAAATTGAAATTGTAACAAAAATTCATTACCTTCAAGTATAATTCTACAAACCTCCGATTCAGCATTAGACCTAGCGTTGGACCCCGTTTTCGGAGCCCAACATTCAGAATCATGAACCGGAATTATAATTTGACTTCTTCATATAATTTGTAAAATCCTAGTAACCTTGACATAGTAATTAACTCTAAAATTAATCCATCATAACCTCATAATTCATTTAAATCATGCTTAATTAAAGAAAAAAATTCGAGGGCCAACACCTAGCATGTTGAGATGTAACTCACTTATTGCTTATAAGTATTTGCTTCAACTTTTTTCTTCATCAGAATAAAGCATTAAAGTGATAAGAAATTAGTTGCAAATTTTTAATAGCATGACGATACAAATTCTTATCATTTGTGAAATTCTTTTTTATTAAATTCAGTACTCGTGCGTAATTGTAGATGAATTTGATCACCTTTCTTGCTTTTTGTATTATCAACAATAGGAAAATATCTAATATTTCCTATAGTTTTCAACATCAGGTCAATGCAATGTGCAGCGCAAGGAGTTCAATAAAAAGAATTATGTCTGCTTTGAAATCTTCTTCCAACTGCTTATAAAAAGTATTATAAGCAGAATCATTGTCAGTAAAGAATTGAACAATATTTTCTAGCCCAACTTTATTCACAACTTCATCAAATATCTGAAATAGATTATCAAGATTCTTAACAAGATCATAAGCATTAATAAATTTCAAAAACATTATCTGTTTTGCATAATAAACTAAAATAATAATAATAAGATTTTATCTTTTATTTGTCCTACCATCGCACATAAATAAACACTCAAAAGTAGCCCAAGTCATTCTTTTGTCATCCAAATAACTTTTCATTTCGTCAACAGAGCTACTCAGAAGTTTACTTCTGTAATCATCAATTGAATGAGCTTTGTATCCTGGACCATAAGAGGAAATATCATCAGCCATGGGCTGATAATAATAAGACTGGGCAACATTTAATGATATACATTAGTCATTCCACCATATAGCCATTGCCATGACCACATTATAAATTATTTCTCTAGATTGTAAGGCACTATGGATATAAAGCTGAGCTTTAGGAGTTGTTCATGGTGCCAAAAAATTAGACATCTATCTTCTTATTTTTCTAACATTAGGTGTAATATTCTCTTATTGTCGGGTAGGAAAACTATTACTTTTAACATCCTTACTATCGTCCTAACCACCAAAAATAAAACATTTACTACCATTTCGTAATTCAATATTTATCTTCTATCTTTCTCATATTGGAGCATTGAATCTTCCCGAAGTGATTGAATTATCAAGAGTACTTAAAATTCCTTCTATTTACCTATAAAAATAAATGAAAACATATATCAAAATTAACTTAATAACTTTATATCAAAACAAAGTTGTGTAAAAAAAAAGAAATAGATCAATAACAAATTTTCAATAGCTTATATTTCTTTCTAAACTCAAACATAAAATATATACATTGATTGTTGCACTTTCACAACTATAACTCATTTTATGTGATTATAGAATTCAAACATAAGATCACAGCTATAAACTATTTTGTGTGATTATATAATTCAATATTAAACTCACAATTATAACTTATTTTGTATGATTATATAATTCAATCATAAACTCACGAGTCACATCTATAACTCATTTTGTGTTTTTACATAATTCTAACTGTAAACCCACATTTATAATTCAATTTGTGTAATCACATAATTCATCAATAAAATTACAAATATAACTCATTTTGTGTAATTACATAATTTAAACATCAACTCACTGCTATAACCTATTTTTTATAATTATGTGATTCAACTATAAATTGATAACTATAACTTATTTTGTATTATAATTTGATCAAACAATCCAATCATAGACATAAACTCACAACTATAACTCAATTTGTATAATTACTAATCATATAATTCAATCATAAATTAACTAATCCATTTTGATTATTAAAAAATTAAATTTATAATATATAATCTAATTTATAATAAAGACTAACATTTCGTTCAAATTTTAATATATGTCAATTTCAAATTGTAGATTAGAACAACATCAAATTTATAATCCAATTCCAAATTTCAGGCAACAAGTAAATAACTTCAATTTTGTAATCCAATTCAAACTTTCAATTCCTAATCATCACAAAAAGTCAGATCAAAACCCAACCAATTATAATTTTCAAACAACACTGAACACTCCTTTAATTTTGATGACTGACATAAATTCAAACTTTTATTCCACTGTTCTATAATCACAAATTCACAATTCAAAAGCCATAGATGATAATACACCACAAGGCCACAACAAAAGCAATCACATTATCAATTTCTCTACTATCAAACACACATGGTTCCACTTTCAGCGAATTTATGCAACCTTGGCTTCAGTTCACAAGTCATAACACAACAATTTTACAACACAACACAACAGAAGAGGGTGATGTGGTGCAACGATGGATGGCATGGTAGTGTTGTGAGCGATTGGTAGTTTGTGAGTGATTGGCTATGGCGACTAACGACTGACGACGATGGCGACTGGCAACGATGACGAAGGTTACTGGCAATGATGGCGACTAGCGATGCTTAAGTTGTCGCTAATGCTAACGCGACTGGAGTTTGGACTGAAGAGACAAGGTCCCGAGGGAGAGGAGGAGAGGAGCGGCTACGGGTGGGGAATGGGAACTAGGAAAAACGAATAGGTTTTGTCATTTTTATTTTTTTTCATTTTAGTCATCAATTTTTTTAAAATTCATGATATTAACCAATATTTGACCAATATTTTAAATACTGATTGGTACGAGTCAGGAATAATCAAAAAGATCGGTATAGGTTGGTACTACCTGTTGATATAATATACTTAAATTTTGTACCATTTTTCGATTGATATAGTACTTACCGATTGATACCAACCGATATGATACTAGATTCACAACTTTAATGTATTCAAATGTAAATGTCTATCTGTCAAGCTGGAAAAAGTTAATCAGAAAAAAAGAAAGGGTTCGTCACTCATGGCTACCAAATTCCAACGACAAACAAAGTCATCGTGTACTCTCAAATTTCCAGGAAAATTAATACTAATCCTGAAGAGCCTTAGAGCTAATGAAAGGGTAATGTGGGGGTTTATGAAACTGTTCCTGTCTCCATCAAACCAGCAAGAAAGTGATGATGAGCCAACTGAAGGCAGGCTGCAACTTTGACCTGAGGGCTTGGAAGAGACGTTACGTCGGCCTTCTGAACCCAAATAATGGCATTTTAATATAGTGAACAGGAGTTGCAGATAATATTTTTTGGTGTGGGGGATACGAATACTTGAAATATTTAAAGTGGTTGACCTGCAATTTGAGAGAAACGAAACTCTCCTATAATTGGCCGCCGGCTGGCTGCTGATCAGGCCATAAAGTGTCCAGATCTTTTGTCCAATATTATGGTGTCTTATTGTGTCCAATAAATCTTAGCCATTTATTTATGTGGGGTCCGCATGAGACCCGCGTGAGTCCCTTAAAATAAATGGCTGAGATTCCATGAGACAGAATAAGACAAAGTAAAACTGGACAGAAGATCTGGGATGGGCATAAAGGCACATCCCCTTAATAGACTAAATAAAAATTAAAATCAATAAGAGTACTGAAATAGAAAATCAGTAATTAGAGATAAGAGGACTTTAAAAAGATTCTCCCTCCTGAGGTCAGATTGCGCAAACTTGCACTAATCTACGTCTACACAGGGATCTTTTTAGCAATGTTTGCGTTGCTATTCCCTTCAAAACCGATTATTTTTGAGAATATTCATTAGACACTATTACTTAAGTTGCCCTCACACTTGTTTCATTCTCAATGCTAGATGTCGTCAAGCAATCCTTCAAAAAGATAAAATGCCAAAAGTAGAAGATTTTCATTGATCAACATTGCTATGTGTCGAAGGTGTTTACCAATCAGGGAAAGTTAAATACGGTCACTTACAGGGATTACGTATTATCCTTGTTGAATTAAAACTGAACTCATGATCATATATTCTAATATAGTAGAAAAGAAAACCTTAAAATCCTTTACACATATATAATTAACAATCAGGCTCTTATGTCTGAGAATTAGCCCATCTAAATGGAATACGGAAGGTAAAAACTTATGGTACCTGTTCAGAGACGCAACTAGGCAGGTTTTTCTGATACATTAAACAAGAATGGCAAGTCACTTACTAGCTAGGTAGTTTTGGTGGGTCCTTGATTGTATCCTTTGGGATATACCACGAGACTTTTCATATTAAGACCTGATGCGGCGAAATGGATTCCAATTTCTAAGTTTACCGCAAATTCTTTAACATTTCTTCACCAATGGAATCTCATTTGCCCTTACGTTCGTCCATAATTATTTTAGTTGCTTTGGGCCTTACAGATTAAACTACAAATGCATGTCCCAAAATGTCAACCCCTAACTCCATATAAACCTCTTACTAATCCTCACAACATACAACACCACTGCTTTCTACACTATTAGTCATTCTTTGTATCTTTAAATCCTAGCCAATTAGCGAACAAAGAGAGCGAGAAATTAAAGATGCCTGACATTGAGGGGTCTCCAGGAAGCTCCATGCATGGAGTGACTGGCAGAGAACAAACGTTTGCATTCTCAGTTGCGTCACCGATTGTCCCAACAGATACAACCGCAAAATTTGCCCTGCCAGTGGATTCTGAGCACAAGGCCAAAGTGTTCAAGATCTTCTCTTTGGCTAATCCACACATGAGAACCTTTCACCTTTCATGGATTTCTTTCTTCACCTGCTTTGTGTCCACCTTTGCAGCTGCCCCACTTGTTCCAATTATCCGTGACAACCTCAACCTGACCAAAGCAGACATAGGCAATGCTGGGGTTGCTTCTGTCTCGGGAAGCATATTCTCTAGGCTCACTATGGGTGTTGTTTGTGACCTACTGGGTCCGAGGTACGGTTGCGTGTTTCTAATCATGCTATCAGCTCCTACTGTCTTTTGCATGTCCTTCGTGTCCAATGCTGGAGGATACATAGCCGTTCGTTTCATGATTGGATTCTCACTGGCAACGTTTGTGTCATGTCAATATTGGATGAGCACAATGTTCAACAGCAAAATCATTGGACTTGTCAACGGAACCGCCGCTGGCTGGGGCAACATGGGCGGTGGTGCAACTCAGCTTATAATGCCTTTGGTCTATGACGTGATTAGGAAAGTTGGTGCCACTCCATTCACTGCTTGGAGGATATCATTCTTTGTTCCAGGGTGTCTACATGTGATTATGGGGATCTTGGTCCTGACTTTAGGCCAAGATTTGCCTGATGGTAATCTTAGTACCTTACAGAAGAAGGGTGAAGTTAGGCAAGACAAATTCTCCAAGGTCAGATTATCTCTTTTGGAACTCATGCACTGTTGTTGTCTTTGAATTATTGCACTACCTCACTGGAAGGTATCATTAAACTCTTATTTGATCTTTCATTCAGGTGCTATGGTATGCTGTCACAAACTACAGGACCTGGATCTTTGTACTCCTTTATGGCTATTCCATGGGAGTTGAATTGTCTACTGATAATGTTATTGCCGAATATTTCTATGATAGGTATATAAGAGTTCAGTTCTCATTTTCAGTTTTATCTCACACAAAAAGTTATATTCGAGAGTAATTGATAATCTATGCGGGCATCTAACAGGTTCGACCTAAAGCTTCACACTGCTGGTATAATTGCTGCTACCTTTGGAATGGCCAACATAGTTGCGCGTCCCTTCGGTGGATATGCATCGGATTTCGCAGCCAGATACTTTGGCATGAGAGGAAGGCTATGGGTTCTCTGGACTCTGCAAACTCTTGGAGGTGGGTTCTGCATCTGGCTTGGTCGTGCCAGTTCACTTCCAATTGCTATATTGTCCATGATTCTCTTCTCCGTTGGGGCGCAAGCTGCATGTGGAGCAACTTTTGGGATAATACCATTCATTTCTCGAAGATCTCTGGGTGTCATTTCAGGCCTAACTGGTGCTGGTGGAAACTTTGGTTCTGGTTTAACACAATTAATCTTCTTTACAAGCTCAAAGTACTCAACTGCAACGGGTATGTCCCTCATGGGTCTCATGATTGTTTGTTGTACACTTCCAGTGACACTGGTTTACTTCCCACAATGGGGTGGCATGTTCTTTCCACCATCTAAAGACTCGGTAAAATCGACGGAGGAATTTTATTATGCATCAGAGTGGAATGAGGAGGAGAGGCAAAAGGGGTTGCACAGCAATAGCATAAAGTTCGCGGAAAACAGCCGCTCAGAGCGTGGCAAGCGTGTCGCCTCCGCACCAACACCGACAAACGCCACACCCAACCATGTCTAGTTAGTCCTGAAATATATAGCATAGCATAGAACAAGATAATGAATATAATATCACAATCCAAGTTGATCACTGGACCCAAATAATTAAGCAGAAGAACGATCGCATATTATTAAGTCCTTACATTACATTAGAGTGTTTATTACCTATTCCTGCTGGCTTAGTTAAATTAAACGCATTGAAGGTTCTGCTTCCTTTGAAGTATTATGTTATGTACGCAGTAGATTACTGGTTTGAACTTATTGCAATTTTAATATAAATCGTTGATTTGAAATATATTTATAAATTGTTGTGTATATTTGATAATTTATTTAATGTATATTCAGATCATAGCAACGATCAATTATAATTTACCCATATGAAAAATAAGGTTTAAAATTCTTGATCAAAGTTGACTTTATCACGAGAAACAGACAAAACCTTAACAATCTAAATGCCAAAATGTTTTCCTTCTCCTTCTCCGAGAGTGGAAATCCATTACCAAATACCAACTGCAGCCATTATCCATTGCTTTTATTAACTACTTAAAAGGGTTAGTTAATTTTATTTTTTATGCACGTAGTTTTAAATTGATGCAGATAACCAAATATTTGTATTTTTATAACTAGAAAAATATATTATTTTAATATTAATCAATAAATAAATTGTAATTTCAATAAAGTGATCTAAGTTTACTTTGAATTATAATTTTATATAAATAAAATTATAAAACTAAACACTAAGAAAACAACTTATTTGACTAAAGTTTGTAGTGGCTTCTGAAACTAAATATATATCTGAGACATTTTCTAAAAGAAAATGAAATTATGGGAAATATTGAAATCAATCTTGCTCAAACCATTTCAACCACGTCAATATATATGTGTGAATAGAACCAGTTCAAGTCTCTTAAACAAACTTACAAACAAATATGCAAATTGAGGTATGAGTCGGCCACAGTAGAGCTCAAGAGAAAAGTATTGACATCTGATACTTTTCTGTTTTTCTTTTTCTCCATTATATTGTAAACTAAAGCATTCATGACCAGTGACGGAGCCAGAAATTTAATATAGGAGGGTCCAAATATTTATTTTTTAAAATCTTGGGGGGCCCAGTACCCCACTGACCCGTAAATAACTCTGTCCTTTTATATATATATATATTAAAAATAATTTTTTTGAAAAGCTTTGGGGGGCCCAATGCCCCCATGTAGCTCCATGTAGCTACGTCTCTGTTCATGACACTCTTTTGGATTTTGGCGTCCTATCGTCAACGCGATGGGTGAGCTTGATGGGGGGTTTTCGATATCAAATAGGTGATGGATCATCCATCTCTTTCTAGCATAATGTGTGACAAGGTTTGGTGAGATTAAAAGAGCTAGTCGGTTTGGTTCATGAAGAGGATGAGGATTACATGGTGTCCGATTTGTTAGATTCGCACCGTAATTAGTGTTTAGATCAGCTCAAGACGTCTGTCCTGAATGAAATTCGTAATTTTCTACCCAAAGTTTACCGGCCGCAGTTGAGGTTCAAGCCGGATCGTGTTGTTTGGGGAGGGGCGGCCGATGGGACTTGCTCAATAAAAAGTGGCTTTCGGTGGCTATTTCAAGAATTCAGTCTAGTCAATATTGCATAATCAGGGTATAATTGGAATTGGATTTGGAAAATCCGAGGTCCGGAGAAGCTTAAAATGATGGTGTAGCTTCTATGGCATGGCAGATTACATACTCAATCGTTGAGGTACCGAATAAAGTTATCAACTACTGACAGTTGTCATCGGTGCCATTGGGAACCGGAGACAATGGAACATGTTCTGCGGTCTTGTCCAAAAGTCTGAGTACTTTGGGAGGGTGTATTTGGTTCAGGTAACTTTCCAGCCTTCTTTTTTTCTTGATTTTCGGGAATGGCGTTATTCCTTTCTTACTAAATCCTTGCGTCTTGGGTCGAGTGACTGGGATATTAAATTTGGAGCATGTCTTTGGGCTTTTTGGAGGTTACGTAATCAGGAGGTGATTGATGGTAAAATTTTAAATCTTCATACTCAACTGACATGAACTTGGCAAGTTATTCAGGACTTTGTTTGTTGTTTTGCTTTGGGCCCTATGGCCGCTAATGCGACGGCCTAATGGGTGAAGTGGGTGCCTCCAAATGAGGGCTTTGTGGCTTTGAACGTTGATGGAAGTGCTATTAGCCATCCGAGTCCAGCGGATATTGGTGGCGTATTTCAGAATGAGTAAGGAGCTTAGTTGTTTGGTTTTTCAGAATCAATTGAGTTTAGGTCGAATATGGAGGCTGAACTTCTAGCTATCAAAAGAGGTTAGACTTTAGCTTGGGATAATCGCTTTCAGAAAATTGCTCTCTGGTCAGATTCTACGGAAGCTTTGCAACTGTTGGAAGGAAGGGATTCATTCGGTGACACACTGTCATGCCAATATTATCTATGACATCCAAATTTTGTTGCAAAGAGATTGGTGTGTGAAAATGGCCCATTTGCTCCGATAAGAGAATTCGGTTGCAGATCATCCAGCCAAATTCGGGAGAAGTTCTCCGACTATTGACAATCGTGTGCTGGAATTGCCACCAGCTTCTGTTTCTCTTCTGCTACTGAAAGATGCAACTGGCACCCTGTTTTTACGAGTTGAATTCTTTTTACTACTTCCTTTTAGTTTCCTTTGTACCCAAAAAATAAAAAATAAAAACATTCTCCACCAGGTACACCGTCGCGAACTTTTTCCAATGATACACTATATAATTGCACTTCTTGTGTCTGATAATATGGAGAGAAGGCAGCCATTCCCCAACGGCAACCCTTCTCTACGACCTTATGAAAGACCAACCGAATTTGGTGGTCTAAAGGCCCTATCTTACCCTCTTGTACTTGTAAAGACCCAACTTGCCTCCATTATAAGAACTCGAAAGCCTGTACCTACTACGGCAAAGATCTCATAACGTGAAACTGGCCTTTATTGTTGAACCATCGGTAGGTGACTGAACCCATGGAGAGAACGAAAGGATAAAATACGAAAATAAGCATTTGTGATTTCAGACGCACTAACTAGTTGAACTCATATTAAGGGCGACCCAATGATCTCATTTCCAACCTCCACAATGGTCCCCTGATTCCTTAGCCTTAATCAACTCTCTTGATCCATTTAAAGCCCATATCCTATGACCCGGCCCATGTCATGTGTAATTAAAGTAAAAGTCAACTTTTATTAAATCCTTAATCTAAATGCAACTTACCCACGCTTATTAAAAATTTGAAAATATTTAATTGTTAATAGTCTAAAGTGTGCATAATAACCTGGTATAAGTTTCTACTTATAGAACTCCAGTTCTAACTAAATACTATTACAAAAATCTAACTATTAAATATTTTAATTAATAAATCTTAGTTAATCTAATATAGAAGTTTAATAAAAATTTATAATGGACTTCTAATATTAACACAACCCTTACCAACAAAGTTTTAATATAATAAATATTATTGAACTTGAGATAAAGTTTTGGTTATCTGTAGACATAGATAAAGATGTTTATTTGAGCTTTACTGGCATCATTAAGATCAAATGGCATCTTCAGATAAAGTTTGTAACCTTAGGTCAAACTTATCAAGTCTTATCTATTATGTCCATCAAGTTAGGTGAATGAAATGTAGTAGTATCAAGATTAGTTGGATTCATGCTAATATAGACTTAAAAATTCTACTAAATAATGAATCTTATAATCTATATGCTGACGCAACAAGTATATATCCATAAAGTTGAATATAATTATATGTTATAATTTGTGTTAATAATCACATAAAATAATTTTTAAAATATAAATATTTTTAAAAGTGCATCTTTATGCTCTATCAAATAAATAATAATTTAATATTATCATACAAAATTCATTCAAATTTATAAATATTAATCAAAATTTTAAAGTAAAAGAAAATTTACATTGATAAAGATCTTTTTAGATTTTAATAATATTTTAATCATGCATGGTACTATGTACATCTCATCCCAATATTTTTTAAAAGGTTTGAGACTGATCTTAAGTCTAATTGAGTTTTAGGTCATGTTTTGAGTTTCTTTTTTTTAATTTTAACACTTTTCTAAATTTCAGATTAAGTAAGGTCGAGTTTAAATTGTTCAAAGCAAGCCAAGCCAGACATCTTGAAATCAAGTTTAGCCTAAAATTCGATCACTTAATACTTTTCTATTGACTTTGGGTTGGACTAAGCAAGTTAAAATGCCAAGCCTACTCTTATTTGATAAAAGAAATCAAAATTGTGACCCCCTATAATAGGTGCAACAATTTTAAAATTTGTCTAAAAAAATTTGACTTTGGTTCGTTGTCTAGTGAACAAGGAGAAGAATTTCTAGAAAAGTGGTTGTGATGACTGGGTTTCCAATTAAAGTTACAACCCTATTCTTTCTTAAGATGTATAATGATATCTTTTAAGTTGATTAATTGAAACCTCTTTTCAATCAAAACCTCTAAGTACATATTAACTTGTTTTAATAAATTTTTATGTCAGACTTAGCTCTTATGCAGAAGATTATATGATCCTATTTCTAGGATTTTATGCAACTCTTATTTTTTCATTCATACATATAATTTCTATATTTTTACATACGAATTTTAAATTCCATTCAATCACAATAAATAATCATGAATAATTAGCAATAAATTTTAAGTTTTTCATTAAATTAGGAATTTAATCCAAGGCAATAATTACGTGGTTCATTCCATCTATATCTATATCTTAATTTATTTCATATTAGTGTAAAGAAAACCAATAATAATTAAGAAAAAAACAAGATAAAAGAAAACATTCTCGTGAATTCTTAAAATCGTATTATTTTTGGTTAAATCGTAATGGAATCTTGAACTTTGTTTTTGAAGTTACCTTATACTTCTCCCGAGATGCTTTTGTTAGGCCTTTATTGACTGCTCTCTTCTAATTTTTGTATCTCTTTTTTATATCAAGAAAACCATAAAATTTTGACCAATATAACAATACGATATTATTCTTGTATTTATATCATTACCAACATGGATCCAATGCACTTCTGTTGGCTTAATAACTCATTTGTGGCACATTCGATAGTCATCTTAGGAAAATGGGTCTGAAGGTCATAAACATAAGTTTGATTTCAGGCCATGTTCCTTTATATAGTGTTGTATTTGACCCATGTTCTGAACATAATTTCATATTCAAATTATGTTCACTTAAAACTTTCCTAACTTGACTAACTTACTCAAATTCATCCACTCTTCGTTGGAGAACTAGAAGAAGACCTGCTGATAAAATATATGCCACATTAAATAGCTTTTATAGAAATTATCCAAAATCAAGTCAAATGTCATCGTGACCTAATTAAAAGTCATAACAAAGGAACAATCAAACAAGGCAAACTGAAGAAATTAACGTAAGATTTCAGTCCTTGCCATAAGGTCAAATTGGTTCTTGCAATGGTTTCTTATATATGTAGCTACTAGGAATTTTTAGACGTCTCCAAGTAATAAAAGGTTATTATTATGAATTTTTCAGACAACAAAGTGCAGTTGCTATGTATTTCGTTAGGATTTTTAGGCAAACAAAAAGGTTGTTTTTGGGAATTCTATGCATATAAATGGTTATTTTGGAATTTCTAGACAAATAGAAGGCTATTATTAGGATTTTTGGGCAAGTAAAAGTTTATTTTGGAACAATTTTTATGTTGTTTTAGTCAATTTCTAGATTATTTAAAAGTTTTGAGCTGGAAAATTTTTGAAATTAAGCTCAAAAAGAAAAAAAAACGACGTGTTAGATCACATATATAAAAGTAAATAAAAACCTAAAATTAGCAATATTCAATTGTTAATCGTTCAAAATATACATAATTACTCAGTTCAATACCCTATTTATAAAACTATGACAAGAAACCAAATAAAATTAAGAAACTCTTTAACAATATTTCTAATTAACAAGTCCTAGTTAAAATAAAATAGAACTTTGATCAAGATTTATAATAGACTTTTAATATTACGGGAAGTTTTATCAACAAAGTGTTAATAATAATGGGAGATATTGGGGTCGTTTGGTAAACAATTAATAAGCTATTTTTCAGCTAGTTGACCTAAATCAAAGATTTGATTATATTAAAAAGTTTTTTTTGTTTAGTTATGATTTGGTTTGATTATATTAAAAAAAATTATTTAGTTATGAGCTGATTGAGTTGGTTGATTCAACCCTACCCGTTATTTTGTGAAAAGCTCCAAATGTGGAGTGTTTGAACCAAATAATTGAATTAACTATTTAGAAATGACCATTCTGCCCTTGGTTCTTGGCTACTGTCCGTTCTCTTTTTTGTTATTTTGAGTTATTGATTGAGTTGTTTTGAATCGAAAGGAACTTAGAGTTAAATAATCAACTCTGACAAGTTAACTCATAAAAAATTGAATATTTAATAAAATATTCATTTTTTTGCAGTCATGATTCTTCGTTCATATTTTACGAGAAACTCCAAAAGAAAAAAGTATAAAAAATTTCTTAAAAGTTTAATAAATTAGTTAGAATTTCAATTTTATGAAATAATGGTTAAGACGCAAATTTAAGGACTACAGGTAATCCTTGTATGTGGTGAATTATGTTAATATAAATCAGCTTGGTTAAGGGCCAATTATTATTATTATTTGTTTTATGTTTTATGTTTTTTTATCAAAATTATAAACTTAATTTTTGTAAAATTAAAATTTTAATTTCTAATTTCTTATAAGAATATTCAACGAAATACTAAGATATATAATATTCATGTTCTTAATAATTTTTTTTAAAAATCATGTCCTCATAAATAATTTTGCACGTCAAAAATTAATATTAAACAACTAATTTTACCAAGCAATTTTAATAAACAACTGATATTTTCTGCTAATCAAATCAGCTAATATAATAAGACATTAGCTAGTGCAATCCGTTATTTATCGAACAGGACCCTTATTAAATTTTGGCTCAATAATTTGCCTAAAATTTGAAGTTGACTTTTTTTTTTCCCATACTACACCAATTTCCTTTGTAATTAATGATGCGTCGAATAACACAATCTCGTTTTTATTCAGTTTGATGTAAAATTGACCCCATCAAAATGTCTCTCGCATGGAATAGAGCCGAAGAAAAGATCAGGGTAACAAACACATATTAGATTATGATTAGAAGGACAATTGGTGGCTGTATTTGAGGATCGAATCTATTTGGTGAACAGATACAAGTCGTCGGCATTTTTTTCTGCACTCAAGGAGTAACCAACTCTCTGTTCAAACCCTCTTTTATTTATTAACAAGGGCTAGAAATGGAAAATTAGAGATCTCAAGTTTCATAGGATGCGTAATTTGTCAATTAATTGTTTTATGTTTATTATTTGTTTATTGGTCTAATTTAATATTACTATTCTATTAATTGACCAGATTAATTGTTTTATGTTTATTATTATTTTTATTGGTCTAATTCAAAAAAATTTATTCTATTAATTGACCAGAGCATTATTTTATTCGAACTTAAATATACAAAATAAATAATATATTTAAATATGTGTGATGCCGTAAACATGGAGCTTTTTTTGCATCCAGAATCCAGAGTGATGCCGTACGCAAGATCCACATGAGCCGAGTCAACCGTAGCGTACATAAGGCCAAAAGAATACGGCGATGGTCTTGATAAGTACGGTTGTATTGCGCCATTATATAATCACATGCTGACATATGCATAACCTATCAGATCAAAGTGCGGCCTTATTGTATGAAAATTTAAGTTTTTAGTTTATCGTGCTACGAGTATGACGGACCTGCAACCTATTTGCTGTAATTACCACGTGTAACTAAAACCAATGTCAACCAATTAAGCAGACCATGTGCGGATGGTGTGGAGCCATCAGCTACGGAAATAGCATCGAAGCAAATTTGAATGGTCAAAGAAGTCTGTCTACTTTTGTCTTATATGTTTCGGTCAACACCAATAGGATCGTAATTGTTTATAGATGGTTAGGTCGGCTGTGTTAGGCTCAGGCCCATCTCCACACGTCCACGGCCCGTTCGGCCCATCAAGTGTTAGACTCCCATGCAAACACAACGACTCACGTAAAAACCTAAACCTAGCGGAAACCCCAGGTATATAAGGTACTATTCCTCCTTGATTCAGGTATGAGATTACAACCTAGTTATTATTCTTCTACTCTCAGCAGCCAAATATTTTTCAGAAAGACTGACTTGAGCGTCGGAGTGGCCTCCCGGGAATCAACTCCCGGCCAGCCGTTATTTGTTCTGCAGGTATTCCATAGCCGAAGTCATACGGAATCATGGATCCAAACGACGACATCCAGCCTCAGCAAAATCTGGCTGAACCAGGAGGGATACTTGCTTATGGCAGGATTATTGGTTGCCAGATCAGGGGCCTTTGTGTGATCGCTTCTCTTTTCGTGATCTCACTTCCACTAGGCTCTCTTGGGATGCCAAGGTCTCAGAGATTATTCATTTTGGAGAGTGGGCTTTTCCGGCGGGGAGCAGTATGCTACAACATGTTTAGGATTCAGTCCGCTTTAGACCACAGGTTCATCACGCTGATAGTTGGGTTTGGAAAGGTCACCCATTAGAAGTCTTCTCTGTTGACTATGCATGGAACCTTGTCTGAACTCGGCGACCTATGGATCCGATTCATCATTTACTTTGGTTCCTCGGTCATATTCCACGACATTCTTTTATCCTTTGGTTAGCGGCCCAAGGGCGTCTCCGAACTATGGATCGTCTCCACTTCTTCGGCATTCTGGATTCTTCGACTTGTGTTCTTTGCAGCTCCTCCATAGAGACACATGATCATTTGTTCTTTCAGTGCAAGTTTTCTGCTCGTGATTGGGATTTGCTCTCATCGAGGACTCACACTGCCTGGCCTTCCACCTCTTGGGTGCATCTTCTCTAGTGGGCTTGTACTCATCTTCGTCGGCGGAAGGATTTTCGACACATGCTTTCCTGGTTAGTTCTTTTTGCCACTGTTTCCTTTCTTCGGTATGAGAGAAATAACCGCATCTTCAGCCGACGACATCGATCACCACAGGACATTATTGAGGATATAGTTGAGCTCATCCGCTTTTGACTTCTCGGTCTTGAGAATAATCTTCAGATCCTTGATCTCCAGCGGCACATCTGGCGACTTTCCACCTAGTGGTTTTTTTGTATTATTTTGCGAGCCACCTGTGGCTTATTAACTTTGTTTTTTGGAGAGCCGCCTATGGCTTCTTCCTTATGTTTTGCGAGCCACCTGTGGCTTCTTTTTAGGGTATAACATAGGAGTCAAAAAATCGGGGTGGAAAAAAAACATAAGTCCACAGCTATGGCATTTGATGATATGTATAGTAGTGGAGGATTATGGGACAAAAAATAAATCCACTTGGTTTCAGACTTGGTACAACCCAAGATTATCATTCTCGTTGGTTTGCACAATCAAAAAATTATTTTGACGAACTACAAGAAGATCAAAAAATAAGAAAATGTATCAAAAATTATGTACAACAAAAACAAAATATGAAAATATCTTCCGGTCTTGAGGGAATTGCATATATAGAGATTCAAAAACGAATCGATGTGATTCAGATCATAATATATATGGGATTCCCAAAATTATTCCTAGAAGGTAGATCTAAAAGAATCGAAGAATTACAGATGAATATAAAAAAAGAACTTAATTGGATGAATTATGTAAACCGAAAAGTCAACATTGCTATTACAAGAATTGCAAACCCTTACGGGAACCCCAATATTCTTGCAGAATTTATAGCTGGACAATTAAAGAATAGAGTTTCATTTCGCAAAGCAATAAAAAAGGCTATTGAATTAACTGAACAGGCAGATACAAAAGGAATTCAAGTACAAATTGCGGGACGTCTTGACGGAAAAGAAATTGCACGCGTTGAATGGATTCGAGAAGGGAGGGTTCCTCTACAAACCATTCGAGCTACAATTGGTTATTGTTCCTATCCAGTTAGGACTGTCTATGGGGTATTAGGCATAAAAATTTGGATATTTGTAGACGAAAAATAGTGGACCCTTAGTTGACTTATTGTCTTTACGTTCTAACGATTGATATAGATAGAACAAAAAAAAGAATGAAATAGTTTTTTTTTGTTTTTGTTCAATCGAAACAAAAAGTATCAATTAGAATTCTAATTCTATAAGGTTGAATAAACTAAAAAATCAAAAATTCCATTGAGAATTTGACATAATTGCTATGCTTAATGTGTGACTCGTTGGTTTTTTTAGGATCAGTATTCAAAAAAAATGGAATGACCTGTACTATGAACTAATAAATATAGAACGAACTAATAAATATGGAACTAATAACCAACTCATCGCTTCGCATTATCTGGATCTAAAGAAAGAGTCAAAATAGACTATATTGGTCCTATCAATCTATATTGATCATATCAATATAGTAAATGAAGTCCTTTTTGCATAAACAAAAGAAAAAAATCTGATTATGGGTTGTAAAGCAAAATATAAAATATTGCGGATAAATGGAAAGGTGAGAGAAAGAAAGAAAAAGATATCAATGATATAGGATTCCACTATGTAAGGTCTATAAGTCATCTCATAAAAGCCAAAGTAATAAAGCATCAATACCGATTAATCTATATTAATCCATATATAATATATAATATAATATAATTAATATATAATTATATAATTAAATAAAACTCTTCATAGAACATTCATAGAACAAAAGAAAAAAAAATCAAGAGCCTCGAGCCAATAAAGATTGAGAAGATTGACTCAAGAAAAAATTTCATCGAATTTGATTAATGGGGCTCCGTTGTCAAAATTGAGACCTAAGCATTAATTGAGAAGTGATGGGAACGACGGAATCTATGAATACATAAAATTCTATTAAATAAAAAGAAAAAGAATCTTAATGATTTATTGGGCAGGATGGCGAAACGAACCAGGAAACAATCCATGTATTCGGAGCGCTCATGGATTAACCCTACAAATGAAATAAAAATAAATATTGAAAGAGTAAATATTCGCCCGCGAAGGTTTTTTTTATGTT
>JAOTBA010000008.1:5162077-5172089 GCA_025629845.1 Erythroxylum squamatum
GAAATAATCCAATGGTAAATTCTCAAGTGAACTGACCTCCAAGCGGCAACATGTAAGTACAACTAGCTAATTTTTATGTTTTTGGAGAGCATACACAACAATTTTTTATAATGTTGGGTTAATATGATTTTGGATTGGGTCAAATTGCACCAAATTTATTCTGTAACATCAAAAGAGTAAAGACAGTTCCACTTTGTATATAGTGAACCACATAAGTTGTACCTTGAGATAGCAAATACAGAATCTTAGGAATACGGTGGTCAATACTATCTTTTTGTTTTTCTGTTTTTGTTTGCTGAGGGTAAACCGGTCTTTCAACATTGGTTTATTTAGATTTGGGACTGGCCCGATTCGGTCCAGTTTGTTGCATTTGGATTTATTTGATCGGATTTTAAGTCGGTTTGATTTTTAAATAATTTTATAAAGTTTAAAACTATATTATTTTAAATATATAAGAATATGTGTTAAAGAACTATTTTGTAATTTTATAAAGTTTAAAAACTATACATATATATATATATATATAACTAAGAATAATATAAAATATTTAAGTTCATGTTAACGAACATAATAAAGTAGAAGATATATATATATATATATATATATATATATATATATAAAGTGATTAAAAAAATGAAGAATGTGGAACTTTATTTAATGACATATTTGTTCGAATAGTATTGGCTCCTTTTCCAAAAAAAAAAAGTATTGGCTCTAATTATCATTATTATCATTTGAATTTTATATCAAATGATGTTTTAATATTTTCACATTCAAGATTATCTTCCAACTGATCTCATTTATAAAACTTGGTTCCATAAAAACTTGGTTAGGTAAAAGATTGATATAATAAGGCAAATTAAATTCATAAAGCTACTTTGTTCTATTAAAATGTTAATAAACAAATAAAATTAAATTATTAAGAAATTATAAAAAAATTTATTCAACTTAATAATAATATCATACCTTTTTTGAAACTTCATGTTGTACCAAATAAATGCCAAATTATTTAATCTTTTATGTTTCAATTTATTTTTTCTTTTAGGCTAAATTAATTTAAATATGCTTCAATTCTTTTTACACACAATTACACTTATACATTGACTAAGAATTAAATTTGTAAACCTTTGCAATTATAGGATACTAATGTCAAATTTGTTCCACTAAGTATTATACTTGGAGTAAGTTTATCTTCTTCATGGATCGTAACGGGCATCCCTAACTCACCATACACATCCTTAGATACTCTGTTTATGAGTTAATGAAATCTTGCATCATTTTATGTGAAATAATTATTGTGATCGTTAATATTATTTCTTCACTCACTTTAACTTTCTTTGTAAAATCCAATACAAAATAGACATTCAAATCCAAAAATTCCCATAAGCAAATAATAGAAAGTAAAGTTTTCTTTCACATTTTCTATTAATGATTGAGATAAAAAGTATACAAGGAAGACTTATTTTTACAAATGGTCTTAAAGCTGTCTTTCACATCTTCCATTGATGATTAAGGTTAAGGTATGAACACATACTGTACTTTTCCTAAGCAAGTCATGTTCATCTGTCTTTTTTTCTTAGTCAACTAATTAATGAAGTTGTTATCTTCTTTTTGCAACTCCTTCTTCACTAATATCATGTAAAAACTGTGTAATTTATAGATTATTACTTGAATACTTCCACTATGTTTACTTTATCACATTGACAAAGTATCAATTTCATGAACATTGAATTAAAATTCTAGCAATCTCTCCCATCCTAAAAGAAACCCATTATTGGGTAATATAAAGAAGGATTAGGGAAAAAATAATATGATTACAAATCATAAAATTCTTGTACTTGTACTTAGAGCTACTAGTGGAGCCAATTGTCTGAGCTTGTGGAAGAACTTTGGAGCAGTGTAATTTAAGTTGCTAAAGATGAGTGTTAAATTCGGCAATAATATGCTTAGAAAGAAAGAGAATCCAAAATGTTGGGGAATCCATCTGGTCTGTCCTGTCAACAACTCTATAGTGCTACTTCATCCCTAAGGCTATGTTTGGTTGGGTAGTTATTAATGGAATGGAATGGAATGTAATATTATTCCATCGTTTGGGAGGAGGGTTTATAATGAAATGAATGGAATAGGATAAAAGGGGAAGGTTTCACATTACATCTCATTTCATCCTAAACAGTAAAAATAAGTTACTTCTAATTTGAAAGGTTTAAAATGGAATGTATAATAATAAACAATATTTCACTATATTACATTATAAACCCTTCTTCCAAACAACATTTTACTATATTACATTATGAACTCTCCCTCTCTCCCAAACAACAACTTTCTAATATTACACCCATTTACATTCCATTCTATTTCATTCCATTAAAAACCTTACATCCAACTAAACATAGCCTAAAACATGTTGGGTGATAATGTACTCTAAATTATACATACATACATACATATATATAACTATGGAGATATTATAATAGTTATTATTATGAATTATACACCTAAATGTGTGTGTGTGTGTGTGTGTGTGTGTGTAACCAATATTTATATAATTAATGCCTTATCCTTTTCTTATAGTGGAGAAATTATAGCAATTATTACTCTAATATATATATAAACTTATGATCAAGATTTATATAATAACTAAGACCTTATGTTGTGAAAATGGATGTATTATATATGAAAAATAAGGAAGTAAAAAAATACAAGATTTTGTGGGTAAGAAATAGACTCTTTTATTAGTGTAAGAAAGATGACACAAGGAGAAGTATGACCAAAACAAGATATTTATAGAATTACATGTAAAAAGTCTAATTAAAGTGAAATTTTATCACCACAGAATCTTAAGATCATTGATATTCTATTTCACAAAAATTCAAGGTCTTAAGATCATTGATATTCTATTTCACAAAAATTCAAGGTCAATAAAACTCTACTTTATTATAATCCTAATGTTACTGAAATTCTATTTCACTAGAATTCAAGGTATATCTCACAATTTTCTACCTTGACTTGAATTCTCTAACATCCATCTAAGAATTATTCCCCACCACACAAGCCCTCAAAGGCTTTAAGCTATATGAGCATTCATCAAGTTCAATCTACATTTGAACTTCTTTGTGGGTAAGGACTTTATCAATAATTCAGTTGCATTCTCTAACGTGCGACCTTTTTTCAATAAGATATGATCAGATGCAATCAATTTCTCAATATTGTGAAACCTTACATCCATTTGTCTATCTTTCACCTGACTTTTCCTAGTCCTTTGAAAGATATTTTCATCCCTATTATAAATTGTCAGAGCATTAGGGACCAAGTCTCCCTAATCATATCTTCATGGCTGCCTGACAGTCCTTCTCGCGTTATCCTTGACTATCCCATGTTGATGCTTTCTTCGTGACGTTATTTTATCTCCTGAGGTAGAATTTTCAGTTCTCTTAGCATTCATTCTAGGTTGTTTTTGTATTACCTTTGAACCAGTACTGCTCATCATTGAACCGGACATGACCTTTTCATATGTTTATGCCAACATATGTCCCTCTTTTAACACTATTCTTTAAAGGTTACCTACTTTTTACTGAGCACACAAAACTTATAAAATTCTACCTTCCCATGTTTGTTATCCTTTAATAAGTTCCTTTTATAAAGTTCCATCATTTATTGCCCATAAGGTGACTCACCTGTATGTGTCATGCTATAGTTCCTTCATTCTTCCTTAAAGTTAATTAGGATATAGCAACCAATCTCATTATTGTCTTTCCAATTAAGGCACAGTTGTCATGTTGTAATTTTTCTTTCATCACAGTCCACACTCCTTTTATCACCTTAATTTGTTCATCATCATCAAAAAATTTATACCCTTATTTATAAAGAGTATTTATAAAAATCATATTTTTTTAAGTTAAAAAAATGCCAACCATCCAATGTTTTAACAATTCTATCATGCATTTAGATCAGCACTTAACCACTTATTTCGATAGCAAACACTCCATCATCACCCAATTTGATTTTCTTTAAAAGAAAAAAAAAACTAGTCTCTATTGAAAGTTATATGATAAGTAGCACTAGTGTCTATCACTCACCTATTCACAGAATCAGAATTACTCACTATTAAAACATCATTGTCTCTTCCATCCTTGTCATTGAAACTCTCTTAAACTACAACAATACTTGTTTTTCCATATGTTTCCCGGTCACATTTTCATTCTTTTGATGTGGACAATCCCTCTTAAAGTGCCCTTTAACTTTACAATTAAAACATCAAACAAATTTAGCCTTCAATCTAGATTGTGACTTACTTACATTTTTAAAGTGTGTTTCCTCATTCCTTCCTCTGTTGATAACTAGACTCATATTTGATATGCATTCATATGTTTCAAAGGCCTTTTTCTTTAATTCGTTAGATTACGGAGCATCATTCACATTACTGAAATAAATAGTCTCTTTATCATATAACATGGTATCAACAAAATTATCATATGAATTTAGCAAAGAGCATAAAATGATTGTGGCTTAATCCTCACCTTGTACATCCAAGATGATTCTATTAAAATTATCAATGTGATCTTTCGCTAGTTACTTTCTAAAAACCTCAAGGTATACTAACTTTGCTTTTATTATAAATGATTCATAAGTGATCTCTTCTTATACTTACTTTCAATTCGTTTCCACAACGAAGCGACACTAGTTTTATTAATCACTTCTCTCAAGCCCTCATGTCCTAGACTCAATAGTATTATGTTGTGTACCTTCGACAAAATCTCTTCCTCCCCTGATGTCCTTAAATTCTCCAACAAATTTTCTTCTCCTTTTAAAGTTGTTCCGCATCCCTAATGAATAAGAATCACTCACATATTCACCTTTTATAGAGTAAAGTCATATTGAACTTATGTTGAGACATTTTGACATCAAACCTTATGTTTGATACCAATTGTTGCACAAAAGAAAGCAAAGAACAAACTAATCTATGGGCAAGGAATTAGATTTTTATATTACTATTAGAAAAGTATTACCAAAACTATTACCTTACATAACTTTTAACAAGGTATTTATAAAGTTCCTTTTTGAAAAGAAAAAATGGTATTAATTAATATATGTAGAAGGTAGTACAAAATCGGCATAGTTGTAAGGGGATTACCCTACTACAATCCTTGAAAAACCTTGTAAGGAGGAAGGACAAAAGGGAGAGATATAAGACTAGTGGATCAACCATGAATCATAAATAATTTCAGATGTTCAAGGATGAGAGAATGTTGATAATGCAGTGGAGATGCATCTTCTTCACTAGTATTGGCTCTCAGAGATGTCAGATTATGCCTGATTGTAAGGTCTCCAGTGAAGAACTTCGATTTGCAAAACATTTGAAGTTTCTTTCTCTCTATAGTATATATATGCAGAGTCCCAAAGCTAGAATATGTATGAATTTATCATATTGCGGCCAGCAAACTGAGCTGATAATTGTTGAATAATGTCATAGAGAGAGTGACTCTCATCAGTTCATAGATATTTTCTTCGAATGTTCTGCCATATAATAATATTGTTGAAGGAGCACGTAAAGAAGACATGGTCTATTGTTTCTACTTAAACTTGACACATAGGACAATGTTTATCTATGTACAAATATGGTAGTCGATCAGCAGTCATAAGCTTATTCTGAATCGCTAGCCAAAGTAAAAAGAGAGAGTCGGGAAGTTAGTGCTTTGCTCCAAATGATTCTATGCCAATCAACAACAGGATGTCTTCTTCTCAGCAGTTCTTTGGTTGCCTTGTTGGTGAGTGTATGGATCGCTTGGCCTTTCCAATAAAAAAAATCAGAAGAATTAGGCCTTGAAAGTTATGTAGGTTACATATGCATCAGGTAAGGTAGGAGCTGGCGGGAGTTATCACAGATGACTGATGTCATATAAGCATTGAGAGAAAAAGATGAAGATGGATTACTAGTTGTGATGAGTGAACCGTGCCCTGACCATTTATCATACCATAACGAAATGAGTCTGCCATTACCAACTTTACTTGTGACATCGAGTTGAACCATATCTCTTAAGGCTAATAATTGATTCAGGAAATGTGATTGAGAGTTGCTTTTGTTTATTTTCCAAATGCATCTTCCCTGGAGGAAGTAGGAGTGAAGCCATCTAACCCATAATGATCGTTTGTCTAGCAAAATCCAACAGCGTTGTTTGAGAATTAAGGCCTGATTCGTGGTTCGAATGGATAAGATGTTTAATCCACCTTCTTTCTTAGGAAGACATAGGTCAGTCCATTTAACCTTAGCAGCTCCTTTGGATCGATCCAAATGACTCCACAAGAAGTCTTTGAGTAGTCTTTCTATAGCTTTGACGATGTTTTGAGAGAGAAAGATATGAAAGAACTCTAGTATATCTGTAAAGAGTTAAGCACAAATTGGATAAGCTGTAACTTACCTGCATAGGAAAGAGTTTTGTTCCATGAGCCAATACGTTTCTGTATTTTTTCGATAAAGGGTAAACACTCAAGGTAGTTGAGGCATCTTGTTGTTACAGGAAGTCCCAAGTATATGAGTGGTTATGGATTGCATACCTATATGCTATGCTATAGATTGTTTTAGATTAGAAGCCCTCTTGGAGACGAGAAAGTTACTCTTGATGAAGTTAATCTGCAGCCCTAAATAGCTGGTGAAGGTAGCAAGGGCCTTCATGAAAGTGTCGATAAAAACCAGCGGAGTTTTCCAAAATAGGAGAAGATCATCAATAAAACCAAGATTAGTTAAGCTTATTTTTTTGCATTTTGAATGATATTTGAATTTGGGATTGTGCTCCTCTTCTTGTTGAATGATAGAATCAAAAATTTCCAATGTAAGGATGAAAAGATAGAGGGGATAAAAAGTCTAATTAAAGTAGAACTTCGTTACTATAGAATACTAAGGCCACTTAAATTTTATTTCTCTAAAACTTAAGGTTATTGAAACTTTATTTCTTCATAATCATAAAGTTACTAAAACTATGTTTCATTAGAATTCAAGGCACATCTCACACCTTATCTTTTTTATGGTATAGGGATTATATCAATTACTTTTTACTTGTATTAAATGAATTTTTTAATGTATACGATAAATTAAAAATTGTATATTTTAAATAAAATTATTTTTTGAATTGTATAATAAATTGAAGATCACATATTTTAATCTAAATAACTGTTTAAAATTTTATAAACAATTTGTTTAATTATTTTTATAAAAAAAATTTGCAGCCTTTAATATTAACAAACTAACATATCTTTCATTCTCTACACTAACAACCTAGAGAACTTAAGAAAAATCTCAGAAAGTGTGTTCATTCACGACTCAAACTGTAATGTTAGAGGCGTCCACCAACTGGAGCCCCGAATCATTTTGATACGCCGCTTTTCTTCTATTAGAACTTGACTTCAATATGAGCACGTACGTGTGGTAATGAAATGATGCTAGTCTGATCTGGCAAGACAATTTATATATACATATATATAATCGTACCCTTGAAATTAGTATGTATCTCTGCAGCCAAGTATACATACTATCTTATACGGTCTCGTTCTTCTATGAGATGGCTACATGTATATTACGTACGTGCGCTTTAACAAGGCAATCTCAAAACACCAAATTGTGTGTGCTATTAAATAAAGACAAAAGATCAGTACCTGGCAACCAGAGTCCACGTCTCCTGTTTAATATTATGGTGTCTTATTGTGTCCAATAAATTTCAGCCATTTATTTATGTGGGGCTCGCATAAATTCTACGTGGGTCTCACGAAATAAATGGCTGAGATTCCATGAGACAGAATAAGACAGAGTAAAACTGGACAAAGGATCTGGTTTATGGCAACCACCCAGTAGCTTCTCAAGCTCTGGAAGATGCTACTGCCTTATAATGATTTGCGTTCTTATTGAACCGCTTCCGATCCGATAATGTCGTTGGCTTTAAGAACGTTGACGAGGCAGAGCCTTGGAGCAGATATTGCCCATAAAATATCATTTGACAGCTAACGTTTTGTACGTGTCTATCCCCACATGGAAGCTTTTCCATGTCGAATTGTGTTCAATAAGCAATGCATTTTTTGTGCTGTTACTATGCCTTGCCCTTCATCAACATTGAGGCTGAAACACTCTTTCATGTTCAGATTGGACATTTCGATGAAGATGTATCATGGCCTTTCTCACTATTTTCAGCCCTACAAGTACACCAATTATAGAACAAAGTAAATCAATGTATACGATATTCCTTTCTTGTATTTTTCTTTCTTTTCTCTTTTGCCCTTTTCAGCTAGATATTTTTATCAATTTATCAGCTAATGTTAACAGATTAGAACCTGGAAAGCGTACAAGTCAATAGATCGATATGCCAATTATTTGCCTATCAAGATTTACAAAGCGGGTACCGTAGCCATTAAAGGCTACCATTTGAATGGAAGAAGAGGTTATTCTTCTTGAAACTTTTTTGTTTTGTAATTTAAGAGAAAATATTAAGTATGAATATACCAAGTTTCTTCACAGAACCTGTATACTTTAATCACCGGTTTTTTGTTGCTTGGACTAAGAAGAGTATGGCATTCAAGGCAAAAATGAGAGGCCTTTCCGGACTATTAAATGTGCCTCCTATTGATTGCATTTTGTGAGTGCAAAGGTGCTGCTGGTAGTAAATTTCGTTGGAAATGGTGAGGTGACAAGTGTGGTAGTTGGTTTCGTTAATTAATGCTCATCAGTCCAGATGGTGATTTGCACTTGGAAGTGAAATCAACGGGTACATTAAAACAGTACATGATTGTACTTTCTTTTTATATTTGTTTGGAAATGGATACTGAACAATTTCATTTCCTCAGTCTGAGCTTATATTTGCAGTCCCTATTGAAACTTCCTGAAATAGATCGAAGAGAAGCAAAAAGTGCTCGTGACTATGCAAAAGGGACGTTTCATGGTATAGTAGACAATCATGCACATGCACTGGTCTCCCAATTTAATCCCAAGCTAGTCAGCTCCGGCTTCTTCTCTCTTTCTCACTCTCCAGTGTAAGTGCCCACCGTCTATCCTTATCCCACCCACCCCAAACCCTTTATCTACAATTATATAAATCCCATGAAACTGCACTTAATCAACATGCCACAACACACAACATCAACCCGAGAAACACATCCCTACCTACTTCTACTACTACTAAGACTGCTTCCATATGGCTAAGCTTGCAAGTTGCAGCAAGAAGAAGAATGGCATCATAAAGCCAAAGATTGTAGCTAAATTGCTTCAAAGGAGTCTGTTACTAGGGAAAAAATCGAGTTGTTATACTGACGAGTGTGACTCAACGTACGTGCCTGAAGATGTTAAAGAAGGTCACTTTGCGGTGATAGCTGTGGAAGGTAAGGAGCCTAAAAGATTTGTTGTTCCATTGAGTTACTTGACTCACCCTACGTTTTTGAGACTGTTGGAGCAAGCCGCCGAGGAGTATGGTTTCGACCGGGAGGGTGCGCTGACAATTCCTTGCCGGCCGAGCGAGCTGGAGAGGATACTGGCGGAGCAGTGGGAGGAGAGTGGTGACGTCGGAGCCATCAACTGGGATGCATCATGCATGTAAAACAATGGTGCAAAGTTTTTGATGATAATGGTGAACAAGCTTATTACATAAGCTTAATTTAATTTTGGGAACCATCATTTTTGGTAGTTTGTAAACGGGGTTCATTTACATAACTAGAACTAGACAGTTATGATCTCTCCAATGTCCAGATATATTTGTTTTGCAAATTCGATCTTTCTGAGATATTAGAATTTGCTTCGTGTAATTTTAGACTGATTTCAAAGGCACGGCCTTTGTTATATTAATCCAGCTAGCCCCGTTCGTGTTTGTAAATTGAAGACCATGCATATTTTTATTTTAATCAAAAAATTATATAGTAATTGACATTGAATTACTAGATCCATATTTTTCTTTTTTTTTTCTTTTTTTTTTGACATTAAAACAAACGCAGAGCAACAAAACCAAATAGAAGAGGCAAACTAACCCCAAGCCAATAGGCT